>CM057227.1:47830997-48290997 GCA_029891385.1 Erythroxylum novogranatense
ACCAAATAAATCCATATGTAATAGCTCTGGTCAGATGATGTTACAAAATTTTAAGGAAAGAAGTTTTAACTTGTTTTCCTTTAAATAGCCACAGAAAAACTTTGTCAAAACTTATTTTTGGCAATCCTCTTCACAAATTATGTTTTGCCAACTTCAAAAATGTTTAAAGAGACATGACCTTGCTTTTATGCCAGACAGTCTTCTTCTAAGATGAAAACATAAACATTTTGACTTTGAAATTTTCTAAATCAATTTTGTAAAGATTGTTTCTTCTCGGCATGGAAAAGTATAGATTCATCTTTGTTTCCGACTTTGGCAAAAGATTTTGATTGAATTTGACAGTTGAATTGGGAATCACACAACGGACTGACGCTAATCAAGTTATGCTTCACCATCAACAAGTACATTATTTATATGCAAAGGAATCTCACCTATTTTACCGATTCCAATGATCTTGCCTCGCTGGTTGTCTCCAAAGTTACCGACGTCTTTCTTATACCAAGGTCTAGAAACATAGACCTTTTTCCCCATAAGTACGTCATGGTAGCATCCACTATCTAAATACCAATGTGCTTTCCATTTTCCAGGAAGGATATCCAAGAGAGAAACTATTTTATTTTTTTGGTACCCAAATTTTCTTCGGGTCCTTTTATGATTAGTAGTATGCATATGATGAGTTCTTTGATGCATATAACTAGAATGTTGACAAAGGAGATTTATTATGGTTTTCTTTGAAAGAAAGGTTTTTTAGACCTAGTTTCACATTTCAGAAACCCTAATCCGTTTTATCCCTGATGTCTACATTTTCCAAGAATCTCATTCATTTTCTTAGGTGCTCTGTGAAGGTAGCCAAATCAACCGACAAATTCTTAATTTTAGTTCAGATGATTAATCTCATCCTCGATCTGCTCTATGACTTTATTTTTCCTCTAATCGCTTTTTGTATGTACATTTTCTCTCTATTTCTTCAAGACTAATATTTTCTGCATACTTTTCTTTAATAGTTTGTATTGTTTGTACAGCATGAGAATCTTCTAACAATTTCGGTAGCATCATGCAAATTATCGAATGATTTTACTCCTCATCACTATCTTCCTCGCTACCATGATGTTCGATGTTTTACCACTGAACTCAGATTCCATTCGGCGAATCTAGGTCCTCCACGCTGCCATCATGCTTTTTCGTTTTCTCTACTCTTCTTGGTTTCTTCTAAGAGGGACATTCTGATTTGTAAAGTGTCCAGTTGATTGCACTTTAGCAGATGATGATGACTTTTCCGCTTAGCTTCATCTTTTGACATTCTTCTTCGAAAGTCTTGTTTGCTCCGACTTCTTCTTCCATACGCCTTTATCTTTCTAGATGAGAGATAAGTCATCGCTTTCATCATTTCACCTTTAGTTCCTTATCTGGAGTCATCTCTTGATTCTTCAATTCAACTTTTTATGATTTCTCCGCCTTCGAGTCTGGTGGATTCTTATGTCCGCCTTCAAATACCATCGACTTATCCTTGCTTGGTTTGTCTTCGTGATTTGTTCAACTTCATGAATCTTCAGGATCCAAGCAACTCTGGCCAAGTTTTAGCATCGCTAAATCTTGGCTTCTTCACCGCAAAGAATTTTAGGTCTCCACCCTCTTCGAAGACTTTAAAATTTTCAAACATTCTTGGTCTTGTCGTATCTTCCAAGAGCTTAATCCATTAACAATTGTTTGAAATCTTCCAAACATCTTATCAATAGATTTTCATCTTTCATCCTCAAAGTTCATACCGCATAAGAATACTTATCTTGGATTCTTTAACTTGGCTTGTGCTCTTCGGAGCGGCGGAAAATGTGTCCCACATCTCCTTCGTATCGCATCCGTGACTTTGTCATACTCTCCCGCTTAGCACACGCCAAGAACTTCGCCAGTTCAGCTTGAATTTCGCTTGTCACCGTCCATCCCACTCGGGAATGAAATTGCCATTCTTCGCCATCGTGTATAAGGTCCGTTCTCTATTACGTCCCAAAGGTCGATATATTAGTAGATTCTATGAATAGCTTCGTGATCCTATCTTTCCAAGAATGATAATCTTCTCCGTCAATGCTTTGTGTCTAGTGACCGAGACTCCTTCGCTGTATACATGTGATTCCATTTATTATCTTTTGATCCACACTTTGCTAAAATGATCCTGGATACCAGGTTCGATACCAATCGAAGTGAATCACACGCTAATACAATACTAATAAAATGATATAGAATGCACGTAGAAGCGGGGGGGTTGAATTGTATTTCCTTTTCGAAAAATCTTTCAAAACTGCTTGTTGTAAATAAAATCTTTACAAAACTTCAAATAAATTCTAATTAATCAAAACTTTGAAAACTTTGTTTACCGATTGAGTAACGATAAAAACTTGAATCTAAAGTAGTAGATAGAGTGAGAGTAGTCGATATAAAGAATTTATCCCGGTTCACCCTAAATCTGGGTCAGGCCAAAGCCTCGTAGTAGTTTTTTGAGATTTCCACTCATCTCTTTCAACGTTACAAGTATTCTTTCAGGAGCCTCTTCAGTGTCTCTACAATCAAGATTCTTTCACACTTAGCCTCCTCAGTTAGCATTCCACTATTTTCCTAGAAAAGTGTTTACACACTTCACATAAAGAAATAGCTCTCACCTAAATTGAACAGTAATGCGCTTTTTTGCTAAATTTCGCTAACTTTTGCTCACTTTTTCTAACTTTTACTAACTTTGCAATCTTCGACTCGACTTCGTAGATTATAGCCTTGGCTCCAATCGCTTTTTGATTCTTGTTTCTTGAATCTTTTAAAGAAACGGCGGTCTATTGAGTTCAGAATCAACTCGAATCGACTCCTTCTTGCCTTCTTTCAATTCCGTGATCCGCGCTTTCTCTGCCCCGTATTTTATCATCTCGCTTCTACGCTATGTCTGCTGCTTACTCTTATCCGTGTTCTGCTTTTACTATTTTGGCCATCTTCGCTTTTACTATTCGTGACTGCGGCTCAAGGCTCTGCTTTGTTTAGCTCCTCGGCTCGCATGAGTTTAGCTGCCCTCTTCATTATTGCGCCCGCCATCTAAATTGCCTTCTTGGTTCCTTCGCCTCAGTATGACTTCATCCGTCTGACTTGCCTTTCTCGACTTCGCTCTGCTTTTTTTTTTTTGATTTTGCTCTTTTGTTATACATCAAAATCATATCTAAGTAAAGTCATTTGGGCTTAACAAGCCTGGACTCACGAGCTATCAAGTAAGAACTGTCCTTACCATCTCTCAGAAGGATATCCTTAGCAGTAGTTCTAGGACTTGCAACAACATCTGGTAAAGAGTTGTCCTTACATTGCATGTCAGAGGCATCTCTTTTCCAATACTCATTTCCATCGATCGTAGATGAAAAGACAAGTCATTTTCATGTCTGAGAGAGAGAGACAAAGCAACAAAATGATAGTCTTGAAAGGTGTATGGATTGGAGAGGAGAGCGATATGTAAATAATAGAGACAACTCCATATTTATTCCAAGAAACACATCGAATGAGTCTAAATTCTAAATCGATCAAGTTAGAAGCAAATAGATTTCAACACACAAATTTGGTTAAACAAAGACCTTATATATTTGTGACAATAAACCCAAGCATCAACCTCCTTCCTTTTTAAGCCCCAAAGTAGGCTTTCCATCCCATGTGAATATGATCACCAACACCTAATCCACCCTCCACCCTCTTCGCATTTGGTTTCCGCTCCGCCTCTTCCTCACATTTGACTATGGCAATGGTAACAACGACGGCATGTTAGATATGTCAAATTGAATGGATGGGTGAAGCAATCGAGTGAGGTTATATCCACCTTGGAAGTCAAGCCGTCATGAGAGCAATGGCCGAGATGTTTGATTATAGACTAGTTTTTAGGGTCGGCAGAGAGGGTGGGATTAGGTGGCTGAGGAGGCTTGACGTGGCTTGGGAGGAGGTCGCCATGGGATCCTCGAACTATCATTAAAGATTGTGCGATCAATGGCAAGGTGAAGAGCTCACTGTCAAGTGGAGGAAGAGGAACAAACGGATAAGGATAAATTTGTAAGAATAATAAGTTTCAGATGTCAAGAAAACAGACTTGAGGATTAGATAAAGATAGGTAGGAGTTGGTTTTACTGATTATTCAAAATTGAAGAATAAATAACTCAAGAATCTGTATTCTATGTTCGTTAAAACCAAACATAGGTTTAATAATACCTGAGGATATGCTGGGAATAGTATTGCTATTCCCTTTAACCAAACATCACGTAATATTCTATTTCAAAATCAACTTAACTTACTACAAAAAAAAGTTGAACCTTTGATAATTAAAAATAAAATATAACTATGGGTAGCTCTAATCTTTTGTTGTTAACATTCTTCTTGTTGTATGTCCATATTGTTCGTCTAGATATGTGAAAATCGATAAGTTACCATCAACATCACTGCTTTCCCCCATCATCATTACAAGGAACTTTTCTTTCTCTTATATGCACATATATTAAAATAATGTGAACAAAATGTACTTAGCTTCCTACACTAAATAAGCATTACATATGGAAACTCTTAGGCCTTAGCCTAGCCAAGCCCTCACGATTTTTTTTTTCGAGAACTTCCCAAAGTTCACCCATCCCGTACTACTACTTGCCCTAAAGACATTTAACTTCAAGTTTTAATGGATCTGATGTGTTAAGGTAGGAAATGCGTCTTACGAGGGACAGTATTCATACCTCATAAGGTGTACTTTGTTCTCCTCTCCAACCGATGAAGGATTACACCTCTCACTGTAATGTTCTGTGCATCACCACCACAGATGTTGTCCACTTTTGGCCTTATCTCTACCAAACCTCACAGCTTTGCTTTCTTCTCGAAAACATCCCAGGAGGTCACCTTCTCAAGACTACTCTTACCCTAGCACATTTAAGTTCAAGCTTCGATGGGATCCGGTATGCTAGGTAGGAAAATATGTTCTGGGAAAGGTATCCATACCCATACAATATACTTTGTTCTCCTCTCTAACTAATGTGGGATCACACACTTCCATCAGACATAGCCTAGATCACCCGCCACAGACATCGTCACTTTAGGTTTTGGCCCACCAAGCCCTCACAGCTTTGATTTTCCCAAGAACTTCCTGCAGAGGTCACCTATCCTAGTACTACTCTTGCCCTAGCACATTTAACTTCAGAGTTCTATCGAGATCTCGTACATTAGGGTAGGGAAATGTGTCTTATGGGGAGAGTATCCATAACCTTATAAGGCATACTTTGTTACCTTATAAGGCATACTTGTTCTCCTTCAACCGATGTGGAATTACACACTTTCCACCCCTCGGGGCCAAAATTTACCAAGACAACAATTCGTGTACTAGATTTGATACCATTTGTACAAATTTGCACTACACGCGGCTACGATATTGTCCGCAGGTTGCCCTTGTGGCTAAGATCTCAGTTTGCTCTTCCACCCTGAATATTGTTTACGGGGAGAAATATCCATACCCTTATAAGGCATACTTCATTCTCTCTCCAAAGGGTATGGATACCTCTCCCCATGTATTTATTTTTTCAAAGGTGGGAAGAACAAACCGTGAGGGTTCTTGCCCTGTGGTGTAGCAACCTCTTACCATAGGCATCAATAATCATAAAGCATCAATATGAAAATCACTAATTTTTGAAACCATAAATTTTTTCTCATTTCATATCATCATCAGCAAGAATTTACATAATCAGTATTTTTCCTCGTCTGTACATTACTCCAAAAGGAAATCAAATATAAAATCCCTAACTAGGTCATCCCTCAAAATTGCCAAACTAATCGACCTCAGGAGCCATGACTTCTCTCGCCAACTCGATCTACACGGCAGAAAAGTCTCTCCGAGCTACTTACTCTACTTCTCTGGCCCCGAAAAAATTTTATAATTTTGGGTGAGTTTAATCTCAAATGAGGAACCATCATCGATGGTTCTCCTAATTCATGCAATATACAAACAGATCACATTTATTTCACAATAATCCATTCGTAAATGCCACATGACTATTCACATGGGAACAAAGTACAATTTACTTTCACCCAATCAAAGACATTCAATCAAATGCATAGTAATGCGATGACCCTTTTTTTCAATTTATTACGTTGTCGTGACCGAAAGCCTAAACTATCCTAATAAGAGCGATTTTCTTCGGGAGCCCCAGGCTCAAACACTCAGGGCTCGAGGCCTAAATACGCTGAGCTTTAAGCCTCGCTGGTCGCTTACTACAACTACCACCATCGATCATGCATTACATGGAATGCACATGGCAATATAAAGCAAAGCTCACATCATATTCGGGTCCAATTTACCACATTCACACAAGTAGTCACAATTAATCACATATAACACTTCTATGTCATAATCTTCCAATACATCGGACACCTTCTTCCTAACTGTGCATAAACAAACACAAAGCCCGCCATTATTCTCGCAAGGTTATAAGTGCAAAATATAAACAATTAATAATCGAGAAACTATCTAGGTTACTCACCAAATAGCTTCCGAGCTAATGCCGGAAGTCTCGGCAACGTCTGTGGATGATGTTCCAACTGTGCTCTATAATAATCACAATATTCAGATCTCTACCAAATGCACAATTAGAAATATTAAATAATGCACATGTAGCAAATTTAGATGTACAATGCATGTTCGTGACATTCCCTGCATTATTCTAAAATTCACATCACAAAATATTTCTATGTCTAGGAACCCATAGACATCAAAATTACTCAATTTGGACCTCTATAGTCCTGATATTGCAAAAATTTAATCAATTCTCTCACTTGGATTCAATCCTAAATCTCAATTAAATCCCACAAAGTCCACAATTCTACATAGAGAGGTAGATAATTGTCTTATGAACTGACGCCTCGAGAATCAGGTCAATCGGAGGTCGGATGACTAAGATATAAGCAAAAGAAGCTTTAGGACAAAACAAAAGATAAGAGAGTTTGCTCTATTTCCATCTCTTCCACCATCTGAATTTCTAACATGCATAACTCTTTACACACTTATCCAAAAATTACAAAAAATATCTCATTGGAAAGATAACAAGAAACCCTACAAGTTCCATGAAGGGCTCACAAACCAATCTCACCTCTAAGGGTGCCAAAATGACTTCAAAGTTATGCCCATAAAATGACCATATGAATAGTAATCGTGTTCTTCCAATCCTCATAACTTCTTACTCATAACTCCAAATAAGATACATTATACATCATCAGAAATCTCTAAACATTTTCTACAATCTTCAAGAAGACCCCTAATCCAATTCAATCTCTAAGAGGGTCGAAAACCCAAACAAAGTTTCTTCCCAATGAAACAAAGAAACTACCATATGAACAAAGAATCGACTCTACTAAAAAATCCTATCTTTCCATTCCTTATGCCAAAATTCCAAGTTTTATGTCAAAAGAAATATCAAACATTTTCACAAGTTTCATGAATAACTTGGAAGCAAATTCAATCTCTAAACAAATCAATTTCTCAATCCAAGTTTCGCTTAGATCCACATCCTCAACAAGAACACATTCTTTCAAACTTCATAACTTTCCAACCCATTGTCGAAAAATTTCATAACATATAGAAATAAAACGCCAGACAATATAATACAATTCTCAAGAAGCACTTCAAAGCAAATTTCATTCAAACTAGGCCAAATCCTCTCACTAAGGTGGCTGTCCCGTTAGGGTTTAAGAAATCAGCATTTAACCCAAAACCATAACAAAAATTTACAAATTTATATCTAACAATGCTTACATCCAAAATTCGCATTAAATACCTCATTAGAAAGCTACAATAATCCTATACAAATTTGCAGAAGTTCACTTGAGCCAATTTCACCTTTAACATTTCCAAATAAATATCGTAACACAAAAGCACAAAACCTATACACTTAGAGTCACTTATATTAATAAAACACATTTTCAATGAATGACCATCCTAACATTAACACACCATAAATTTCAACGCATAAACAAAAAAATTCATACTTAGTGGAGTTAGAAAGCTAACACAAAAATTCAACTTCATGAAGACCAAATTAATAAATTCAATCCAAATCAACCTAAAAATCATCAAAGTTTCGTGTCTCAAGGTTCGGATTATTGTTCCTACAACACCTACAACTCACTTTTCATGCCAAATTTAAAACCCTTAAAGCCATAATTGACAAAATTCCTTCATATGAAATCTAGCCATACTCTTAAGTTTAATTTAAGACAAAGTTCATCTCCATAGACAACCATGTCAAAGTTATGAGCAAAAAATCAAACCTACACAAAGTAACATTTTCCAGATTTCATATCCAACTCAACTCCTTTCATTCCATTACTATACCTACATCAATAAGCATCCATTTGAACCTCTAATTCAGCCATAAGTTCATCACACATTTAATTGATTAATCAATCCCAATTGACAGCACACAACATACACAATTTTTTTCCCTAAATTTCCATTCATTTAGCATCACAAAACCAATCCAAAACTAATCCATAACCAATTCACATCATATTCAACCTCACACATACTTATACTTACACCCAAATAATCCAACCACTATCTTTATGAAATTAATGTTCAATTAATCACCATAAATGCTCAATTCAATTTCTAGTCCAATTTGTCTCCAAATTCTAATGGCTCAAAGTTCAAAATTTTTAAAATCATATGTCTAATAGTCCAAAGGCTATCGACGTAAATTGCTCTGCACCAAAATCCATTCAATACCAGCTAGAAATTTTTCGTCCGACATGTACCCCAAAAATTTCAAAAAATCCCAAAATCCCTAAAAATAGAAAACAAACCTAGATCACCTGTAAAAATTTTTCAAACACAATTATCACATAAATCTTTAAAATTGCATTTAGACACATATGCCAAAAATGTCATGAATGCATGTACAATCATGTATATACAAAAATTACCATTCATATAAATATAGAGGCTATAAGATGTACGCAGCATGCCAAGATATATTTAAACATTCCTAACTCGTCCCAAATGACCAATTACCCTTCCCATCGCTGATGGATGTTACATAGGCAACCTAAAGTGACAATATCTCTGGGCCAATGGTCGTGGTCATATAAATGGTATTAGAACCGACACCGAACCTCAGGTGTTAGCTAAGACGGGCCCTAAGTGGGGTGGAGAATGTGTGATCCCACATCGATTGGAGACGAGAAAAGTATGCCTTATAAGAGTATGCATACCTCTCCTCAAAGATGCTTTCCCGCCTCTAACGCACTGCATCTCGCCAAACTCAAGTTAAATGTGCTAGGCAAGAGTAGTACTAGATGGGTGACCTCGAGAAGTTCTCGTGAAAGAAAACTGTGAGGGCTTGGTGGGCCAAGGTCCAAAGTCAAAAATATCTTTAAATCGGGTGATCCGGTTGTTAGGGTATCAAGCAGTATTCTGCTAGTTAGATCGGCGTAACACTAGGCCTCCCTCACTGCACACATTTTCCTTACCCTAACGCAGACCGGATCTCATCAAAACTCCGGGTTAAATATGCTAGGAAAGAGTAGTACTAGGATGCGTGACCTCCGGGACATTCTCGAGAAAAGTAAATTGTGAGGGCTTACCGGCCAAGGCTCAAAGGAGACAATATCTCGCTTGCAGCTGATATGGGTTGTTACATTAACACTAGATAATTGTAATTTCTAGTTTCTAAATTTGCACCATAATATTTGTAACATGTATCGATTGAAATTAGATGTTAAAACGAAGGCAATTAGTCAATATGGAAGTACTACAATAGGTTTACATATACTAAGATCAATTGTAACTATTATGCATATGTTATCTTATTGTAGATCTACTTTTGTCCTAATTTCATTATAATTTTAATATCATCTATCTATATGACTAAGTTTTTTGTTTACTAGTTATCTTGGCCTTGCATAACACCCATATAATAACAATTATCATCTCTAAGAAGTAGGTGCTTATCTTTACTCTATGTAATAGTCATGTAACAACAAAACAAAGTACACGCATGGGATCTTTTTTAAGGCAATTAAGTTCAGATTCAACTAGATTTTGAAATGATACATTAAATAGTTTGATACCTTGAATATCTTATTGCTATTCCATATCTTACTTCGTTCGATATAGATTCCTAATGTAAATAGAATTATATTTCATCGTGAGGGATAAATTGATAAATAAAACTCATTTTAATATATTGGTGATAATAAAATTTTAGTTGAAGGTATTGACCTAAACAAATTATGTTAGTTTAATATTATGGGAACTACTACATAATTGGTATGATAGGTTAGAAAATATGATCTATAAACACCTATATAAACATGAAGAATATAAGTTTGTGGAGATTCAAGAAGATTTAAAATGATTTAAGCTTTATTATTTTAAAATATGAAAAGTGGAGGTTTACTATGATAGAAGTGCAATTCAAAAAAGCATCAAAAGTGGATAATATAAATACTGTGATGGTAATTTAGTTCTAATAAATAGTAAATAAAAAGACTATCATCACATATATGATCAATTTTTACTTTTAGAGCGAGTAATATGGTGGATAAAAAGTTAATATGAAGAAAACATTATGATGTTTAAATAAGAACTAGTAGTTAACATCACAAGAAATGCGCAGTGAAAGTGCCCAAGTGAATTTATACAGGCAAAATTTAAGATGATGCTTAAATAAAAATAATTTGAAAATGTAATCGATAATCATCGGTTGGGAGAAGAGCTAAGATGAAATAACTTTCTTCAGATAAGATAAAAATAATTTACAATGTTTTCAAGAAGGATTAGTCAATTCAGATACCCAAGAAGAATTATGGAATTGGTAAGTGAAATTTAATCGAGTTGGAAATGACATCAACCGAATCGCTTTAAATAAAGAAGAACAAGAACATGCTCAAAGAAGCAAAATACGCTCAAGTAGTAAGACGTTGAAAAGCGTATTTAAAGAAGAAGAACGGATTTAAAGTTCAAAAGTAGATGAAAGCAAAAGCAGCTTGTTATAATCGATAGATAATCTAGTGGAAAATCTTCAACAAAGCGATTTGAGGCATAAACAGACGCAGATTTAATACTAAAGGTACGCAGATGCAAATAGTAAAATGACGAAGACGGAATAATGTATTTAAGAGAAGAATCAAGAAGGATGCAAGAGTCGGCCTCGAAAGTTAGGAAGTCAACTGATTAACTGCTTCATAAAGATTCAAGAAAGAAGAATCAAGAAGCGCTTGAAAGCATTGAGTGGAAAATGGTGGAAAGAATCGCATCAAGCAGTAGACGCAAAAATAAGATTCAAAGCCTGTTGAGTATGAAGATTTTACAAAAGAAGCAGATTCTAAGAAAATAGCAAGACCGAATGAAGAATGTTGTTATATCGATGATAATCTAATGGAAAGATTGTAACAATGTTGATCTTTCTTGTAGTCATTCATAATGTGAATCAGCTTGGGTAAGAGCTATTGAAAAGGTAGGAACTTCAATGTAAGACTGAGTGAACAGAGAGGAGTTGGCATTCTTTCCTTGTACATATATTTTTTCATGTCGAAGGAACCTCTCACAAAGCAGAGGTTCGAGGATTATCGTGAGGAATCATCTAGTTTAAGACATATCGCTTTGTAAAGTTTTATGCTCTAACTTTTGTGCTTTATGTCTTACTTGAGTCTGCATTTTAATTTTCAATATCTCAATTTGGTCGCTTCACTTCTATCGCCTCGCTTCTTAATTGGGAGGTGATTTGCTTATTCTATCATCCCGCTTGTTAATTCGGACGTGATTTGCTCGTTGGTTTTCCATCGCCGCTTTTCCTCACTCTAACACACTAACTTGACAAGACAGAGGAAGCAGAGAAAAATGATGGAGTCGAGAAAGGATTTAACTTAAAATAGATGGAATTGAAAAAGTAGACGGTTATAAATATGATTTGAGATGAAAAAAGTAGACGGTTAAAATATACACTGAGTTGAAAAAGTAGACGGTTAACAATATGCATTTTACAATAAGAAAATTAGATTTAAGATATAAAGATGTATGAAAGCGTATTTAAGCACAAAAGCAGAGGAATCGTAAAAGGCATTTTAAGTTCAATTTTCTTCGAGAGAAGTAATGAGCTTTGATTTAAATACATCAAATTTGCTATAAAACATAATGGATAATGAGTAGGAAGCATTCATCTAAATTGAACTTGAACAAGGCAACATCCCGTAATTAATTAGCATGGAGAATACAAACGCCGATTAAGACATAAAGATGCATTTAGAAGCGTATTTATACGAACACAAATGTATTTAAGCACAAAAGGCATTTAATGAGAAAAGTATTTGAAGCTCAATTTTCTTGTCGAGAAGTAACGAGCTTTGATTTAACTACATCGATTTGCTATAAAACATTATGGGCATCGAGTAGGAAACTCAATTCAGAATAGAATTGACCTCGATATTAGGAAAACAATGGAGGACGGCAGACTTCGTGATTTCGATTGGATGTTAATGTAAATTGAACTTGAACATGATGTCGAGGAACTGAAACGAGACGGCAAGCTATTTATATTATGCTATCTATTATTACAATTCTTCAAAGTAAATTACACGTTAATATATCGAGCAATAATATGATCAAGATGCACAAGAAGGGCGGTTGAATTGTGATAAACTTATCGTTAACCCTTTAGAGATATGACTTGTTCTCTCAAACACTTATCGAAGTCAATGTGTAACTAGTTTAAAACTTGTTAATATGAAAAGTACGATTTAGATAAAGTAAGGTTAGAGAGAGAAATACAAGAATTGATTCCGCCTCGATTTTTGTATCGGCCGCTTCGCTCCTAAGGCTTCCGCTCTCGCTTTTGTAAATGCTGCCTCGCTTTCAAAAAGCTCCGCCTGCTTTTTTGCTTAGCTTCGCCTCGCTGTAAAAAGCTTCCGCCTGCTTTTTGCTTAGCTTCCGTCCGGTTTTTCTTTTTAGCTTCCGCCTGCCTTTTCAGAAATGGTTCCGCCTCGCTTTTTTAGCTTCCCTCTGCCTTTCAGAAGTGCTTCCGCTCGCTTTTTTTTTAGCTTCCGCCTGCCTTCGTCAAAGTGCTTCCGCTCGCTTTTTAGCTTTCGTGCTTTTTTCGAAATGCTTCCTCCTTTTCTTTTAGCTTCCGCCCGCTTTTTTCCTTTCACCTGATTTTTCTCACGCTGCATTACTTTTCATTTGTATATTTCTTTGTTGTATAGTTCTTTGTTTGTCATCAAAATTATTTAATACGTGAAGTCCGGTTTGATCAACATTCTCCCTTTTGATGATAACAAATACTGTGAATTAGAGAAATATGAAAAGTATCAAATATATGTATATTAAGAGATCGTAAATAACTTCGCTTTTACAAAATATTCTCGCTTTCCTTTTCCTTTCAAATTGATTCTTCTTCTCGATTCTTCCTTCTCCCCTATTTGTTATTAATCAAAAATCTATTTCCCAATCGCTTCATCAACTTTTTCAGCATCTTCTTAATTTTCTTCATATCCTTATCAAGTTTCAACTTGCTTCTTTAAAGTTGATGATTCACCGCAATGAGGATTCTGCCTCAACAACTTGCTTTTCAACAATAGCAATCGTTGTCAGATAAGCTTCCTCTTTGAGACATTTGATTCAATGATTTGTAGGAGAGGTGGAGGAACATATACTTTGTTCAGAATATCAAGATCAAAGGGATCACGATACGAGAATGCTGCTTCCAAACCATGGCATAGCTTCAGAATTGAGTTGATCTCCACAGAGGTCGATTTCGCGTAATGTTCTCAGAAATAGTATAACAACATTTCGAGTTGCCAATCGGCGAGCAATATTGACCTTTCTCGATAAGGCCTCCCTGTGGATCATCTCGTGTAGCCTCGCTTTGGCTTGATCCTCGATCTTGATAAACGCAGATAGAGGTACCACTTCTTTTCTTTTCACATGCTTCATCAATCGCCACCGCTCGCAACTGATCGAAGTCATGTCATCCAAGATCGGCCGGGTTGAACTTTCACTTCATTTTCTCATACTGAGTTCAAAAATTTGGTGGTTGTAAATCGTACCACCTTGATCACCGTATCGCCCAAGATGGATAAGAAGTGAGACGCCTCCAAATGGCTCGTGGATATGGTTCTTTTGCAACTCTTCGCTTGATCATAAAAGTTTTGTAGCCCCTATCTAATGTATGTAAAATGCCATTATCATATTCAACTGATTTGAAGAAGGCTTTGACAAATCTTTTGGTTTGTCTTGATGATAACAGATTTGGTCTTTCTTCCTCAGAATAACCAATCTATGTTCCCAACTTTCTTCAAAGGTTAAATACTTGATGGAACATTGGTCATTACATTCACAACTTTTTAGTAGCCTTCGTCCCATAACATGTGTAGCAACTTGTTTATGGACAATTGAAGACCTAAAAGTAGTAGAAACTACTTCAAAAATGTATTATTATGACATCAGGAGAATCCTTAATATTACCCGTAATAACTTCCACACTATCTTCAAGAGTAGCTCTACATTAGCTTCAAGAAATCAACAAAGATCAACAATAGATCGTTTCTAGCCTTGCATTCTTAGACTCGCCTCTGCTGTTGAAGTTTCTTCTTTCTTGCACTCATCTTCTTTAACCTCGTGACCTTTTAGATTGCATTTTTCTTCTCGTGTTCTTCTTTCTTTTCTTCCACTTCCTTGAGATTGAGTTTCAATCTTTCAAGGATTGATGACAATGACTTTTGTAGCTTTTGATCTCTCGCCTTCATAATGCTTTGAATGGCTTGATTGTGTGGATTGAGTGGCTTCTTTTTGTCGCACAGCTTCAGCTCTGGGTGACCTTTTGCTTGCTTTGGAATGTCACTCGCCAGAGGTTCCCTTTACGCTTTAAGTTACCCGATTCAAAGAATCAACACTTCTCGACTTTGGTTCCCGAGAATGTGATGTTGTTCCTTCATAGAGGATTTCTTCGTATTGGCTCCCCTCGCTTGTTGGTTTTCTTGGTGCTTCGCCTTTTCTATCTCGAAAATCTCGCACCCATTTTGGCAATCGATGTTGAATCTATGTAGCTTCTAATGATACCTTCGTTTAACTCCCCAATCCAACTGATGCCGCCTTTCTAAATATTCTTGTCAACAACATCCCATACGGAAGGGTGTTCAGATCCTTTATTGATTTTACCATATAGTTAAAAATCGAAATGGTAAATCTATTGGTTGATGATTCAAGATGAAGGATACATTGTTCATCCAGTAGTGACTGATGTCGTGAACCTATTCTAGGTAACACAACACAAAGAACCGCGAACAATACCCTTGCTTTTGGTACCAACCAAGAGGCTCTCCTTTCATTGGGTTGTTCATCCATAAAGTTGACGAGTAACTTCATCTTCGCTCATCTTCAACTTAGTCATCCATTTCACCATGTTAAAAGGTTGAACTCCACTCCTGACATTCAAAGGACTTTCTCCACTAACTCCTTCACACTATAACAGGTGTGTTTCTACATATGACACGATTGTATCGTCCATCGCTTTAGTATTCTTCCGTAACTCATAAACTTCTTTGAGATAGACTTGATCTCGTATTTGAAAGAAGTTTCTCCAACCTGCCGCTATTATCTCTGGCTCTATATCCATTTGTTCCTTTCTTAGTTCTTCAAGTTTACCAATCTTCCCGCTTGTTCTGGATCAACTCGCAAAATAGGCTTGACATTCATCTTGCCGATTCGATTGAGTAGGAACTTGGTTGAAAAGATTTCAGAGATTTCAGAGAAGCAAGAATTTTCGATTCTGTAGAAATCCCAAAAGTCAGTTTTGAGGGATTTTATGGCAAATTCTAGAACGATTGTACTTCTCGATGATCTGACAGCCTTTTTCCCTCTTAAATTTTTCCTTGTGAAAGAAGTTTTAAGTCTGAAACCGTCTAACGCTGTTAATTCCATTGCTCCAATGTCTTGTCTTTAAAAAGAAAACCAGATGAATGGTCCGTTAACCTCCGTCTCGTCTGCCTTGTCTTTATAAAAAAAAGATGGATGGTCCGTTAACTCCTCCGTCTGGTCTGCCTTGTCTTTATGAAAACCGATGGATGGTCCGTTAACATCATCATATTGAGGTTGCGCCCGATTTTTTAAAGCGATCTTCACTTAGCTCTGCCTTCAACTGCTTTCAATATGTGCTTTTGAATCTTGAAAGAAACGGTTATTCGCTTTGAGTCCAGAATTCAACTAAAACTTATGTTTCTTTTGTTCGCCTCGATTTTGTATCGCCGCTTTCTTCCGCTCGCTTCACTTGTAAAGCTTCCGCCGCTTTTTTTATGAAGCTTCCGCTCGCTTTTTTCTTATAAAGCTTCCCGCTTTTGTTGTAAAGCTTCACGTGTTTGCTTCAGCTTGATTTTTAACTTCTACCGTTTTTTGCTTCTGATTTTTCTTTCAAATTGTTTTTGCTTCACGATTTTTCTCGCTCATTGCTTTTTGATTCTCGCTGATTTTTCTCCTTCACTGCTTGTTACTTCTCAGGCCCATCTACTTTTCATTTGTTCATGCGCTCATCTACTTTTCATCAGATATTTCTTTGTTTGTCATCAAAATTATTAAATACGTGAAGTGTGGTTTGACTTAACAATCTCCCTTTTGATGATAACAAATATTTTGATATAATAGAGGAATATGAAAAGTTTCAAATATACGTAAGTATGAGTAAATAAAAAATAACTTCGCTTTCATCTTTCGTTCCGCTTTTTCCTTCCAAATTGATTCTTCCTCATTCTTCCTTCTCCCGCTATTTGTTATTAATCAAAATTATTTCCTAATCGCTTCACCAACTTTTTCAGATCTTCTTAACCTTCTTCATATCCTTATCAAGTTTCGAACTTGTTTGTTTAGAGTCGACGATTTAAATGCAATGAGGATTCTGCCTCAACACTTGTTTTTCAACAACAAAGAATCGTTGTCAGATAAGCTTCCACGCTTGAGACATGTGTTTCAATAATTTGTAGGAGAGGCGAGGAACATATACACCGATCAGAATATCAAGATCATAGGAGTCAAGTATACGAGATATGTACTTCCAAGCCAAGGCATAGCTTCGCATTGAGTTGATCTCCCATGAGGTCGATTTTGCGTAATGTCACAGAAACAATAAGAACATTTTAACTTGCCAATCGTAAAAGAACAATATCGACCTTTCTCGATAGTACTCCCGTGGATCATCTCGTCAGAGCCTTAGTTTGGCTTGTTCTCGGATCTTGATAAATGCAGATAGAACTTCGACTTCTTTTCTTCACATGCTTCATCAATCAATTGACCGCTTCGCAACTGATCCAAGTCATGTCATCCAAAATCGGTTCGCTGAACTTTCACTTCAGCTTTCTTCACGCTGCTGCTCCACAAAATTTGGTGGTTGTAAATCGTACCACCTTGATTATCAGATCGTCCAAAGATTGGATAAGAAGTCGACGCCTCCAAATGGTTCTCGTGGATATGGTTCTTCGCAACTCTTTTCGCTTGATCATAGAAATTTTGTAACCCCTATCCAATGTATGTAGAATGTCAGAATCAAATTCAAGTGATTTGAAGAAGGCTTTCACAAATCTCTTTGGTTTGTCTCTTGATGATGAGAGATTTGGTCTTCTTCTCCTCTCAGAATAACCAATCTGTGTTCCCAACTTTCTCTTTGAAAAGTTAAAGATCTCGGATGGAACACTAGTCATCACACTTACTACTTTCTCGAGTAACCTTTGTCTCATAACATGTGTAGCAATTTGTTTGTGGACAATGAAGACCTAAAAGTAGTAGAAACTACTTCTTCAAAATTGGATTGTCAAGGACAAGGTGAGTATCCTTGAGATTACCAAGAATAACTTCGACATTAACTTCAAAGAATATCACCAGATCATCAATGTACATTTGTTTAGTATCAACAATGCCTTTTCTTGTCTTGCCTTCTTAGACTTTGGTTTTGTTGTTGACTTCCTTCCTTTCTGACTCATTTTCTTTCGCTTGGTGACCTTTTTAGGTTGCGCTTTCATCTTTCCGTGTTCTTCTTCCTTTTCCTCCTCCTCGAGATCGAAGTTTCAATCATTTTCAAGGATTGATGATGTGGACTTTGTAGCTCTTGATCCTCAGAATAGAATGCTCGATTGGCTTCGAGTCTTGGATTTATCGCTTTTTCGCTTCGAGTTTTCGCCTGGTAACCTTCTTGCTTTTTGAATGTCACTCTAGAGGTTCCCTTTACGCTTCAAGTCACCGATTCAAAAATCGAACACCTCGACTTTGATTCCTGAATGTGAACTTTGCTTCCTTCATAGAGATCGCTTCAGATACGCCGCCTCAATCGTTGCTTTCTTGGCGATTTCGCTTCCTTTTTCGTCTCGAAAGTCTCGCACCCATTTTCGCAATTGATGTTGAATCGATGTAGCTTCTAATAGATATCTTCGCCTAATCGCCTAATCCAACTGATGCCGATTCTCTCAACACTCTTGTCAACAAAGATCCCATACGGACTAGTGTTTCAGATCCTTTATTGATTTTACCATGTAATGAAAAATCAAAATGGTAAATCTATTGGGTGATGATTCAAGATGAAAATACATTGTTCATCCAGGTAGTGACTTGATGTCGTGAACCTAATCTAGGTAACACACAAACCACATGTAACCGCCAACAATACCTCGCTTTTGGTACCAGCCAAGAGGCTCTCCTTTCACTGGGTTATTTTGTCCATAAAGTTGACGACTAACTTCATCTTCGCTCATCTTAAGCTTAGTCATCCATTTCGCCATGTTAGTGAGTCGAACTCCATCCATCTGACATTCATCGACTTTCTCCAAGAACTCCTTCACATTATAACCGAGTGTGTGTCTACATACTACACGATTGTATCATCTATCGATTTAGTATTCTTCCGTAACTCATAAACTTCTCTCGAGATAGACTTCATCTCGCATTTCAAAGAAGTTTTCCAACCCGCCGCGATTATCTCGCGCTCTATATCCATCTCTTCGCTTCGAAGTTGTTCAAGTTTACCAATCTTCCCGATCCCGATCCCGGATCAAGTCGCAAAATAGGCTTGACATTCATCTTGCTGATTCTCGATTGAGTAGGAACTTTGCTTCAAGAAATATCACAGAGATTTAAGAGAACTAACAATTTGTGAATTCGCGTAAATCCCAAAGGTCGCTTTTAGGATTTTATAGTGAATTCTAGAACGATTCTACTTCTCGATGATTTGACAGTTTTTCCCGCTAAAACTCTTTTTGTCAAAGAAGTTTTATATCTCAAACCGTAACGCCTTAACTCCACCGTCTGCCTTTGTTGTCTTCATGAAAACCGATGAATGCCCCGTTAATTCCTCCGCTCATCCGTCTCGGGTCTTCATGAAAACCGATGAATGGTCCGTTAGCATCACCATATCGAGGTCAAGGCTCGATTTCTTTAAAGCGGATCTTCACTTAGTGGTTTTGTGAAGAAACCACCGATCGATATTTTGTTTCCACGAACCGTAGATCGACGACTTTCCTCCGAACGTAATCTCTCAAGAAATGATGTCCGACTTCTATGTGCTTGACCCTTGAATGTTGTATTGATTCTTTCGTGTCGATGGCGGTGGTGTTGTCGCAAAGATATTGGAATCTCTTCCTCTCAGATTGAGTAGTCCTCCAATTGATACTTGATCCACAATATTTGTGAACAACAACTCATGCGCATATATATTCAAATTTTCAGCTGATAATGCAATCGAAGCTTTGTCTCTTGCTTGACCATGACACTAGGTTTGGTCCAAGAAAGTGACACCACCACTGCATTCATCTTTGTTTCTCGACTTCACAAAAGTTTTGGTGAATGTAACTTCGTAACTAGAATCACATAATTGACTAATACTTATCAAGTTATGCTTAGACCATCAACTAATAGACGTTGTTAATGCATGCATGGGAATTCTTATCAATCTTACTTAATGTCCGTTTTCTAGTGAATCGAATCCCATAGATTTACCCTCGGTGGTGTTTGTGAGGAAGATCATGGTTTCTTCTACGCCGTAACATTTCGCTTTTCTTTTGTTTATTCTATTTCGTAATCAAATTTCACATTTTACTTTGTTATTTTACGCCTAATTCACTGAAATGGATAATTCAAGTGGTGAGGATGACAGCTTGGTATCAACGAACTCTTTCGAGGTACTTGTTCCTTTTAAAGGAGTGCAAAGGTTGATCGTGTTTCACGAGAAGTTCTTTGAAATCTTCCAGGTCAACAGCTCTTCTAACTCCATACATGTGGAACTAGTGTATCGATTCTATCACGAAAATATATGGTGAGGGTCTTTGCATTCTTGAATCCATGAATATGGTTGATCATGAGAAGATGCAAAATATTGCGTAGTTTACTTTTGAAACGCTTAGACGCCTATCATTAGACTATGAGCATTTTGGTGAAGGTGTAAAGGAATTCATACACCTCTCATCTAAACTTGCTCAAATAGAGGGGTCTATGGCTAAGACCGTGTTTTGAAAAGCTCATTGACATCTATGACAGAAGAAGATGCTATTTGACAATGATTCGCCAACACAAAGCAAAGAAGTAGCTACTTTTGAGGTTTCGAGAACCGCTTTAAGTCAAAAAAGAAGAAGTATGATTAACAAAAGAGATGCTTCTTGTGCTAGAGAAGCAAAGTTAGCTATTGTGAGGCTAAGACATTGAAACCGCAGCTTGTGCGGAAGAGTTTGGTGAAGATGCATTGAGTCGAGAGAAGCATGGATGTCGCTTATAACGAAATGGTAAAAGCCATGGATCGAATAGCAGAATGAAACCGCGGTGGAAGCATTAAAGACAAAGACCGAGACATGAAGGGTTCACCTGTGTTTCCAACTATGTTAAGTTGTAATAATATTGTTGATGTAGAATCAGAATCGTATTTATTGAATTAATGATGTTGATGTTTGTGTAAACAAAATAAAAGGTGTCGGTTTGTGTTTCCAAGTTCTAGGATGGGCCATTTTAGAATCTTCTACTAGTAGTCGCTGCATTATCTAGACCGAAGCTAAAGTTCTATCCATTGTAAGTCTTACTAATGACAAAGGTTTGGGTGCATTTCGATCAGATCTCTTTCCTGTGGTTACCAAATTTTCTGAAATGTCGGTGTTCACTGTGGTGCTCTTCTTCTAATTTGCTCATGTTTGCTTACTTTTGAATACGCTTTGGCAAGAATCGACATTATTATACCGTTAGAACATTATTCGATACAAGAAAAACAGTCTTCCGTTCATACATTTTGGGGTTAGCGTGTCTTTCCTTGCCACAATTAAAAATTATGACGGTCTCACCTATGAATTAAAGCGTTAATCTCTTTCTCGTGTTTATTTCGTAATACCAGATGATAAAGGTTTGACATTATGCCTATTAATTGAACGTCAATCTACCCGATGTAAGAAATCATGCGCTAAAAAGAAGAGATTTTAAGTCTAAACGACTTGACATAAATGATGTTGATAAAGTACAAATAATAATGAAAACAAGACGGAATTTTAAAAGCAAACTCAAGTTGAAAAGAGATGGAAGCAAAACCGCATTTAAGCTTAAAGGCATTTAAAGTGGCAAAAGTAGACGGAGTAAAAGGATGATGGAAAGCAGAGGAAAGCAAAGCACGTGTGAATTAAGAATCAGTTTGAGTTAGTTACAAAAGTCAATTGAATAACCGGCTCTTTCAAGATTCAAGCAATCTGCTCGCTCGCCTTCATCTCATGGAAAATGTAAAATAATTGTAGAAGGTCAATCTGTCGGGGAGTAGTACGTGAGAAACCTATTAGTTATGAATTGAAACGTCATCGGCATTTGGGGAATTGCCATTATCATAATAGTTAGAAGATTATTGGATACAGAAAAAACAGATGTGAAAGTGATCAAGTTGTGGTTTTTGCTTTTGCTTCCGTCTACTTTTGCTTTCGTCTGCTTTTCAACTTCCGTCTGTTTTCCTTCTCTGGTCCACTTGTCACTTTTATCTGCATTTCAAGTTTACGTAAATATGAATTTATTGGCCTAGAAATATTGCCCTTTGGTTTTGATTTTATAATATATTTAACTATGTTGAGATTTCGTCTGATTTCGCTCAACCGTTCTTCACTGAATGGTTTAGCGAAGCCAGAATCAGGTTAAAAGAGCGTCCAGAGTAACGTTCGTAGCGTAAAGAAGTTACACTGGTAACTTCAGGAACAAGGAAAGTTCAAGGGAAAATTTAAGTGTTCAGAATCCCAACGAGTCTAGAGCACGCCTGACAAGACCCTTTATATAACCTCAAATCAGAAACGGTTCGAGTACCATTAGCCTTGAGGCGTTTGATCTCTCTGTCTCTCAAAATCCTATCGAACGAGATAACCATTGAAGAACAGAGTATCTGAATCATTTTCAAATCAGAAGCAATGGAAGGAGCTATGATGTATGGAAGGCATGTGGACTTCGAATCTCTACGAAGAGATACAATGGATATCGAACCAGAGATTATTGGAGCCGATTGGAGAAATTTCTTCGCAGTCCGAGAGGATGTGTATCCAAATCAGGTATTTGATTTTTGGAAGTATGCACAGATGGTGGAAAAGACTATTGTGTCAACGGTTAGACGGAGTTACCATTATTGTTACAATGGACTTAATTGAGAAGTCGATCGGATGTTCACCGCTGGAGAAAAGCTTTCTACCAATCCAAAATGGATAACAATGGGCGGTTTAAAGGAAGCAGATATTAGTAGCAGCTTTATGGAGTGAATGACCCATCGGAAAGGAAGACATCAAGTCTGTGTCGAAAGCTAGGGTTCTTCATGCGATTACACAGATCGCATCGCATCAAGAACGAAGTTCAAGACACTTGGTAACTACCTTCGATGAGCAAAGGCTTATTCTATCTCATTGAACCACACACCATTAAATTTACCATTTCGATATTTCATTATATGGTGAAACAAATGAAACATACAACTATTTATCCGTTTACGGCATGCTATTGACAAGAATTTTAAGAGAATCGGAATTCGCCTTCGAAGTGGGAAAACCTCGAGTGCCTGTAAAAAGCACTATCAATTTAGTACTATAAATGTAATTGACTTGAAGATTCTCAACAATAGAAATGAAGATTTTGAGAACAAAGTTAGGAATGACGGGGAGGAGTTACAGAAGAAGTCTCCTGCAACAAGTTGCAGATCTCAAGTGAGCTCACACATGCGGATCAATGGAAGGAGAAAATCATGTGGAGGACCTTCGTTGAAAGAGTTTATGCGTCAAGAAGAAGTTAGGCTTGTTCAAGATAATGAAGGTGGGTCAAAAGGAAAGCAGAGGACTACATCCAATCTACCGACGATATGATACTACACTTACGTCTCTAGAACTCGTAGCAGATGATGATCAAGCTTCTTTGCCTTCTGACGCGCATAATGAAGTACAAAGTTTACGTCAAGAAGTCAAAGAATGAAGGAAATAATGAATCGAATGGAGAAGATGATGATGTATATGCAGCCGTGATGATAGATATGCGTAAGATGATCCGATGTAATTTATGCGAGTCATCACCGTTAATCGCTTCTTATTATAACAAATAGGGAGAAGAAGAAGTTGTTATTGTATTCTCTATGTTTTGTTTTGTTGTCTAATTTGTTATCATATATATATATATATATATGGGTACGACTTATGCGGATGTCTTCTATTGATCATCTTGAAGCTTCTTCTTCTCAAGATTCGCCCATCATCTTCGCCAAGCTCTCAAGAACAAGGTAAGAGTCAATCAATAACTGCTTTTCAAGATTCAAGAAGAAAGAATAAATAAGCGATTATGCATTTAAAGTTATACATACAAGTCGAAATCAAGATTAATTTTTTGTGAGTTACAGTAATAAGCTAAATTACAATTAAAGGAACAAAAGTTTGTCCGAAAGACGATTTATTTAATTAGTCGACAAACTGCTATTTTTATCAGAAACTGCTCCAAACATTCTTTTAAGAAAGTTATATGTTCTTTCTTGGTTGAAATAGATGACGAAGTTTAATTGTTGTTATGTTCTTGCAATGAAGGATATGATGTATATATCGCTAAAGAAGAAGAAGACCAAGAACAGGTAGGAATTGTTTGATCGAAGTTAAGAGGAGAAAGGTTTGAAAGTTTAGATATAGAGGTATCGAGGAGGGCGTGGGGCAAGATCTTTGCAAGATGATAAAGTGAAACAGAAGGATTTGCGCTGAGATAGGTTTAAAATAGTTTACATGTGTAAAGAATAGTTTCAAAGAAGGATTAGTCAATTCAGATACTCCAAGGAATCGTAATGAAATTTAAAACGAGTTGGAAATGACATCAGTGAACCGCTTTAAATAAAGAAGAACAAGAGGAAGTTAAAAGAAGCAAACATAATTTGTGCGAAGAGAAACCGAGAAGAAAACGAAAGCAAAAGAGCACGGTCATTGAATCATCATCCATATTACGAAGAAGAATGTTGTTATATCGGCAGATAATTTTGTGCAAAATCTTCAACACCTCGTTGATTGTCATTATTTGGCGAAGGTGTTGAAGACTTTTCAGAGATCATCCGTCAGAATGTTTGCAGGACACTCATCTTCATGATGATAGTTGCCAACCCCATAAGGAAGATGACATGGTGAGTGGCGGCGGTTCAAAGAAATTATATGATATAATAGAAACTCCATCATCGAGGCGAGTAAGATGACGCTGAGGATTTTCCAGATACCAGCAGTATTGAAAAAGATTGAAGTATAGGAGTTTCGATCCGTAAGATCTAATTATTGAGAGACTCACAAAGAAGACGAAGCTTGATTTTATCGATGCAAGAGAAAACGAGAGGAGTTGAAAATACATGAAGTTGAAAAATAGATTTAACTCGTAAAATGTATTTAAGTTGAAAATAGACGAAGTCGTAAAAGGTATTTAAGTATGCGAAGAAATACAAACATAGACGAAGTTGACAAAGACACACGGTCGAGAACGCAGACGAAGTTAACAACACAGTACGAAGTTCACAACACCGACTAAGTTTACAAACACGAAGTTAACAATATGCACGGTTAACAACACAAATGAACCCGATAAAGCACACGGAAGCATATGCAAGAATGAGTTTGAGTTAGCTATGCACCTCCATCAATAAGCATTTCTTTCAACATTAAAGAAGAAAGAATGAAGAAGCGATTAGAGACAAAAGTTTTAAATACAAGTCGAAAGTTATGAGAATGGGTTTTTCCTATTACGACGAGTATCTCAGAGTGATTAGGCCCGATTGCGGCGTACATTATTCCGCCATCGACAGCTTATCCATTTGTGACAAGTGGTATTCAGATCGGAAACCTTTTTCGAGACATAGTTTAGCCGATGAAGAAGATTCAGGATTTTTCCTAAAATATCAAAATCAATATATATTAAGCAAGCGATATAATGGGAGATGAATTGAAACTAAATGGCACATACAGTAAATAATTAAAGATGATGTTATAGATAAAATCAAGATAAAGTAAGAATAAAAGCACCGAGAGTGGTGAAACTGAGCTCACTGTAGTTCATCAAGATCAATTTTCCCAAGAATAAACAACAAGAATCGTTGCACCCGACCGCAGACCGAAAGTGTTCATCGGCTTCACGTGGAGAAGAAAGGTATCGCTTTTCAATTGTGCGTAGACTTTCTCCAAGGGAAGATCCATGTTCTTATAACGGAGAAGAAAAAATGTCCATTGTCAGTGAAATAACTAGTTGAAAATATTTCGGGCTGATTAAACTGGAAATGTACATGAAAGAAGGAAGGGAAAATATAACCTCATTGTAATATTTCATTGCTTCAACTACGGTTAAGTTTAATAGTTTCTCAATGAGGTCGCCAAAATAGAAGCCGTTATAGTTCGGTGTCATCGGTCAAATCCATGTCGTATCGGCATCTGCTCAATAAAGTAAGAATAGTAGGGTAGGCAAAAAAGTAGTGCAGGCGACATGGAAGTAAAAAAGTCATGCGAAAAATATGGAATAGACACGAAAGGAATAAGCAACAAATCAAGATTGCAAATAGAAAGCGAAACCTTGGCTCATTGCATGCGTTTTCTCACAAGAATTACAAGTAAAGAGAACTCCAGATGCAAAGTTTGTAGACGGAAGCATTTGTTGCATGCCATATACCAAAATTTTGTAAAATGTCTGAAAGGAAATTTTGGCTTCAATCCATGATATCTAAGGAAAAGTTGATAACAATGTTCGAGGAAGAAGTTTCAAATTCAATATGTCTTTGGAATATGCAGATGTGATTACCTTAGGGTAGAATCTAAAGACATGATCTTGGTGATATCTTGGTGAGATCCGAAGATATACGGGATTATATGTAAAGTAAGATTTTCCACGACGAGGTTTTTGATGTGGTTGTTATTTCGTTGTGCCTCGTAACATAATATTTATATAGGCGACAAAAGAAAGACATTTTAAAATTCCTATATAATTTGTAACAAAATGTTAGAAAGGTTGTGCGTAATATAATGGATTACCAATTTTGAGATCGGCAACTTCTTGTATGGGTGGCTCAACGAGGATGGTGAGTCGAACCACGTTGACAATGCAACAACTAACATTTCAAAATGATTTTTTAGATAGAATGAAAAGGACGAGTAAGATGTGTTATTATGAGCAAGGAACAAATACCGTTAAAGAAATTAACTTTGAGATTCGTGCAAACAATAATCTGGATGAGAGTGAAGTAATTCCATAATCTTCCGCCCTCGTTCTCAACAAAACAATTCCAAAGCGATAGTATAACCGCTTGTTCCTAAAAAAACAAGAGATAACGAGAAGATGTAAAATTTGTTCATCTCGACACAAAATAGTAACAAAGATACAGAGTGAGAATTACTCTTTATTTATGATAACAAATTTTGGACGATTGAAGCTTTTCCGTCTCGACGACATCTTTTTTTCTAACACTTCAACGATTTACTGCTATAATATCTATCATGTGTTAAACATTAATGTAATCACAAAGTGGAAAGTTTTTGTAAGATTGTATGAAAAATATATTAAGCATCTAACCAATGATTTTTGCTTGTCGTCCACATAATCCATAAGACTTTGGAAAGGCGTGAAGTTGAAAATCGAGAGGATGATTGCATCGCCTTGTGTGACAGTTCGATGACCGTGCGACTTGTGAGAATCCTTTGATGTTCAAATTTTCAGTTTGATCTTGAAGGGGAATTGATTTGACAATTGCATTAGAAATGATATATTCTTGACACTACCGTAAGATGTCTCCAATTCTTTGTATATCATTGTTGAATATGATACCCTCAACTTACGATCCTCGTTAATTATAAAGAAATTATTGATAGGTAAGTTGATAAAATGTGAAAGGAAAAAGTGTAATTGATATACCGAGAATCGCAGAAGACAAACTTTTGTCTTTTAGTCGGTGAATTAACCAAGCAACGACTGTTGTTTTTGTTGGACCATCACTTGACAAGACCATGATTGCGCTCGTGCAAAATATTCTTCATCAATAAACGATTATCCATGCTGAAAGAAAATGTTGGATGGTCGGCGAAGACAAATAATTATGCCTATAAAATCAAATCATGTGAACCGAGACAACAAACAAATAATATACCTTGTCTTGTGAGGAAATTTGATGTTTTATTATTTGACTAATTCAAAATTTCACGGAAAACAATATTCCTTGTCTTTTTTCAAGTCTAAAGATTGAAAAGTTCCAGAATAATAAGAACTTTAATCGATTCAGAGTTCGCGCCTTGAGAGCTACATATAATTGTCCGTGTGAGAATACAGTTGACGGAGATAAATTCCAACATGATCAAGTGTTTGACCTTGGGATTTGTTTATAGTCATTGCAAAACACAGATTTAATTGAAATTGTGTTCGATAAAAGGAATTTCATTTTTTCGTTCTCCTGAGATTGCAAGGAATCTTAGGTATAAAATGATTTTTCCTTTGTGAGGTCCAAAACAATTTCACTGAAATTGTATGATCTTTTAGTCATCCTCGCATATCAACCTTGTCCATTGCATAATCCTTCCGTTGGATTTAAATTTCGAAGCATAATTGGAGAGCCTTCTTTCAAAGAAAAGTTTATGAGGAGGTAGTCCTTTAGGGTTCAAAGAATCGAGAAAATCTTGATAATCACTTGATGTCTGCGATCAACCGTCTTGTCAAAACTCACATATGAATGCAAATCTCCTGTTAATTTTTGAATCATGATGTCATTAATTTCATCAACACAATTAT
This sequence comes from Erythroxylum novogranatense, assembly GCA_029891385.1. NCBI lineage: Eukaryota > Viridiplantae > Streptophyta > Magnoliopsida > Malpighiales > Erythroxylaceae > Erythroxylum > Erythroxylum novogranatense. Next base: position 47,859,253 of record CM057227.1, read on the forward strand.
TCGTTGGACATAGCACGCATCTGTTTATCATCGACACGGTCGGATGAATATAAGCTTTAGTCAGGAAAACATTTTCCAAGAACCTAGTAAGCACAATCAGATATTAGGAAAGTATAATCGTAATGCAAAAAAGATTAGTATGTAATTTAATGAAAAAGAAGCAACCTATGAGCAGATTCATCCTTGTTGTCGTAAGGAATAATGAGTTCATCTGGTAAACATATTTGATCTTGTTCATCCATTGGTTCAGAGCCTTCTCCAACCCGCAATAAGAAATCACAAAAATGTGGATTTGAGATAGCTCTCATATTTGTCGTTAAGCGAGTTTAGAGATATCTTTGCCAGAGATGTGAATTTAGAAGACTTGAATCAATGAGTTGTTGTTTCGTTGCTTGGTGAATAATCGCAATGTTTGGCTAAAGTCACCACCAAATACAACAATTTTACCTCCAAAAGGCTGATCGAGTTCATTATATCTTGTAGTAAACCATTAAATGCTTCGATGGCTTCTCGTTTTGCCATGGAAGCCTCGTCCCATAAAATAAATTTGGATTCAAATATCAATTTTGCAACACCGCTTGTTTGCTCAATCGACAAACTTTTGCTTTGATAAATCAAGGGATTTTAAATCTTGAGTGAGTCTGTCCTACCGCGGAAGAATTGACGCAAGAACGCTCGATGTCGCCATCGCTATTGCAATGTTTCTCTGTGATCGTAAATTTGCAAGAAGAGCTCGATATAAGAAAGTTTTACTGTTCCCCGGGACCATCGATAAAATAACTTGCACTCGTTAAAGTGAGAACTGATTTCATTATTAAATCAAATACGTGCTTTTCTTTGGTGTTTAGTTTTGATTGTAATAAGAAGTCCTGCTCATCAATCTCTATATTCATCTCACTTTCTACCTCCTTATTTTGCCGTCGCAGAATCGAAGAAATTCATGTTCAAAGTGAAATGATAATCACTAAGCTTTTTCCCATTTGTTCCGTAGATTTATTGATATCTTGAAGAGCCATTTTGTAATATCATCATATGTATACGTATTAGAGGATGAATAAGCATATAGGTAGTCGAAGAGGTGGTCTCGAAAGTTTCCCGAGTTCCCTAGGATTTGCGGTGAACAATAGAACAAGAGTGTAGCAAATAACAACTGAGGGATGTTGGCATTTGAAATATGACGGCTTCGTCAAGTGTTTGTTGTATGTAAGAGTCGATGCTAGCAATCCTAATTGCGAAGCAAAGATCCTCAAGCAGTTCACCTTTTCACCATCAACAGCTAACAAGTTGTCAAACGACGTTGGTCCTCTAACATTTGCGAGCAATAATCTCAAGTAATACCTTTCTCCTTCTCGAGGGTCAACAAAGGACTAATCTTCCTATCACTTTTCTCCGCTTTCTTTCCGACAACGCCCTTGTTTTTTGATTCCAAACAAAATGTTGAGGAAATCCGCATACTGTACATTTCATTTCGCAGCCTTTTGATTTGTTGAATTGGTCCAAAAATTCCGTAAGCATTGTTTTGGAGAAGTCAAAATTCCTCAATAAATAAGACAAATTAGCATCTTTAGCGAAGGAAGCAGATTGTTGATCCGGAAGGTGAACTTGGAGTATATAGATGGATGGATTAATCTCTGCAAGGCGGAATTCATATATGCGCCATAAAGCTTCGGGGGGTGAAATCCAACGGCCTTCTTGGAAATTTGTGATTTCGTCAATATCAGACCTGGTTTCTTGGTCGTTGACGCTAAAGTTGACAAGGTCGTGGCCCTTAAATACATATTTGTATAAATATTTAACAAGCTTCACAATGGAACATATTTCAACATTAATGTGGCGGTCAACAACATCGGAAGGTGCGGGTTATGAGGAACCACCCATCTATTATCAACCTCATGTCCGGATATTTTAGCTTTTCTTCCATTATCTCTACGCCTATAGCACGGATAACTGTCTTCGCCATGGACAAAGGAAAGGAGTAAAACTTGGGGTAATGACTTTTGCATACACCATTTCTCATGCAAGGCAACGCTTGTTCATAAAACCACAAGGACCGTGGATCATGTGCTTAATGACAAGAGAATATAACTGGAATTATCATCGATTAGGTATTTCGGTGATATGATTTGATCATAGGAATCTGGATTCAACAACTTAAATTGTGGTCAAGTATTAGAAGCAAGTGAGCATGAGGAATCCACGCTTTTGAAATTCAATTACGTAAACAAATGCGCAACATCTCCAAATATTCCTTTTTGATCAAGTGATTTTCGAATTTCAAATTTCACTCAACACTCTGCACAATAAATCTGGTCTCTCTTGTGCTTTTTCATAGAATTTAAGATTCTCTTGTATTTCCTTCCACATAGGGTTGCAAGTCATAGTGAGAAAAAAATCTGGTTTGCCATATTTTTGCACCAGAGCCATTGCATCTAGATAGCGCCGTTTCATGTCCCTTAGGCCGCCGATAAATGAAGCTGGGAGGACAACTCGACGGCCAATTGTAGAAGCTTCAGTTTGACCAATATTAACGCTATCTAAAACACCCTGCAAAATTTCGATCGATTGCTCGCTTTTTCCTATGGAATTCAAGCCGTGATGTTTCAATCTTTATATAAGAACCAACAACGAATTGTTGTAGTAGTCTTAAGTCGTGGATAAGCATGGATTCATCATAACTTCTCATTTGAAGTCGATGGCGATAATACTCTCGCAGATACTACGCCATGTTTGCAGTCCGGTCCTCGAGTAATTAGTAATAGTAAGAAAAAATGATAAATTAGTTTTGCCCAATTAGACAATATGTCGGAACCAAGGTAATAAGCGCATAACTAACCTATGTTTTCGAGAGCAAATAATTCATTTGCTGAGTAAAAGTGTTTAAAGGAGCACCGCTTGTTTGATCGTAACCATTGGTCTTTGTTTGTTTGAGAATTTAACCGCTTAATGCGAGGATGCCATCCCGATTCACCCGTGGAAAGTGGGTATTGAAGCGGGTCGTAGCATGCATAATAAGATTGAATTCTATAGCTCGACCGAGGATCAGAGACTTGGATATGAGGAGATTTATCATGCTTGTTCATCATCGGGCGATCCATATAAGCAGCCTACTGGGATGCAGTTGGAAGATTGTAAACGCTACCGATCAAGACCCGGATAACATCTCGTAACAACTGGTGATTTTCAAGGAAGGAATATCTTTAAGACGGCGAAAGAACCTAGCATAAGGGTTATCTTCAAGAATTGTCATAATCGACTTCAAGGTACTTTCACGAAGTTTATCACAACCGCCGAGCCTTTGTTGTAGTTCTTCATCGGTATTAAAGAAATAAAGTTGGATTCCAGATACTTTATTGCTTATCGACACTAAACCTGTCAAGGAAATGGTAAACTTGTCCTTGAACACGGAATGTATAAACTCCCATTGTGTTTTTGTCACTCACGATCATATCCGCTCCATAGGAAATGAAAGCTACATTGTTATTATATATACGAACATTCTTTTCGAAATGTTCGGATTCTTCGTCGCTATTTAGAAACAAAGACTTTAAAGCATAAGGCATCTGAGGAGCAACAATAGAAATTTGTCCTGACGAACAACAAAACGATGGAGGTTCAAGGTAAAATCGTTTTGCGTTACAATATTGACAATCTTCAACAAAAGGGAGCCATTCACTTCAACTGGTAAATTTCAGTAACAATGTTAATGTTGTAGGAGATGTACGATGATTTATCCTTGAAACGTATAAAAAGGACATTATAATGATGTGGAGTAATTAGGTTGGAAATAGTTTCGATATATTGTAAAACAGTTACCTTCATTTATGTAAGAGGGTTCATAACTTGGAAGTTGACTGGTGGAAGGTTCGATATTAATGAAAGATTCCTTCTATTGAGGAGTAATTCTTTGCTGAAGTGTAGATGAAGTGGAAGATGTGTTTTTGGCAGCTCGATTTTCTCTACGTCGTCGCAACAATTCTTGTTTTTTTTCATTTGGCATTTGAGCATAATTTTGACGTCTTTTAGCATTTCTATCCATATGTAAATACCTGAGGAATCGACATAATATAAACGTCCTTGATCTATCCATTCATGATCTTCGGTGTATCACAGTGAACATTAATAAATAAACATTATGTTTATGACCTAATAAACAATATGTCGAGCAAACATGAATACAAACCATTTAAACAACTAAAGCAGAATTTATATAAAAAAAATTATTTAATTTAACTACAAAAAATAGAGTATACATGCAGCCACAACGTAGAAAGGAAAATATGCTCTATTCAGGTTAATAAATAACAACAGCAGAATTTTGACTCAAAATTTATTTTACCTAAACATATATACCTTAGTACTCCAAGAATGCAGCAGAGAATAAGCACGGGAACTGAAAAAAATGGAGTATAAATGCAGTTAGAATCTAGAACGGTGAATTTGATAACTAAAAGAAGAGGGTAGTTGAGAGAAGTAAAGTTTGGGTGGAGAAAATGTTTCAGCGGTTGGGATAGATTTGGTTTAAGGATTAAGAGAGGAGAACAGGTAAGAAGTTAGAATATAAAGGTGTCAGCGGAGTGCGGACGACAGATCAAATATCGTTCTAAGTTATTTTGATGCCAAAGAAATTGCTCTTGAATGATTGATTGACAAAGGGATGCAAAAAGGCAAGCTTCGGAAGAAAAGGAAATGATTGTAGAAGACCTGTCAGGAAGAAACGTAAAGGCAAACAACGATAGTAATTTCCGAAGAAGAGAAAATAATTGTAGAAGGTCAACCTGTCCCGAGTAGCACGTGTATAATAATTTTATCACCTATGAATTGAAACGTCGATCTCTACTGTGGTGCTCTTCTTTCTAATTACATTCATGTTTGCTTACTTCTACAATATGTTTTGGCGTGAATCGACATTATTATACTAGTTAGAAGATTATTCCATACAAGAAAAGCACGTCTTCTGGTTCAAACATTTTGGGCGTTACCGTGTCTTTCCTTGCCACAAGTAAAAAATTATGACGGTCTGACCTATGAATTAAAACGTTAATCTACGTTACGGCGTTTATCTTCAATCTGTTCTTTGGCGGTGTTTGACATTATCGTATTAATTGAAACGTCAATCCCGGTGACACAAGAAACTTGCAGGTTTAAAAGGAAGAGATTGTTAAGTCAAAACAACTTGACATCAATGATTTCGATGAAGTACAAATAATGATGAAAAGGAGACGATGAAAACAAGACGGAAGTTCAAAAGCAAACACAAGTTGAAAAGCGATGGAAGCAAAACCGGGCGGAAGCACAAGGCATTTAAAGTTGTGCAAAAGTAGACCGAGTAAAAGCAGGCGATCAAAAGCGTATTTAAAGCAAACCACGTGTGAATTACTTAATCGCTTTATGACCTATGAATTGAAACGTCAATCTGTTATGGTCCTCTTCTTGTCTTTGTAGTCCTCATTTTGCTTATTTTCGAATAGGTTATTGGCATTTGGTGGAATCGAGATTATCATAGCAGTTAGAAGATTATTGGATACAAGACAAAGAGATGTGAAAATGATTCATACATTTTGGGAGTAACCGCAAAGTGCGTCGACAGATAAAATTTCGTTCTAAGTTATTTTGATGCCAAAGAAATGGCCCTTGAATGATTGATTGATAAAGGATGCAAAAAGCCGAGCTTCAAAGAAGAGCAAATGATCGTAGAAGGTGAACCCGCCACGAAGAAAAGTAAAGGAAAACAATGATAGTAATTTGGAAGAGAGAAAATAATTGTAGAAGGTCAACTCGTCCGAGTAGGACGTGTATAATAATTTTATCACTATGAATTGAAACGCCGATCTCTACTCGTGCTCTTCTTCTAATTACGCTCATGTTTGCTTACTTCTTCAATACGTTTTTAGGTGAATCGACATTATTATACCGGTTAGAACATTATTCCATACAAGAAAAGGTGTCTTCTTAATCTACCTTACGGTGTTTACTCGCAATACGCTTATTGGAAGTGTTTGACATTACCTATTAATTCAAATGTCAATCTACCTAATGAAGAAATCTCTGCATTAAAAGGAGGAGATTGTTAAGTCAAAACGACTTAACATAAATGATTTCGATGAAGTACAAATAATTATGAAAAAGGAGACGATGAAAACAAGACGGAAGTTGAAAAGCAAACACAAGTTCAAGCGGATGGAAGCAAAAGCATTTAAAGTTGTGCAAAAGTAGGCGGCGGTAAAAGCAGACAATGCAAAAGCAGGCGAAACCAAAGCACGTGTGAATTATTTAATCAGTTTGAGTTAGTTACATAACTCAATTGAATAACATGTTCGTCAAGAATCAAGCAATCTCTGTTATGGTCGCTTCCTCTTGCGAAAAATGAAAATAATTGTAGAAGGTCAACACGTCGGGAGTAGCGGTAAGAAATTTTTCACCTATGAATTGAATCGTCAATCTCTGTTATGGTCCTCTTCTCTTTGCAATCCGATTTTGCTTACTCGGAATACGTGATTGGTATTTGGCGAGAATTGACATTATCATACCAGTTAGAAGATTATTGCATAGAAGAAATACAGATGTCAAACCTGTTTTGTCAACAATTAAGCAATCTCGTTCGGTCGTCTTCCTCTTGCGAAAAACATAAAATAATTGTAGAAGGTAAAACCGTCGAAGTAGCGGTAAGAAATCTATCACTATGAATTGAAACGTCAATCGTGTTCGGTCCTCTTCTCTTGCGGTCCTCATTTTGCATTCTTGTGGAATACGTTATTGGTATTTGGCAGGAATCGACATTATCATACCAGTTAGAAGATTATTGCATAGAAGAAAAACAGTTCTGAGAGTCATTCATACATTTTGGGGGTTACGGTGTATTTCCTTGCCACAAATAAATCAATATGACGGTGTCGAGAAGTCTTATCACGTATGAATTGAAACGTGAATCTGTGTTCTGGTTTACTTCCGCAACACGCTATTGGCAGTGTTTGACATTATTATAGCGGCTAGAAGATTGTACCTATTAATTGAAAACTCAATCTACGCGAGAGAAAAAATCTATGCAGACGGAACCTATTGAATCGCATGTTAAGTAAAAACGACTTGACATATATGATTTGAATGAAAAACAAACGAACAAAAAAAGAAGGAGAATGCGAAAGCATAAATAATATGTTGACTTCGACTCTTATTTATAACCTTCGTGTTCAACTGCTTGTCCACCCATCTGTAGTAGCATTGTCTGAGAAATTTAGACATAAAAGACGCATATGTTCAGCCATGCAGTGACGTACGAAATAAAGAAGACGAAAAGAATAAAGAATTCAAGAAAAGTGTCAGGCCTAAAATATTTTTTTTAAAATTAAGCATGATTAGATTGATTAAGTAAGTTAAGTTAGCATTATTTTGGAATTCATGTGGGTAGATGGATGATGTAAGTTTAAGTGAGATTATAGTATGTTGAGAGTGGAGTGGATGACTTGAGAGGTTTAGAAGATAAAGAAATATGTTAGGAATCCAATGCTTCAAGAATCGGGTCATTTGGAGCTCTATAGCTCAAGTTATCCTAAAACAACGATCTATGCACGGATTGCTTTCTTTCAGCTGATTTTATTTCAGCTGATTTTCGCTTCATTGGTTTTCGCTTGGTGATTTTCCTTGACTGATTTTTGCTTCAACTGATTTTTGCTTCAACTGATTTTCGCTTCACTTTTTTTGTTTCAATTGATTTTCCTTCATGATTTTTGCTTCATTGGTTTTCGCTTCACTGATTTTGTTTGGTGATTTTGATTCAATTGATTTTTGTTTCAATTGATTTTGGTTCGGTGATTTTCTGTTCACTGATTTTGTTTCAGCTGATTTTCCTTGACTGAATTTTTTTCACTGATTTTCGCTCACTGATTTTCTTTCGGTGATTTTCGTTCAAATTGATTTTCCTTGGTGATTTTCTGTCGATATAAGTGGAGACGTTAGTCAAGTGTTTTGGGCATAGTTAGAGGCGAATCTCATTTTTCATCTTCATGAGAGTTGTATATCTAGATGTACAAATGCATGAGTTAATGAAAACAGATTACATCGTCTCTTTTTGTTCGCAGTCGCTTTTAAATGCATCTTTATGTCTTCGTCTCACTTTTGTATACTCCGTCTGTATTGTTAACCGTCTACTTTTGAACTCCGTTTATATTTTAAACTTCTTCAACTTTTAAACTCCGTCTATATTTAAGACTTAAATCTACTTTTTCAATCCATCGATTTTGAACTTCGTCTACTTTCTCAACTCCCATCCCAATACACACGTAGTAGATTATAGGGTCCAAAACATGTCTTTAAAGTACTTGCAGAGGACAAGGTAAAATTAGTTACTTACTTTCTATATGAGATTTTTCACTTGTGTATCGATATTATCTTGAGAAAATATAAATTGCAAAGCTTTGAACTTATGGTTATTATTATCGTATAGATCGCCCTTTTAAATGCATCTTTATGTCTTCGTCGACTTTTGTATTCTCCGTGTATTGTTAACTTGGTATACTTTTTCAACCCCTTTATATTTTTAACCGTCAACTTTTTCAAGTCCATCGATTTTAAGTTAAATCTACTTTTTCAAGTCCGTCTATATTTAGAACTTGTGCCAACTTTTTCAAGCTGCGGCGATTTTTAACTTCGCCGTTTTCCCTTCTTCGTCTATTAGAGGTGAGAAAAGCGAGGCGATTGAAAGCAAAGCAAAGCAAATCACCTCCAATTAAGAAGCCAAGCGATAGAAGAAGCAAATCACCTCTCAATTAAGAAGCGAGACCATAGAAGTGAAACGATGAAAGTAAGATCTTGAAAAGTTAAAACCCCCTCGCTTTTGATTAAATGCACTTTATTCGCCTGCTTTTTCTTCGTATCGTCGCTTTTAATGCATCTTTATGTCTTCGCCTCACTTTTGTATTCTCCGTCTGGATTGTTAACTTCGTCTACTTTTTCAACTCGGTTATATTTTAAACTTCGCTCTACTTTTTCAACTCCGGTTATATTAAAACTTCGCTACTTTTTCAACTCGGTTATATTTTACACTTCGTGCATTAGAGGTGAGAAAAGCGAGCGATGGAAAGCAAAGCAAATAACCTCCGAATTCGAAGCGAGACGATCACAGTGAAACGATCAAAGTGAGATATTGAAAAGTGAAAAGCACATCAAGTAAGACATAAAGCGAGAAAAAGTTGCAAAGAATCAAACTAAGACATAAAATTAATGGGATAGATTGCATGCTCGTCCATCCCATTCGCTCTTAATATATATACGTAATAAAACTTTTCAAAGCTGCAGCCTTCGTAGTTATATGGACAAAGAATGACGATGAATCGCTCGTATCCAAGTCTCGCACTCTGACTTCTTTGTTGAACGCATCCATTTTGATTAAAGCGGATGATTCCGGTGATAATCGTAAAACTTCTGTTTTCACAGAGGAGTTCGTTTCTGACATGAGAAAAATATATGTACAAGGAAAGAGGATGATGGTGGTGAAGTAACAGCTTTGCAATTTATGATAAATCTCCTCATAGCCAAGTCTGGACTACGCCTTCTGCGTTTGGGGGCACTCTTTTTCAGAAGTCTCGACTACGCATTCTTTATTCGAGCCATCTGTGTTACAGATGGCAACATGAAAAATCTCCTCATATCCAAGTCTGTTGTAGCCCTCGAAAAACATCTGTACACACCAAAACCTCCGACGTGCAGTTGGTGAAAAACCTTAAACAACCTTATGCTTCTGCACTACGCCTTCTGCTGGTGAAGTAGCAGCTTTGCAATTTATGAAGCTACAATATCTGATAAATATCCTCATATCCAAGTCTGCACTACAGCAAAAATAGCCAAATACGGAAACTACTGTACAAACAAAAAAAAAACCTTATGCTTCTGCACTACGCCTTCTGCTGGTGAAGTAGCAGCTTTGCAATTTATGAAGCTACAATATCTGATAAATATCCTCATATCCAAGTCTGCACTACAGCAAAAATAGCCAAATACGGAAACTACTGTACAAACAAAAAAAATCCTAAAAGAAGATTTACAAGTAACAAAGGACAAAAAGCAACATGAAGCAACTCTTTCGACAAAGAACAACAAATCCACAAGAACGATCAAACAACGTTTATGACAACCACGATAACCGACACAGAGATAAGAGAGGATAAGAAAAACGTTAAGAAGATTTACAAGTAACACGAAGCGAAACCTAAGACCAACTGGAAACCGTAACTTGTAAATCTTCTTTACGCAGTTCTCATCTTCTCTTATCTCGTCACGATGTTGTGGTCATCGCAATTATTGTTCTGCGAAAGAGTATCATGTTCACCAATCAATAGCAACAATAGCTAGGACAACAGAGCAGAGGAAACCATCGATACTCTTTCGACAACAACAGCCTACGACAACACGAGCGGAGGAAACCATCGATACTCTTTCGACAACAACAAATGGAGAAAGCGAGGAACGCAAGGCGAGAGGAAAACAAAAGAGAGAAAGGACACAACATGAATGAAGAGATATGAACACATATAAGCAAATGATAAAGGCACGCATTGGGCGATCGTCTGGCGGTCGCTGACAAAATATTACAACAGAAGATTGCGTCAAGATTGAAGATTGTGTCGGAAGATTGCGTGTATATCGCGCGAAGAAACAACATTCAATAAACGATGCGGATTAAATAAATGGACGAAGAAGGAGATCTGATGAATATAGGCCGCCGATTACATGAAAAGCGAAAATGTAAATCATTGGATTAAATGGATGACGGATCGATGAATATAGGCCGTCAGATTAAATGAACGAATGGGATGGATTGCATGGTCGTCCATCCCATTCGCTCTTAGTATATATACTTAATGAGCAGAGTGTCATGTGACGTCATTCCAAAATTAGATAAACAGTCCATATATTATTTTTATGGGTATCCTATACTAGATTTTAGAATGTAGTATATGTAGAACAATTCTATAGAAACTTCCTCATCAATATTGAGTTCCAGCATTATTTTAACATTTTTGGTGACCGTAGAAGCCATTATGGTTCGTGAGGATGACAAACAAGTGAAAACAAGATGGATAAAGCTCTTTTGAGGGGAGACACGGTCGAGTAGGGTGCTACACGCTTATGTTCTTAACTCTCACTTTCGTGTATATTAATTGTGTAAGCACACATGCCTGTGTAGAGTAGCACACGACCGCTACACAACCATATTGATCAACCATGTAAGTCTCTAAAATTGTGTGAAGAAGGATATGAAGAGTAAAGACATGCACTGTAGTGTACACACCTATGTTCATGACATACACGGATTTGTGTGGTGACTGAATGTCTCTTTGTGATCATGTACTTCTATAGGTGAGGTAGTGGTGAAGAGACTCGGTTGTGTATGTGATTATGAAGAGTGTAGAAAAACCTATTTCTTGATATATATAAAAATATATGTTTTGCATGATTGTGAGGTCATGACGTCTAAAAATGAGGAAAACATATAGAGAAAAGTAGTGTTGTATTCTCATCTTTTCTTGATTATTTTTTGGATTGATTTGAGAGTTTATTGATTGTCACATCAACTTTGGTTTCAATACGGAAATTTTGTGAAACAACTTCTTGTTATGAGATGGGAGATCAAATATTGTAAATCCTTATTTCAGTTTAGTGGATTTATTTATTGATTTGGCTTGTGATTTTTTCCTCTACATTGGAGGGTTTTTTTTATGTAAATTTTGGTGTTTGTTTTATTGTTAATTTTCTTATTCTCGTACAGGTTTGTTGGTTGAACTTGAAGAATATTTGTTATCTATATTTGGTTGATCTTTTAGAGAGTTATGTTATTGTCTCATAACAAGTGATATCAAAGCCAACATCATGGTAAGTTAAAACAATTTTATAGTCATGTTGACATCATCAAACTACTCTATTTAGAGGTTCATAAATGGAGGACCTTCTATATTGGTAGGATATCTTTGATCCTATTAATGTAAATAAAGGTATGAAGGACCATGTTCTTTCGAAACTTGAAAAGATGTTAGATAGAAAATGGGAAAAGGTGAAGCAAAAAACTTTAGGCATAATAGATTGATATCAAAATATTCAATTATGTGTCTTAAGAAATCCTTTTGAGTTATAAAAAAAACTAGAAGAACTCTATGAAAGGAAGAGTACCTATAATAAGGCCTCTCATATTAAAAGGCTTGTGAACTTGAAGTTAAAAGTTGAGAAATCCGTGTTAGAGTATATAAGTGATTTCTTGGGTATAATCAATAAGCTTACTATAATGAAGATCACTCTTGATGACGAGATTCAAGCCTTGTTCTTGTTGATATTGTTATAGATAGTTGGGAGACACTGGTGGTGATGATTAGCAACTAAGTTCCTGAAGGTGTGCTCTCTTTGGATGTAATCAAAGAGAGTATGTTTATTGAAGAAATCAGAAGAAAGGAGATGAGAGTTAACAATGTGTAGGCTTTTGTGACAAAAATCAGGGGAAGGAATAAGAGTAAGGTCCCAAAAGGGCATGACAAGTCTAAGAATAGATCAAAGTCCATAGGTGACAAAGACAAAAAGACATGCCATTATTGCAATAAGCTAGGACATATTAAGGGGTTCTACTATAAGTGGAAGAGGGATTAAAAAAAGCAAGATCATCATAATGATAGAGATGATAACAATACAACTGCAATAACTCCAAGCACAGATGATAAGGTGTCCCTAGTTTATGAGACAATAAATTATTCCATGTCAATAATTCGGGTTTTTGATGGTTGATTAACATGGAAGCTTCTTATCATTTTGATCTAAAGGTAGAGTACTTTTCAAACTACAAGAGCGGAGACTTTGGAAGTGTAAAGAAAGGAATTTAAAGTTTTGATAAGATTGTTAGAATGAGTGATATCTAGGTTAAGACAAATGTAATATGCTTAAAGACCTTAAGAGATGTATAATACATCCCTAATCTAAGTCTAAATTTGTTATCAATGAATGTGTTGAATAAAGAAGGATTTTAGCATACTTTTGAGGATAGGAAGTGGAAACTGTAACAAAGAGCAATGAATGTTACTCGAGGAAAGTTATATTGCTCGTTGTACATGACACACTCAAAGGTGTGTGGTGGTAGAGAAATATACACAGTCAAAGAGAAAACTTCTCCAAACTTGTGGAATCAACAATTGAGACATATGAATGATAAGGGATTATGGCTAGTAAATCCCTTATCTTAGTTTAAAACACACTACCGCTTAATCTTTGTAATCATTGCTTAGATGGAAAGCAATATATAGTCTCTTTCAAGGAAAGATCTATAAGGAGGTCAGAGATATTATAGTTGGTGTATTAAGATGTTTTTGACCCTACTGAGAAGGAGTCATTACGGGGTAATAAATATTTTGTTATATTTATTGATGATATTTTGAGGAAGACTTGGGTGTGTATGTTGAACTCAAAGAGTCAAGCACTACAAGAAATTGTCAATTTACCGACGGAAATTACCGTCAGAAAATGACATATTTCCGTCAGTGAAATTAATCACCGATGGAATTTGGTGCCAGAAAAAATTGATTGGTGAAGTTCCCGTAGGTAAAAATACCGACCGAAATATTCCGTCGATATTTAACGACGGTATTAACGACGAAAATTTGTTGTCGGTACTTATATAACGACGGAAGGGGCAAGTGAGATTCCATCGGAGAAATTTAGTGACGGTATTTTGCTCCGTCGATGAGGCGAAGGTATCTTCAACCAATTTTCTAACGGTATTTTTGACCATCAGTAAATATCGTTATCGTTTCCGACAAAAATGTTTCCGTCGATAAGAACTGCTTATATATATTTTTTATTTCGTTGTTTTGTTGTTATAACAATGTTATATTATATATATACTTTATTTATTTGTATTACGCTATATTATTTGTTTATAATATATTAATTTGTATATATAGTTTGAATAATGAGAAAATTAATAAATAATAAAACATATAAAGAAACTCCAAATTTAATAATTAAAAAATAAGAAAGAACAAATCTTATGTTTTTTATTTGAAAACAAATGACAATGATAAGCTAATGTCGTGGTGATCATGGATGCTTTGAACCTCCCCCCCCTCTTTATCAGCTTCCATCTCCCGCCTAAGGTCGAGCCATCTGCCCATGTCTTTATCTCTCCTTAGTCATCTGCTCCACCTCCGCTCTTACCTTCGTAAGCCGCTCCATCTCCTCTCTCCTCTTAGCCGCCTGCTCCATCTGCTCTATCAACTCTCTGATCTTTGATACCTGCTCCAGCTCCGTCCTCATCTTCTCACTCATCTGCATACTCAACTCCTCTCTCATCTGTAAACTCAACTCCTCTCTTATCTGCAGACTCATCTCCTCTCTCATCTGCAGACTCATCTCCTGTCTCAATTGCTGAGTCATCTCTGCTCTCAGCTGTTCTCTCATCTACAGACTAATCTCGTCTTTCATCTTAGCTATCTCTTCCATATGCTCCTCACGTTGATTAACTAGCTGCTCCCTCAACGTGTCCATTGTGGCCCGGAGCTCCGATACGTCATGTGTTTGCGATGGCCGAGCAGATGTTACTGTATTAGAAAGGGAAGAGCGTGAATAACAGGTGTTTGCATATGAGTCCAGGCTGAATATTCTTCCACGACGGTCCCTACCACCCACGACATCAAGATATGTCTGAGTCTCGTCCACAGGTTGTTCCTCCTGAGATTGTCGCTGAATATTTTGTTGTATTTGGTCCTATTAGGAAGCAATCTTTACATTAGTAATTAAGGTATAATTGTTAAGAAATTATTAAAATATGTTAATTTCACTTACATTTAGTTCTCTACATCGAGTGTTGATGAAGGTGACACCATCATATTTCTTTGTGTGGGTGTGCAAAAATACCTGGATAGGTGTAAGCTTCATGCCCAATGACTTTTCCTACATGTAACTTAAATTGTCAGATGTTAACTAGAATTTAAAAAAATTTTGCCAGAGTTTCCTCTATATATATGATATTTGCCCCCTGTTCAACAAAGAAAACAATTTCACATAGCCATATATGGCACCAGACATTTATATCATAATCACTATGTTCAATAAAGCGAAGCAAAATATATGTAAAATTGGTGTGAGAGAGTAGATACTTACTAGTCTATGTGCATGCTCGTAGTGGGTAATTGATCCTCCCGTATGCATTGGAAGACTCGCACCTCCCGACCCTCCACGCTTGTTGGCCGAATTACGCTCTGATATGGACATTACCGCAGGTGATGTCCAATATTCGATCCAACGAGTCCAAATTTCCTCTGAAATATAACGCGGTCGTGCACCAATCTTGCGTATCGCATTAATTAAGTTGTGATAACATATACGAGCTTTCTTTTCCCATTGTTTATACATATTGGCGTCGAAACAAGAATCCCATTAAAATTCTTTCTGAAACAAGAAGAGTAAGAATAACAAAATGTTAAAATTTTTATGAACATTATGAATATAAAGCAATATAACAAGAAAATAACTATTATTTGTACCTCAAACTCCTGAAAGTATAATTGCTTTGTGGTGTCAGATAAATTCTTCCATACATAACCCTCTGGTTCAATTCTTTGCTTGAACGAGGAAGTCATATTTCTTGAAGTTGGTCCATACGGAGCCAACCTAATATGCCAAATTATGTTATCCTATGTAAAAATTGATAAAAATAAAAGTTGATAATAAGCAAATTGTGAAGTGCTTTGATTTCACTTACTGGTCATTGACAATAGAAACAAACTTTGTTCCATTAGGTCCCTCAGTGCCAGGCTGACGAACATCTCTTGCTTTCGGTACGCTGGTGTTGGACGATATATGCATTGCAAAAGGGGATGGTGTAGGCTGAGAAGCAGTCGGTGATGCCTCAGCTGTAACTCCTGACATGAGAGGTGGAGGAGGTGAGTCAGTAGGAGTGGCTGATTGTGATGAACCACCTTCACTGTAAGTTCCCCCGAACATGGCTCGAAACCTCGGTCGCATGACTTCACGTTGTCTCTTCGGTCCCATTCTTTTCCTGAAATTCAATTTTGCCCAATTCTCTACATGTACAATTAATAATTTGAAAGAAATATTTTACACAACACATAGAGAAGAAACTATGGCAAAATTAAAGGTTAACATATTGTTATCAACAATAAATGAACCTTAACAATAATATAAATATGCACTGTTTAACGAAGTCTTACAGATACAACAATAAATCAATGTGAAAGCTTAGTGTAATAATGTCTGGCAGTACAAAAGCACATTGATATAATCATTTTGTTTGATTCCATATAACATGGGAGTCGGTAAAGGTAAAAGAGTCCCCAATGTCTGGGTTCCCGAGAAGAGTTCTCGCATGTTCAAACGCACCAATGAAAACAGTGAAACTTCGTCCACCTGCTGTATGTTGTTGATCACATTCTTGCAATAGTTTTGAAGCTATAGCTATACTTGTTGACAAAACAGTGAATGACTTCCCAGTCTTAGAATGGAAGACTAATTCTCCGGATGAACTACTAACAAGAACAAATCTACCTAAAACATAATCAGTGAAGAAATGTTGAAACCGTGATCTTAAAAAACCATATAAGTAACGAAAACGATATATTAATGCATACGTGATTGTGCAGGCGAGGTTTGAGGAATAGTAGAATTGTCGACAATACCCGATCTTCCTATTCCGTTATAAGCTGTCGTGACATTTTTGTCACCTTTATTCCTATTCTCATCAATTCGTTGTACATATACAATTTCACATAAGCATATCAAATTATGTTCATATTACAAGTTAAGAGATATCCATTTTACAAAGCATCCATCAAATTATGGGTCAAATTAATTAAGGTCAGTGCAACAATTACATTAGTCACCTTTGTCATGTATAAATTATTACGGAAACGAAATGTTATACCGCAATCTAAAATCACAGCGTGCAAGACATGTATAAAATATTCAGGAACATGCTATGGGCAGTTCATTTGCAATCACATGACTCAGGTGATTAATATAGTAACAAAAGCATAAGGACTGACCTTAATTGAAATGCAAAGAAATGTTCCTTAAGTACGTCACAGGAGATGAAGAACGTCACCTGCGATAAAGATGATAGAGCTGCAATGAAAACCAATAATAAAATTATTCATACGTTCATTGGAAATGTTATACTCAATGCAAATACCTATATTATACTCAACGCATGACATTTATCATCCTTAAATAATTAAACCATCAGGTAATATCCTAAATCATTTCCATAATTGTAAGTCATATCCAAAATAAGATCATAAGTTAAAACTAATGAGCTCATGTTCTAATTTAACCATCATCTACTACGACGATTCTATTGAAATTTTGGCAGCATTTCTCCTATAATTTGGACATCCCCTTATGAAATAAGGGTCCTCCTGCAATAAAAACACACTTCTATCTCAACCAATAATTACAACGCAAATTGGGTCTCCATACTACATGTATGTTGTCATGTTTCACATCATGCAAGACATCAATAAACGATTAAGGAACATGCTATAGGAAGTTCATGTATAACAACATGAATCAAGAGCAAAAAAAAAGACAAAAAAAAAACATATAAGCAATGACCTCAATCGAATTGCAGAGAAGTGTTGCTGAAGAACGAGACTAGAGATGAAGACGATACAGTTGCAATGAAAACCAACGCTAACATCATTCATACGTTCATTGGAAATATTATACTCAACGCATGACATATTATACTCAACGCATGGCATTTATCATCCTCAAATAATTAAACCATCAGGTAATATCCTAAATCATTTCCATAATTGTAAGTCACATCCAAAATAAGATCATAAGTTAAAACTAATGAGCTCATGTTCTAATTTAACCATCATCTACAACCATGATCCTATTGAAATTTCGGCAGCATTTCCCCTATAATTTGGACATCCCCTTATGAAATAAGGGTCCCCTGCAATAAAAACACACTTCTATCTCAACCAGTAATCACAACGCAAATTGGGTCTCCATACTACATGTATGTTGTCAAGTTTCACATCATGCAAGACATCAATAAACTATTAAGGAACATGCTATAGGAAGTTCATGTATAACAACATGAATCAAGAGCAAAAAAACAAAAAGAAACAAAAGCATATAAGCAATGACCTCAATCGAATTGCAGAGAAGTGCTGCTGAAGAACGAGATCGGAGATGAAGATGATAAAGCTGCAATGAAAACCAACACTAAAATCATTCATACGTTCATTGGAAATATTATACTCCACGCATGATATATTATACTCAACGCATGACATTTAAAGGTGATAGAGGGGTTAGAAAAGGTTGCCCTTTATCACCTTATATTTTTCCTCAGGTCATTGAAGTACTAATCAGGTTGATCTCTTTTAATATTTCATAAGAGACGCCCTACAAATATCACTACAAGTATAAGAATTCGAATCAATTTATCCTTTACAAATGATTTAATACTTATGTATGGTGTGGATAATGGTTCTATCTAAACTCTCATATAATGTTTGCAATATTTTACTAAAATATTTGGACTCATATTCAATAGAAAAAAAGCTAGTTTTTTATATCTTTTATCCATGGCTCTTTGTAATGGGATCTAGCATAATTATTTGATCTTAAACTGAGTAAGGCCCCCTTAAGTACCCAAGTACATCTATTTTAAAATTTAGAAATATTTAAATTTATTATGTGACCCTATTTAATGCAATCTAGAAATGAATCAATAGCCACAAAAGCAAGGCTCTCCTTTATATAAGAAAATGCCAATTAATCTCTTATTTCATTAACAGCAAGCATATCTTCTAGAGTTTCCAATTATTTTTCCATTTAAGCTTATTAAGGACATCAAAAGAATCCTAAGTAATTTCCTCTGTAATGGATTGAGATCCCTAAAAGCTGGTCCCAAAGTTAAGTGGAAGGATGTTTGCCATCCTAAAGCTTAAGAAGTACTGGGAATAAAATGCATTTGAGCTTCAAGTAAAGTACTTACAACTATGATAATTTGACATTTAATTAATGATAAAGAGACTCTATAGGTTAAGTAGATGCTACAGGAATACTTTAAAAGTGGAAGCTTCTCTATATAGCCTAAGCTTAACGTTTCTTCAATCACTAAACACCTATTGAAGCTTAAAGACAATATTGTCAACGAAATGAAATATTTGATAAGAAAGGGGAAAGATACCATTTTTTGGTTGGATAATTGCACAAACTTTATGCTATTACATTTGCATACTAGATTTCCCTTTATTTAATTTTGTAATTCTTGTCAATGATAAGGCCAATGTAGCCATAAGAGAGAATAAAAGGAGTTGCAAGCATAGAAGTATGCCGAGTATACTTGCATAATTCCCAACCTACTCTCGCATTCCCTCCAAAATGAATATTGTCATCATGATCAAGAATAGATTTGGAAATTCTTCAATTCCTCATGTCCATCCTAATTAAATCCTGATCTTTAAGAGGCTCCTCAATCTAAAATTGTATGGTTTAAAGGGCAGGCCCTTAAGATTTCCTTTATCATTTAGATGGAGGCTATAAATTGCCATATAAGTTTGGATCAAAGGTAATCAAATATGATTATTTTGAACTACCAATTCATTAATCAGGAGTTGGAACTGATATTTCTTTCTTCTTTTAGGGTATGTTTGGATGTGGGTGGAGGGATGGAAGGGAATGGAATGGAATGGCTCAAATGACTCAGGCCATTGTTTGGAAGTTTATTTTGAAACAGGATGGAATGGCAATTAATGGCTTTGGAAGCCATCCTTTGCCATCCAAAATTTAATATTTTGTGACCTCCCAAATTGGGGGGTCAAGGATGGAATGGCATGGCTTGCCTTCCAAACCTTAATTTAATGACAAAAATACCCTACAAAAATTAATAAAATTATAACCCCAATCCAACAAATACCTACGCGGCTACATGTTACTACGTCAATTGTGTTTCTCCTTCAACTGAAAAGTGCGATGAAAAAGTTGATTGCTTATATAAGAAAATAAGAAAATTATATTCTAGGCATCCTACAATTTAAAATGCTTTGGGATTACTAAGATAGTTTCATGGCAACTATACATATTTTATTACAAGGGTAATTTTAGAAAAAAATATTACAAGTCATTCCATTCCATTCATTTTTAGTATCACTTCCAAATAATAGTCAAAGGAGTCCCTCTCTTATTTTATTTAAACTTCCAAACAATGGAGTAGCCCACTCCATTCCATTCCATTCCACTCCACTCCATTCCGTTCCATTAATTGCCATTCCATTCCATTCCATCCTAAACTCCCAAACATACCCTTAGTTTCTAGGGGAAGAAGTATTTGACAGTGTCTACTTTCATATGTTTGTTGTTCTAGGTTATGGCGACAAAGGGCCATATGTATTAGCCATCTATCCTGCACGAAAATTTACTATATTTGTATTATCTTATTTAGAACGGGCTTAAATGTTCTTTTTCTTCCTTTTGATTTAAATAGTTATATGTTTTGTTAGTTAAGAATAGTAGATAACATAAGAAAATTGATAAAGAGACCATTCACAAGACTTATAGTGGGTTTGATAGTAGTGAAATGTTAACCATACAATTTAATTAACTAAATTATATTTATTTAAACTTTAAATGAATATTACTATTATGACAAGATTCAAGACTAGGAATTGTAACAAAATAGACAAAATATTAGCAATATCAACAACCAAACTTGAAATAGAATAAGTGATAGTGACTAGAAAGAAATTTTCTAGACATTGAAAACAAAACAAACAAACAAACACTTCCAATCTCTAGCCATTAGATGGATGAACTATCAAAATAAATTCAAGATAGATCATTCCATTAATAATGACTATAAGAAAATGCTTTCATCCTTATCTCATACGATATACAATGAAATGAATTTATAATAATTTCATCAATGACATACTTAAGAAACACTTTAGAATCATAAATTAGCATTATAGAAGCTTAAGTCTCATAAGCATTTAAATTTTCCTTCAACCAAATGTTTAACTTTAACATTAAATTTTAAACTTGATCAATGGAACTTAATGATAAGATGAAAACTCAACAAAATCTAAATAATACATACTTACATACATATATAGATGTATATTTATTTATTTATTATTTGAATAAAATAAGCTCTATATACAAAAATAGATAGCTATAATAAACATCATACATAAAAAATAATTGCTTGCCAAAATAAGCTCCATATACACAAATGACTAGTTTCAATGTGTATCATATACAAAATAGCTAGGCATAATAAAGTTAGTGTATTTTTCTTTTCTTTTTTCCTTTATGTTGGTCTTTGTATCAATTGGCTATTATGACTATCAAGAGCATTATCATGTATCTCTTTGAACATTTTCTTGCTTTTATGCCTTATGCAAATGACTTAATTAGTTGTCTTAATTAAATAACTAGGAGGTAAATACTACATAGAAAAAATGTAATTCATCTCAATATTTAATATTTAATTTAACAGATTAAAATTAACATTTTAATAAGAAGATTATAAATCATCTCAATTTAAAAAGGAATACACGATAATTTGTAAATATTACTAAAAATAGATTTTATCATGTGACTCTAAATTATTAATTTAGTAAACAATTCATATAAAAGGCAAAATTTATGAATCATTATATATTTAATAATTTAATTAATATCTATTAGACATTATTTTATACAAATTTCACCGTATTTAATGGCTTTAATTTTTGGACCAAACGTAGCTTTTGGATTAGTAACATAGTTTTGAGTTAGATGTGATTAAGATGATTTTATTTTACAAAACATAATTCAAGCTAAGTCATTATATGTATAGTTGAAGTTCAAATTCTACATGCACATCTATCGGAGAAAGAGGGTAGGGAGGAGAAGGGACTTATCTTTCGGAGACCGGCAGCGTTGGAGGAGACGACTGGGGGACACGCGGCGGCGACTGGCAGCGATGGAGGAGAAGGTTGGAGGAGAACCGTGGAAAGGAGAAGGGAGAAGGAAGAACGAAGCTGGGTCTGCGCGCTGGAGAGGAAGAAAGGAGGAAGAAGGAGGGTTTATTCGTTTTTCAAAATGACGTCGTTTTGGTTTTAATGAAGGGCGTAAATCTGACATTTTTACAGATCACTTTACCGACCGAATAGTCTGTTGGTAAATTTCCTCCGCGAATTTCAGCGACAGAATATTAGACTGTCGCAATGCCTTTTCTCCACAACCATCTTCCCCGACAGCGTCTCATTTTCGGTCGGTAATTGTAACGGTTTTCATACCGTCGGTAATATTCCGTCGCAATTCAACATTTTTCTTGTTGTGAAGTATTTGAAACTTTCTAGAAATTTTATTTCATGGTAGAAAAGAAAGCTGAGAGGAAGCTAAAGTGCTAGCGAACAAATAATGAAGGTGAGTATACTTCTAAGGTGCTTGAAGATTATTTCACATGGCTTTATACGTGAAAAGACAAAATCAGGGACTCCATGGTATAATAGTGTTATTGAGAGGATGAATAGTATAATAGTGGAGCAAGTTCATTTCACACTCAAAATGTCTATATTGTCAAAGAAATTTTGAGGTGAAGCAGTCTAAACTGCAGCCTACTTAATTAATTGAGCTCCCTTAGTTCCACCAGATTTTGAGATTCTTAAGAGAGTGTGAACTGGTAAAGATCCCACGTATCATCATCTAAGATTTTTTAGCTACAATGTATTTAAACATATACCTAAGGATCAGAGAAGAAAGCTTGACTCAAAGATGATATCTTGCATCCTTGTTGGGTATGAAGGTGATCAATTTGGGTTTATAACTTTAAGAAGTAGAATGTAGTTAGGAGCAGGGATGTGGTATTCTAGGAGCATGAGAGAGGTATTTGTATTCTAAAAGGAGATAAGTCATCATACAACACTCATCATATGACATTATTAATTCTTTGTTAATGTCTTCCACTGTTGAGTAGTTTACAGATAAAGGAGATGAAATGTGTGACCAAGCATATATTGATGATGATCCAATATAGCCTAGTAATGTTGAGCAATATAAATTACATTCAGATAATGTTGAAGATGAAGTCTTTGAGTATAATGAGCATGGGGAGTAATTGGATTCAACAACTAGCGATATATAACTTTGAAGGTCAACAAGGGAGAAAAGATCTTCTATAAGGTATCCAAGTTCAAAATACTTGTTGGTTATTGCTAAAGGAAAGTCAGAAAATGTGCTAAAGGTTGCATCTTATAAAGACAAAGATCTCTGACTTGCAGTTATGAAGGAAGAGATGAATTCCCTGAAAAGAGTGATACATATAAGCTTATGAAGCTTCTAAAAGACAAAAAAGCACTAAATAATGAGTGAATGTTCAAGATAAAGAATGATAGTGACAAGCTGGTAAAACACAAGGCAAAGCTAGTGGTGAAAAGATTCAGTCAAAAGAAAGGTATAGATTTTGATGAAATCTTCTCATTAATAATCAAGATGACCTTAATTTAAATAGTTTTGGGTTTGACTCCTGTTTGGATCTTAAACTCAAAAAATTAGATGTTATAATAGCCTTCTTGCTGGGAGATTTGAAAAAAGAGATATACATGAAGTAGCTAGAAATTTTTAAAGATAATGGTAAGAAAAATATGATCTGCAAGTTTAAGAAAGCTTATATGGGTTAAAACACTCCAAGGTAGTGATATTGGAAGTTTAATTCTTTTATAACGGATCATGGTTACAAGTGAACTTATGACGATGCTTATGTGCTTTTCAAGAAGTTCACAAGTGACAACTTCATCATTCCTCTCCTATATGTTGATAATATGCTGATTGTGGGTCAAGATGTTAGAAAAACCTAAAAATTGAAGGAGGATTTGTTTAAATCTTTTGATATGAAATATTTAGAACTTGCAAAGTTGATTTTAGTCATGAAGATAAATTGAGATAGGAATAATAGGAGATTGTGGTTGTCTCATGAGAGATAAGTTGAAAGAGTGCTATAAAGGTTCACTATGAAGCATGTCAAGCCAATTAGCACACTACTAAAACCTCACTTAAAGTTGAGTAAGCATGTATGTTACTTAACAAAAAAAGAAAGATGGTGTGTCCACTATTCCTTCCTCATTTGCAATAAGGTCTTTATTGCATGCAATGGTGTGCACAAGGCCATATATTGTACAACCTATTGGGACGGTGAACATATTCTTGTCAAATCTATGGAAGGTTCACTGGGAGACAAGGAAATGGATTATGAGGTACTTGAGAGGTGCATCAAAGTGGTGTTTGTGTTTTAATGATTGTGAGCAAACTTTAGAAGGTCTTATAGATACAGATATGGTTAGATATCTTGAAGGAAGAAAGTCCATTTCAAGTTTTATGTTCATGTTTACAGGGCAAGCCATCTCATGGAAATCCGAGCTAAAAAAAAGTGTGACTTTATCTATGACTGAAGTAAAGCATATAGTTACAGTGAAAGCTTATAAAGAGATGCTCTAGTTGAAAAGGTTCCTTCAAGATATTGATGTGAAGTAGGAAAACTGTGTAGTATTTTGTGATAATCAAAGCATTATTGGCTTGAACTAAAATACTATGTATCATTTCCGCACAAAGCATATAGATGTAAGATATCATCGGTTGAGGTCTATAGAGGAGCAATAATCGATGTTGAAAAAGATTCAACATACATGAATTATGTTGAAATGTTGAATAAAGCTACTCTTGAAAGCAAATATGATCTATATAGCAAGCTTTTCGGGGTATCTCTCAAGTAGATGCTATAAAATAACCTAAATTTCCAATAATAGGGATGGAAGGGAAATTGTTAAGTATTCAGTCCTATTTTGAGACTTTTGGTGATCATAGACACCTGTATGGTTCATGGGAATGACAAACAATTGAAGACAACATGTATAAAGTTCTCCTATAGGGAGACATAGCCATGTAGGGTGCTACACGCTTGTGTCTTTAACTTATAAGGTTTTATTTATTAACTATGTAAGCACACACGCCTGTGTAAAGTGGCACACTCCCGTGTCTTCACTTACATGATTGTGTGGATCAATCTTGTAAGTCTCTAGAAACATGTTAAGAAGGACGTGAAGAGTGAAGAGATACACCATCATGTACATGTTTGTGTTCATGACATACACAACTGTATATCTCCCTGTGACCGTGTACTTCTGCGAGTGAGGTTGTGTTGAAGAGAAATGGTCATATATGTTGATTTATACCCTACAACCAATCGCTTTGTCGTAGTTTAGTGACAAATTATTTAAAGGCATTCTTTATCTTTTACATATTTAAATGTATATGATAAAGTTCATGGGATAATTGTACATTGCAAATAAAATTATAATGAGATTATAATTATGAGATTCATATTGCATTTATATATTATTCCTAAATGTTCCTAGTTATGGTTCTGTTAAGATTGGACGTTAATAGAACGTAAAAAGACTAGCACATGCTTTTTTTCCTTATAAAGGGAGTAGTCTATCTCATAGGTTAAAGTATAAAGATACTTAAATAAACGTGTGGGTACTTGCTAGAGAACAAGTTCACTAAATAGACCCGATAAGAGAAATCCATTTAGAATATTACTTGTATATCTATAGAATTCTCATTGTGATGATTGTACAAGTGATTCTTTGACTTAAGGTCATCAAAGTTATCTTGTATGGAGATTGCTATGTTTTAATACTACTTATGATCTATTTATTGATAGGTCGTTTAATCGATAGTTATTGAATATAGCATGAACTATATGGAAGCAGTTGAATAATCGAGATAGGATTTCATCACCCTAAAATAATTAGGAAGAATGTTTCGTTATTATCGATTAGTATTAATTCAAGAAATCCTTGACCAAGGTGAAATGATGCTTTGTGAATAATTTGCAAATATCATAATTGAATCGATAGCAATTGACAGAGAAATAATATGATTAGACTCAAAATAACATTAATTCCATGCTCTATGTCTAATCAGAACATTGTATAATGAAATGATTGAATTATATGAAAAAAAAATTATACAAGAAAAGGTTAGGCAAAACTACTTTGACATTCCTAAATATTTTAATGACCATGATACGTTGCTAGATGCCAATCTTGATCTATGAATATAAATTATTTAATTGGAGAATTAAAGATAAATTAAAAGGAGTTTTAATTTATTTAATTTTAATTATGAATTAAAATTAGATTTTATAATCATTGCCAATATATTTGGGAACCTAATGGGTACATATAGAATGTGAAGAAAGCAAAGTTAATTTAATTAAATTGGACTTGATTGTAAAGTTTGAGAAACTTTATGATTAAATATAAGATATTTAATAAATAAGGATCAATATGAGATATTGAATCTTATATGAGCATAATTGATATTTAATTAGAATTATTTATAATTCTAATTAAAGTTTAATTGATATTAGAATTTAATTTCGATTAAATTATTAAAACGTCCAAAGCTTATGATAAATAGGCTTAAACTCTATGAAGCTAGTACTTCTTGCTTAACTCTCTCTGTAAGAGTTACAGAGTTCTCTAAACCCGTTCTGTGGATATTGTTAGAGGCTGGACACTTGTGAGGTTATGACGTTTGAGACGGATTAGTTTCGAAAACAATTCGAGGGATACGACAAGATAAAGATCAAGTTTCGGAATAAGGTACGAATTAAGTTTTCATTTTATTATAATTCGTGTTAATTATTTTATAGAATCAAATACATCATGATTTTTAGGAAATCAAAAATTACGAAAAATTTTCGTGATTATTTCGCTGCGGTTGGGATCAGATCTCAACCTTATTTTCCAACAATATATGGATTCGTATATCTCTGTGATTGTCTGCTTCTGTGAGAGAATTTATACTGAAGAGACATGATCACTTATACGACTCTGCATGTGATCTTATATGATGCAAAAAGGACTTATTTTGTTATATAAAAGACAAAATACATAGGTGTTGCATCGGTGTGGGGCCATAAAGTCCAAAAATGAGGGAAAACAGAGAGAGGATAAGTAATGTTGTATTCTCATTCGTTTTTATTGTTTTAAGGATTAGATTGAGAGTTTGTTGACTATTACGTCAACTTTAGTTTCAATCTTGAAACTCTGTGAGACGTTTTATTACTGTAGGAAGAGAGATTAAGCTATGTAAATAGTTATTTGAGTTTAGTAAATTTGTTTATTGCCTTTTCACTTATTTTTTCATATACACTAGAGGATTTTTTAACGTAAATTTCAATGTTTATTTGATTGCTAATAGTATTTAAGTTATTGACAGTTATGTGCTCCTGGTCCCTGAAACCATACGACTCACTGCCAAGCTAAGAAAAATACATTCCCCCGCTAACGGGCTACAACGACTCACAGATAAAAGTTGGCATGTGCATTGACAAAAAGAATCTCTGCATACCGCAAAGTAAAAAATCTTACTTTAACCTCATCGACCTACGAAAATTTGGATGCTAGTGGATGAGGTGCTACTACTTACCTACTTGCAGTAACAAATGACACCTGAAAGGCTGAATCTTAGTACTGGAACAAGACCCAGGTTAACAAAAAGTTCTGTAAAAACAGAAGGGAATGACGACATTGTAAGGAAAAATCATGAATGCTTGCAGCTGCAAAGGTTTTAGTGATGGGCCTCTCCTACCATGTGAATCATCACAGAAACCGCCAACTGTTCTATATATTTCTCATTTAATTTCTCAATAAGTTCATCAACTGCCAAAAGCTAAAAGTCTCCAGCTGACCACTTGTAGGTTTTTGTCGTGTGCCTGTTGTTGGCACAGGATAATGCATAATATTATGTTAAATTTTATAATTATTTTAATTTGAGAATAAAAATAACGTACTTCATATTTTAACTTAAAATTTTAAGGCGTAAAATTATGAATTAGTTCCTTTATATATAAAATTTTTTATTAGTTTTTATTCTTGGTCGATGTTGAAAATATGCAAATATTGATAACCTTATTATTATTATAAACAAAATAAAATTAGTCCATTTTAAAACAAATATTAATCAAGATTGCGACTTTTCAATCTGAATCTCATGCAATCTCTTTTTCTATAATCTGAAATTACTAAATGGAATTGAAAGCATCCCTTTTCATTTTGCCTTTTTTAACTTTTAACATCTTTTCACGAGCTCTTTAGCAGTTGAGTGTAAAATATGAGTGGATAGGGTTCAGTTATTGAACACTTGTGATCCTATTCTTTGTTGGCTTTAATTTTCTAAAATTTGGACCAGAAAGATTAAGACCATAATACAAATGAGACGTACACGTTCCCATGTCTAAATCATGGTCATTAATACTCCCTTGCCATCGCCATCTTTCTATATATATGATTGGGTAAAGAACCATCAATACTACACATCTCACTCCTCTCCTCCCACAACCTCAATATCAACCAAAGAATTGTCTATCTTTTTTTCTCTATTTCCTGATCTACACTTGTTTGTCAATTTGTGAAAATCCTGAAAATACTTCATTTGAGACTGTCACTATTATAAGGACTAACAAGAGATGGGAAGGACTCCGTGTTGTGAGAAAGTGGGGTTGAAGCGAGGGAGATGGACGGCTGAAGAAGATAAGATCTTAACCAACTACATTCTCGCCAATGGAGAGGGTTCATGGAGGTCATTACCCAAGAATGCAGGTATATACACATACATACGAAACAATTATGGACCCAAAACTCCGGTTTTATGGCAATAAACTAGCTGAATAAATAGCTTGCTACTACTTACTCTGTTCATGTCCTATGGTTGATATCTTCAATGACATTACGAGATAATTGACGATCGGGTTTGTGATATGAAGGGTTGTTAAGGTGTGGAAAGAGTTGCAGACTGAGATGGATCAACTACTTGCGAGCTGGACTGAAGAGAGGGAACATCTCTAAAGAGGAGGAGGAGACCATTGTTAAGTTGCATAACGCTTTGGGAAATAGGTACATATAATCGTAAATATTCATAGTCTCCCCATGTTTAATTTCGATATCTCTTTTTCTAGTATGTATATCTTACAATTGCATGGCTTCAGCACTTTCTTTTTTAAATGTTACTTCTTAATTATCAACATCCCAGCTAGAAGCAAAAGCATGCATGCAAAGAAGTCCTACTATGACTTGTTCTTTACTATTTACTATGGATCCAGTGCACTTGGACGGAGAGCTTATTAAAAAGAATAAAATAAAGCAAACAAAAGATGGCAGAATAAAACAGTCAAGTTGAGATGAAAATATCTAAACTATAAGGTTCACAAATCTATACAAACAAGAAAGGAAATGAATAGGAAAATAAAGCCTCTTTTTTTTTTGTGAAGAAATCAAATTTTTAATAGTTTAAGGAGATATTTTTATCTACAATAGCCTAACCTTCCTAACCCTTATCTTGTTTAATTGTCTATTTATATGGTACGTAGGATTCAAAATCGAACGTACAAGTTGTGCAAGGTTGACTAATCAACCATGCTATGCTCAAGATAGGTTTTGTTGGCA
This sequence comes from Erythroxylum novogranatense, assembly GCA_029891385.1. NCBI lineage: Eukaryota > Viridiplantae > Streptophyta > Magnoliopsida > Malpighiales > Erythroxylaceae > Erythroxylum > Erythroxylum novogranatense. The sequence goes on from CM057227.1 coordinate 47,888,757, forward strand.
AACTTAACTGACAAACCTGACGAGCCACTTACCACCTTTGCTTTACTATAGAGTTTGGGAAATACTTAAAGCCTACTCTCTAGGACTTGTCCTGAAATTCGAGGGCTTCATTCTAGCCTACTTTTAGGTGGAGCTGGGGTATAAAAACACTACATGCTGAAGCACGGCGGTGATAGTATATTTCTCCGTAGGGAATTTATGACAACGATAATAGGCTTTGGACCACTACCCTTTTCAAAATTTTGTTTTTCCAAGTTAACCTCTCCAAATGTTACCTTTTCAACTGAGCCTCGTTAAAGTTCCAAAGTGCTAGAAATTTCCTTTTGTGGTGTTATGAATACTTACAAAATATTGTTCTATTTTGAGCCAAGACTCGCCTTATCAGCATCATATCTTGGACATCACTGCCTTTTGACAAAACTAGCTAAGATCTGTACGTCAACAGAGTTATATTGTCTTGTATGGAAATCATCCCGCCAGAAGCCTTTCAATTAAGCCTAATTCATGTGTATCAAAATCGCTGAATCCCATAACCTCCATAATTAGTTTTCTTTAGTTTATCAATTGCCTGATGCATGCAAGACTCTACATATAGACATAAACCTGAAGCTCATGAGCTTTGTCTCATGTTACCTAAAGCCGCAAAACACGTGAACCAAGTCATGACCCCATGTTTGGTCCACATGCATATATTCCTTCATGCCATTTAGGTTTTAAGAAATAAGAATAGAGTTCGATAGCATTTCATGATTTATGAAGTCAACTAATTTTCATTATACGGAAATAGGAGTATTCTTCCCGACATATTAAGAATCATCAGATTATAGCATTGCTGACAAACAAAAGACACTCGTTCATTAGAGTTCAAGTTAAAGTTGTTAATAAAGGAGCACTACTTTGCATTAATGAAGTATATCACGTTATCATATTTGATACTATTTTCTACTGAAAGATAGATCTCTACAGTTCTTTGTAAATTTATGTTAAACATAAAAATTTATATAATAAACTTTTAGGAGTCAGCATGTATATATTGAATAAAGTACATAATCCTCAAATCCAAAGTTTTGGGGTTAATACATAATCCTCAAATCCAAAGTTTTGGGTTCTCAAGGCTTGAAAAATGTGTTGCTGGACCCCAGTAGATATGTTGAGATGTGAGTCATAGCGTAATCATAGTTCACATTGTGGATAATCTCTTCCGCATCACAATTCAAGATACATAACATTCTGTGACTTTTGAATTCCATGGTTCTGTTCTGAATGTTGGTGTAGGTGGTCTCTGATCGCTGCTCATTTGCCTGGAAGGACAGATAATGAGATAAAGAACTACTGGAACTCTCATCTGAGCAGAAAAATCTACAGCTTCGCCAAGTCAAAAAGCGATTGGATTGTTCCCACCGGCAATAATGAAGTTGGGCCATGCAAGCATAAAGATGGTAGAAGTAGTCATTCATCCATGAAAAAGCACGCCTCATTAATGTCTGTAGGGAAAGCTGAGTATGGTGGTACTGCTCATCAAATAGTATTGAAACCAACCACCATGGAAAAAGCACGACCTTTCTCCTCACTTATGACGTCCAACCAACACAACAAGATTAGACAAATCATGGGTTTGGTCTCCACTTGGAACCCAAAACATGAACTACCGACTAGAACAAACCTAAGTATGGAATTCCATGAATCTTGCTTAGGTGGTGATCCAGTAAATAGGTCCACTGATAAAGAAAGTGATCATGGTTTGGGACCATATGAATGGCTAGACAGTGAAATGAAACGCCTTCAGTATGTTCTGCAAGGTGAAGTGTTTGATCATCCAAGCAAGCTGGTCGATTATACCTTTTGCAAGGAGAGACAAAATGAGGTACTAGAACAAGAAAAAGGTATCATTAGTGAGAAAGATAACGGGGCATTGTTGATGAATATGATGGAAACTGACAAAGTGGTAACAAGGGATGATCAAGACAGTAGTAGTGCAACGAGCTGCAGCTTTTGGAGCTCATCAAATGCAGAGAGTAGCGTGGAATTACTATGGAATAATTGTCATCAACCAAATCAATATTATTCAAGTTTCCATAACGAACTGATCGATTGGGACTGTATGGGAGTTGATGGGGACATAGGTCGATGGGACTAATTATTATGTCATAAAGTGGATGTCCGTGATGGTTAGTGATGAGGTGCAAAAATGATGTTTACATTTATTTCTGTGAGTTTAATTTTTGATGTACTTTTGTACCCTGCTTTCCGTTTGTACCAAAAATTAACTGCTGTGTGAACTCAGCCTTGCTTTGTATATATAGTTTTGATTCAATAAAATGTTTGTATAATATATTATTCAATAGTTGCAATTAATGCATTAATTCCGTGAGCTGGCCACTGAATCTATGCTTATGGGGCAACGCATTTCCATCCCTAATTCCACACCTTTCTTTTCTTAATTAATTGAGAATGAAAAATAATTTAAATTAAGTTGTATGGTCTAATTGTTTTGGTTCTATTTTTGAATGAATGTGAGTCCTGAACCTGTTCACGTTGTTGGAAGGAATAAATAAACAAACACTTAGGGGGCGTTTGGTTTGAGCATGAGGTTGGGTATGAATATAGGTATAATAGTAGAAGGGAATAGGAATGAGTATGAAAAATAAAAAATGATGTTTGGTTTATAACTTGGTTTCTGTATTAATACCAATAATGTTGTTTGATTTGTTGCATTAATGAGAATGAAAATAATATAATACCATTTTTCATATCATATTTTCATATCATATTTATTATTATTATTATAAAATTTATAATAATAAAAATAAGATAATTAATTTAAATATAATAAAATTAATAATAAAAATTAATAATAACAATAATAATAATTAATTTCATATAATAACATTAATAATAAAATAAATAATAATAATAATAATAATAAGATAATTAATTTAGTATAATAATAATAATAAGGATAATAATAATAATAATAAGTTTAAAATTTATAATAAATAATAATAATAATAAGAACAATAATTAATATTAATTAATAATAATATTATTATTATTATTAAGAAGTTAATAATAATAATAATAATAATAATAATAATAATAATAATAATAATAATAATAATAATAATAATAATAATAATAATAATAATAATAATAACAACAACAACAACAACAACAATTAATAATAATAATAAGTTTAAAACTTAATAATAATAATAATAACAATAATAGTAATAATAATAACAATAATAATAATAATAATAATAATAATAATAATAATAATGATGATGATGATGATAAGTGATGAGTAATATAATTAAGAATAAAAATTACTTATGTAGAAGAGGGATATAAATAGTAACTACTAGATTGGAATGAAAACTTGATACCCACCTATTTAGGAGGGTTTAGTAGAATCCCAAACTTAATGGAATAAATCTATTCCCTTGGAATTGAAAACCTCAAAACAAACTCTATTTTTTACAATTATTCCATTCTTTCATTTCTAAACCCTCAAACTAAACACCCCCTTATTAAAGCTTTGTTCAAATTTTAACTTGGGAACATTTTAGAATTTTTTCAAAAAGCTTCTTAAGTCGATATAACCCTTCATTAGTAAGGGATCAGGAATTCAGGCGTTTCCCAATGGTAGTGTTCACAAGTAAATTACACATGCACGCTCCTATAAATTCATGCTATTACACAACAGATCGGGTTGAAATGCGGCATTTAATTTTTCTAAAACATGAAAATACTATTTCAAAAAGAACGTGAAAAAGACAAACGAAGGCCAATTTTGTCATGAAAAGGACAATCCACTGTATTTACAATTGGTTTTGTTTATTGGACCGTTTTTTAACTTTAATTCGTAATTGGCAACTTTATTACTAATTTTTTATAGTTAAGAAAAGAGAGTAAGCATATCACATGAAATAAGTAATAATTTTAAAATATGAAGAAAGAAATATAAAAGATTAAATTATAAGAGAATCCAATATATCTTCTCAATCCTTTTTTATTTTGCTATATTAATGTTATTACAGAATAACAAAAATAATTAATGTTTAGTTAATTAGTTTTTTTTTTAAGTTACACGTGTAAGGCTTTTTTGCCTACTGGGGTTTATTTATACCCTTTGTATATTCCTCTTTACTAATTCAATTCTCCAGAACTCTCACATACCTTGCTTCTCTCTCGTTATTGTTTTTCTTCAGTAATCTACATCTTATCATGGTATCAGAGAAACTTTCTTGATTTCTTCTTCTTCCATTCAATTTTCATTCGACGTTCTTGAACTTTCTTCACCCAGAACCTTGGTTCTGCAATTCATTTTCCTCACCATGGCAAACCCTACATCTCTAATCAATGGAACCATAGTTCCTCCCACCACTGCTGCTGTCGCTGAGGCACAATTAACTCCGGCCAGCCCCTACTATCTACACCCCAACGAGAACCCAGCACTAATTCTCGTATCACCACCATTCACGGGTTCAAATTACCATCAATGGGCACGCTCGATGAAGATGGCCCTCCTATCCAAGAACAAGTACCAATTCGTTTCAGGTTCTCTCACATCACCACCTCCCACTGATCCCCTTCATCAGATATGGATTCGATGCAACACTATGGTCCTTTCTTGGATTGTCCACTGCCTCTCTCCCTCCATTGCCCAAAGTGTCTTATGGATGGATAAAGCTTCGGACGTCTGGGATGATTTGCGTGACCGTTTTTCACAAGGAAATATTTTCAGGATCGCTGAATTGCAGGAAGAAATTTTCTCTGTTCATCAAAGTGATTTGGCAGTTTCGGAGTACTTCACACGTCTCAAGATCCTTTGGGATGAATATACCAACTTTCGGCCCTTGCCTTCCTGTGCCTGCGCCAATCCATGTGTATGTGGCGCTATCTCCACCTTCAAAGACTTATCAGCAAAACGACTATGTAATTCGTTTTCTCAATGGTTTGAATCCTAAGTTCACCTCGGTACGTTCTCAGATTATGTTAATTGATTCACTTCCTCCATTAAATAAAGTCTTTTCGATGGTTCTTCAACAAGAAAGGCAGATGACTCCACCTATTGATCATACAAGTTTCTTGGCATCATCTTCCTCTAATTTTCGTCCAAGAAACCCCACTGGTCCACCCTCTGGATCAAGAAATCCATCTCATGCCTTTCAGTCTCAGTCACGTTTCAAAACCACAAATAACCCCAATCCACCCTTCACTAAAAATTTTCCTCCTCCTTCTGGAAAATTTTGCACCTACTGTGGATTAACCAATCACATTGAATCTAATTGCTACCACAAACATGGCTTTCCACCAAATTTTAAATTCAAAAATCCCATAGCTGCTGCCATATACTCTACAAATGGTCAATCATCTGCCATGTTACATCTAAATTCAGATAATCCTCATCAAGAATCCTCAACATCTCCTACTGTCACTTTATCATCGGATGAATACAATAGATTGCTGTCTCTTGCTAATCCTTCTCAAGATCAGTCAAATTCTCCAAATCAACAGCATATAGCAAATCAAGTGATACCTAATCCACACATGTCTGCCGCTTTCTCTACAAGTACCGTTTCATTTATAGCATGTTTAACATCAACTCATTCATGGATTCTTGATACAGGTGCAACTGATCACATTTGTTTTCACTCAAACTCCTTTACTTCTTTGCATAATATCTCTCCCATTTCAGTAAAGTTACCTAATGGTTCTTTTTTGACAGCTACTCAGGCTGGTACAATTCAGTTTTCAAAGGATTTTTATCTTAATGACTATTATATATACCTCAGTTCTCTTTCAATTTAATTTCTGTCTCTAAACTAACCCATTCTTTAGATTGTTGTTTCTTGTTTCATAATCAGATTTGTGTTATTCAGGAGATCAAGCATTGGAGAATGATTGGTTCAGCTGAATTAAGAGATGGTCTATATGTTTTAGTCTCTCCTGCTTTAGCTTCTTCTCAAGATTCTTTAAATCATTCTGTTAATACTGTTTCTTCAAACATCAAACAGAACATTTGGCATTTCAGATTAGGCCATTTATCAAATTCTATATTGAATGTACTTCATCAAGAATTTCCTTACATTTCATGTTTAAATCTGCATGGCCCTTGTGATGTATGTCAGTTTGCTAAACAGAAAAGGCTACCCTTTCAATCAAGCAAATCTGTTTCCTCTCAATCTTTTGCTTTGTTACATATGGACATATGGGGACCTTATTCTTGATTCTATTCATGGTCATCGTTTCTTTTTAACTATTGTGGATGATTATTCTAGATTTACATGGACAACCATGCTTAAGAATAAATCTGAAGTAAGGCCACAAATTCATGCTTTTATCAATTTCATTGAAACTCAGTTTTCTTGTAAAGTTCAAATTATTAGATCAGATAATGGCCCTGAATTTCTCATGAATGATTTCTATAAGATGAAGGGAATTAGGCACCAAACATCTTGCGTTGAAACTCCACAACAAAACGGTGTTGTGGAGAGAAAACATCAACACATTTTGAATGTGGCAAGGGCTTTATTTTTTCAAGCCAATCTCCCTAAATCACTTTGGTCTTATGCTGTTCTTCATGCTGTTTACATCATCAATCGTTTACCTACTCCTTTGCTTAATAATCAGTCCCCTTATGCTGTTTTATATTCCTCAAAAGTTGACTATTCTTCTTTTAAAGTCTTTGGATGTCTTTGTTATGCTTCCACTTTGCAACAACACAGAACTAAGTTTGATTCACGATCTAGAAAATGCATGTTTCTTGGATATAAGACAGGTACAAAGGGTTATATTGTTCAAGACTTATCTAATTCTGAAATATTTGTGTCCAGAAATGTTGCATTTTTTGAACACATCTTTCCTTTACAAAATTCTGGTGAATCAGGTTCTGTTTCTTTCCCTTCTTTATTACCTAGTACTACTTTATATAATGATGATGTACTCCCTAATTTGTCTTTTTCAGTCCCTCCTCCCAAAACTGATTCTGTTCCAACTCACACACTTCCACAGTCTACTTCCCCTCCAGCTACACCCTTATCACCACAGGCCATTCCTCCTAACACTTCTTTTCCACAAATCAATCATCCTATTCCCTCACGCAGATCTACAAGATCTTCAAAACCACCTAGTTATCTTCAGAATTACCACTGTAACTTGATCACTTCAGATAACAACAGCCCACAATCTATCCCTCACCCTCTTTCCTCTGTTATCACATATGATAACCTTTCTGAAAACTACAAACACTTTGCCCTGTCTATCACCACAGAAATAGAGCCTAAAACCTACTCTCAGGCTGTAAAAAAGGAGTGTTGGAGAAATGCTATGAAGCAAGAATTGCAAGCACTAGAATTAACCCACACTTGGCAATTAGTTGACTTACCACAAGGCAAACAACCCATAGGCTGTAAATGGGTTTACAAAATAAAATATAAAGCCGATGGTAACATTGAACGATACAAGGCTTGTTTAGTTGCTAAAGGTTATACCCAAATTGAGGGTCTTGATTATTTTGACACTTTTAGTCCAGTTGCTAAGCTAACCACTGTTAGACTTCTTCTTGCCTTAGCTTCTATGAATAATTGGTTTTTAAAACAATTAGATGTCAATAATGCTTTCTTACATGGTGAACTTGATGAAGAAGTCTACATGACATTACCTGCTGGATTTATTACAGACAAACCCAATCAAGTTTGTAAGTTAAATAAGTCTTTTTATGGTTTAAAACAGGCTAGTAGACAATGGTTTGCAAAATTATCTTCTTCGTTAGTATCTCAAGGTTATGTGCAATCCATGTCCGATTATTCTTTGTTTGTTAAAGCCACTGACATTTCTTTTACAGCCATCTTAGTATATGTTGATGATATCATATTGGCAGGAAATTCTGCACAGGAAATTGCCAACATACAACTATATCTAGATCGAGCTTTTATCATTAAAGATTTAGGGGATTTGAAATACTTCTTGGGCCTTGAGGTTGCAAGATCAGACTCGGGGATTACTATTTCCTAGAGGAAATATGCCCTTGAATTGCTTTCTGATATAGGTACACTTGCTGCTAAACCAGTTTCAACACCGATGGACAACTCTCTGAAATTCAGCAACGATGATGGACAACCATATGTAGACGTTTCAGCATATAGAAGACTGATTGGCCGCCTTCTATATCTTTGCACAACACGTCCAGACATCTCTTTTGCAGTACATACCTTGAGTCAATTCTTGGCATGTCCACTGGATACACATTATCATGCCGCACTACGAATACTGAAGTATATCAAGCAAGCACCTGGTCAAGGCATTTTCTATCCATCCAACAATGACTGCACCTTGAAAGCCTTTAGTGATTCTGATTGGGCTGGTTGTGTCAAAACTCGTAGATCAATTACGGGTTATTGTGTGTTTCTTGGTCAGTCTCTTATCAGCTGAAAATCAAAGAAGCAAACGACTGTCTCCCGAAGTTCCTCCGAAGCTGAGTATCGTGCATTGGCTGCCACGACATGTGAGCTACAATGGCTTCGTTTCTTGTTGAAAGATTTGCATGTTGAACACCCTCAAGCTGCACTGATTTATTGTGATAATAAATCAGCTCTCCATATTGCCTCCAATCCATCATTTCATGAGCGCACTAAACACATCGAAATTGACTGCCATATTGTGCGAGAAAAATTGCATGCTGGAGTTATTCATCTTCTTCCACTCCGTTCTCAAGATCAAGTCGCAGATATCTTTACAAAAGCTTTGGCATCTTCTCCATTCCACGACAATGTTCTCAAACTTGGACTTATCAATATTTATAGTCCAGTTTGCGGGGGGTATTACAGAATAACAAAAATAATTAATGTTTAGTTAATTAGTTTTTTTTTTAAGTTACACGTGTAAGGCTTCTTTGCCTACTGGGGTTTATTTATACCCTTTGTATATTCCTCTTTACTAATTCAATTCTCCAGAACTCTCACATACCTTGCTTCTCTCTCGTTATTGTTTTTCTTCAGTAATCTACATCTTATCAAATGTTATTTTACACTCTAAAACTTAAAAAAATATAGAAAGCTAATCAATGATTAAAGCTTTTATCTATTTACAGGCACAAGAAATCTATTTACATTTCAAATTCATTATAATAAAATAAAATAAAATACTATGCATTCATATTATATTATAATCAAATAAGATTCAAATTTTTATTATATACTCAAAAGATAATTAATGTTACATCCAAACTTAAATAAACACCATTGAAAATATAAAATAAGACAAAAGTATCTCATTATATATATACCTTAAAACTATTTGATTAAAAAGATCCCTTATACTAACATAGATTAAAAACTTGACTTATTATACATTTACACTAATAATTATATCCAACACAATTTTGATTATAATCATCCCGGATATAAGTCATAATTCATGGGTGTGTGATATCATTTAGCTTCGATTGTCTATTTTCTTAAACATGCTCTATTGGACCCAACGCAAGATGGCCCTTGGATAACTAAGTCTTAGAAAAATACAAGTATTAGATTTTGTTGTGTTGATTTTTGTTATTGAAAGTTTAATTAAGGAGGTGTTTGGTTTCGTTTTATTTTTTTATTTTTTCGTTGTTTTCATAAAAAATAAAATAGTCCTCGAAAACTGGTTTGTTTGAAGTTGTTTTTGTTGTTAAATATAAATAATGGCAACACTTTTTTAAAAACTTAAAATAGACGTTTTTGTGTATTTTTAAAACAGGTTTTTATATTTCATTAAAACGAGTTTCCCTATGCCACCTATATAATCTTTAGCCTCTTCCGCTATTTCTGTAACATCCCACCCCCTCCTGGAAGGGTAAAATAGTAAAATTGGTATAGGATGAGACTAATAGGGAATATTTAGTCTTGTTCATGCATAACGAGATTGATACATGTATCAATTGTGTATATGGAATTCTGATAAATGCATTCATGACATTCCTTAATTGGGCCTAAAGCAATTTTATTGGAATTAATGGGATAATTGATTTTGGAAAATTGATTGGACTGCACCATAAATGGTTTTACATTTTAAGGGATTTTTAGGAATTTTTCTGGAATTTTCCGGAGAAAATTCCCGGACCGGCAAAATCGCCGGTAACTGGCCTAAACATGTTTTGGGGTAGAAAAGGCGATTTTTGTGATTGAAAAATTATTTGGAGTGCACTGTTACATGTTTTATAATTTTGGGGAATTTCATTAATTCTCAGAAAAATAATTCGGGGAAATTCTCGGACCAGATAAAACGCCAATTGGCGAACCGGTCGATTTTCTAGAATAAAATTGCTACCCAATAACCTTGTATTATTGGATACATTATTTTGGGATTGAAATTAGGGTCATTGGAATTGATTGAGTTAATTTTGGATTCATTTAATTGAATAAAGTATGAATATGTTGACTTTTCAACTTGGTTTTAACAAATCCTACCAAGCCACCTACCCTTTCATGAATGTACCCTCCTCCCACGGTTTTACATAAGGAAATATTGTTTCCTTTCTATTGTAACCGAAAGTGTGGTGATATGGTGAAAAAAGTGATGAAAACTCATTGGTTTATACCTTTGACTTATCTTTGAAAATTTGTACCAACCATAACTTGCCAACATCTCATTCATTTAATGCCTTCTTATCATGTTTCTTGTAATTCCCTATGCCCTCTCTCGGTGATGACTAAAGAAGGAAGGAAGGAAGGGAAAGAGGAGTTTTATGGCTTTTATTCAACTCATCCGAAAATCTTCCTCCTCTCATCTTCATTGATTTCCTTCTTCTTCTTTAAGCTACTTCCTTCAACCTTAAGAGCTTCTTCATGCCATCAAGTTATGCTCTTATCATGATGATGATATACATGTTTGATGTTAGAAGAAAGTAGAGGTAGTGAGAAAGGTGAGAAAAATGGAAGAATTAAAGCTTGGGATTTGTTTAGGTAAGGGTTGTATTTATGTTCTTATTTTGGTAACTAAATGCTTTGATTGTGATGTCTGTTGCATCTATTTGCATGAGAGCTTTGTTAGTTGAAATGGGTAGGTTAGGGTGAATGAATGAGTTAAATTGAGTGCTAATTGAAGTAGAATGGACATGGGAATAATAGGAATTGAATTGAACATCAAAGCTGGAAAATTGTCAATTGTACATGGTTTACTGTTTTGCTCATAATTAATTGTGTGGAAATGCAAATGAAGTAAGGTTAATGGCCACTGAAACTTTGGACTGTTGGCTTCAATTTAGTGTGAAATAGGTGTTATTGAATTTCAATGATAGAGGGGTGAATCTTTGAATGGAAAGTTACTGTTCCATTGCCTGTGAACAGTAACCGCAACCATGACATCTGAGTTTTGTTGATTTTTATGAATTAATTGAGATGGAATTAGGGAAAATGATCTTCATGGAAGTTGTAGCATATTGAATTATCTTTCCATTGCTACTGATCTTGCTATTTTTAGAATTGTGTATTGGGAGATATGAATTGATTACTAATGACTGGTTTTGAGCATTTTGGATGAAACCTAGCTTAAGTGTGATTTTGTGAGTTTACTGATTGGAGGCAATTTTAACATTTTAAGTGGACTGAATTGGTGTGAGTGAGCTTCTGAAAAGTTGTAGAGGAAAAGATTACCTTGAAAATGACATATGGTTTGTAATTTTTAGAAGTCAGAATTGGGAGTTATGATTTTTTAAAAACTGACCCTACATTAGGTTATGAGTGGATGATCATAACAGAAACTTCCATAACAGTTTTGAAATTGTTAGAGATCGAATTGGATGTTGGGTGCTTCATGAAAATTTAAGTTTGAGATGTTATCTTTTCAGGGATATAAAGTTCTGAATTTATTGACTTGTATACTGGAAGTTATGCTTCTTGTAAGGTTACTGCCCAAATTGAAGGATTTCAGGGACAGTGACATTAAATGAATTAATTGACTGGTTTAGAAATAGAATTTGATTTTGGATTGTTCATGAAAGTTGTAGAGGACATTGTGAACTTATTAAGCATATTTTTGTGGTAATTTATTACTAAGGAATCAGTGAGTTATGAAATTGTAAATGTACTGCCCTGTGTTGAGGGAAATTGTGAAAGCAGAAGGTTTGATGGATTATTTGACACCCTTAGGGTTGGAATTGATTTTTATGGTCTTCTAGAGAATTGTAGAGCTTTTCATAAGCTTTCCAATGAGGTATAGTGGGTATTTTTCTGATTTGTGTGCTAAAAGGTAGAGTGGATGGAAATTAAGTTTTAAATCTGGAAAGAAAGGGCAAGGCAGAAAGGCCATCTCATGAGGCGACAGCGCCTCATGAGGCGAGACAGATTCGCCGTCTCGCGGCGAGTTTCGCCTCGAGGGCGAGATTGAAGGAGGCAGGTCGCGAGGCGGCGCCTCGCCCTCATGACGCAGTGAGGGTAAATCGCCTCGCGGCGGCGTCTCGCCCATGAGGCAAAAGCGTGGACGATCTTATTTTGATTATTTTTTTGTATTAAATGGTCCGTTTGTTCTTTTGTCAATTTCTTTCCCGTCCGACGTCCGATTGACCTGATTCCAGAGGCATCGGATTCGTTGAATATTTAATTTCATATTATGAGAAAACGGAATTTTAGGCGGAATTTGACGTAGCCCTATTGACGGAACATGTAAACACTGTTTTATTTAATTGAGGACCTATAGAGGTCCGAATTGCGCACCGTCAGCGCCTATGGATTTCTAATTTTTGATAGAATTTTACCATAAATATTGAATTAGGACCGGGAATTCATGAACATGCATATCTCATCAACATGAGCACAAATTTCATATTTCGTGACTCGTACTTTTTCTGATTCATATAGAGGCCCAATTGGAGCGTCGATTGACCGACGTCACAAAAGCTTTCCGGCATTAGCTCGGAAGTAATAGGTGAGTAACCTAGTTGGTTTCTCAAATTTCTTGTTGTTTACATGCTCAACGTGAATTACGTGCAAAGATGAATTGTATGATTTCTGGCATGTATAAAAGTGGATGATTGCATGTTTAATGGTTTCTTGTCTTGAATGACACCGATACCAATATCTTGGGCTTTATAGCTACCATCTTGAACATGCTTTTATAGCCATATTGTGGGTCGATCGATACTTTGGGCTTTATAGCCATATTGTGGATTCTTGATACTTTGGGCTTTATAGCCAAATCTCGCATAGTTACTAAATCGCATCGCATGCATAATTGCATGATCGGATAATGGGCGTGCCCCAAGTTGCTATTTTACTTGATAAGAGCTTGAGCTTTCATCTTTGTCTTGACCGCCACGAGCCCGAGGGGAGAAATCCCTGACGCGTCCCCACTGAACACCGACTGAGCACTTGGGCACAATACTGAATAACTGGAAAGAGTCACATATGCATTGCATTTGCACAAATGGTGATACATGACATATACTGCTTTCATAATGGTATGAATTACTGTGAATGGTTTTCTGTTATGGACATTGTTATTGGCCATTTATTGGTAATTGATGATTTCCGGACCGTAACTGTACGCCATGGGCGTAATGCATGATTTGAGTGAACCATCGATGATGGTTTCTCACTGAGTTCGCAAAACTCACCCAAAATTTGCATCTATTTTTCAGGTCCTGAAGAATACCCCGGTTGACACGGGAGTATATCTACTGTAGACGAGTAAAAGGTTAGAGGTTGGGATCAGTTCGTGTCTGCATGAGTGTTTTAGTATATTGTATTCCGCAATCACTGTATAATAAGGCTTTATATTTTTACTGAGCCATTGTGGTATTAATGTTTTACTGCATTGACTGATTGTAATTATGACTGGATGACTGTAATAACTGAAACGGGTTTATATTGAATACGGATTTTAATTACTTACTATGTTTGCCGTGTGAACGTGGAGTTAATGGCTACAAAAAGAAAAAAAAAGTGTATACTGAATTTTAAATCGACTGATGTAGTACGCCACTCTCGTGGGACACGGACTCGGATATCACCAACGATATCGGGTTCGGGTCTTACGGGTGTGGGGTGTTACATTTAGGTGGTATCAGAGCCCAGTAGTACGTAATGTATCTGGGCACAGTTTGGAACATAGGTTTCATGCATTTGAGTCGTGTCATTGCGGCATCGTGGTAAGCGATCCCTAGTCAGAGTCGCTCAAGGATAAATCCTAAGGGTGCATAAGTGTCAAGTGATTAAGTGAGAGAAGAGTGATACTGGATTAGAGTGTAAATCCCAAAGGGGATAATCAATTAGGAAAGGATAAAGGAAAAATGGGCTATCGTGTGCGCCTGGGCGATTAAGAATTTCGAATTAAATTGACAATGTTATGGTGACGTAAAATGCAAATGTTGAGAACTTGAGAGGTCCAATAGAGATATGGGAAGCTTATTGGTTATAGTAGATCTAAGTGAGATTAAAAGCTCGGGATGGTTAGGTAATTACTGATTACGTAGTATATGTCATGGAAGGGGAAATATTGGAAGTGAGTAAAATGTAGATGATCCAATCGGGCATATTTTGATTCACGGTATTCGAGTTAGAGATTAGTAGATATTATAAGCAGATGATGATAGTGAGATGGAAAGAAGCTCAATAGAGTCTCAGAACGGATTATCGAGAACCGAAAGAACCAAAAAAATAAAAAATAAGATGCCCAGTGCCTATTAGAGTGAGATAAAAGTGTATAGATAAACTGAAGAATTCGTGAAATGATTAGGATTTGGACCGCATATGCTTGAAACTGAAATAATTATGTGACTATTGTGCTACGAGTTTGGAAATCAGTATAATAAAATCGTAAGGAAAAAGATAGACAGATGATTTCCACTGATGGTGTATCGAGAAATACTGAATTAGGTGTATATGGACACGAAAATGGTAAATGGATAGGTATATAGATAGAGATAAAATGGAGTGGTATCAACGATTTTGTCGGGTATTGGGGACTGTGAACACCCGATCATAAACTATTTGAGGAAAATAGAAGATAAGTAGCAGAAAACAGAAGTAAAAATTAAAAAAAAATGGAATAATGATCATAAGCTGATAAGCCAAATTGATATGACCTTATAAGGTCAAGTTGCACGTAACGGATATGGGAATGAGACATATAGTTTAATGATATGGTGAGAATGAAATAAAGATCTTGAAAAGAATGAAACCACAATAGTGGTGTATGAAAAGAGTTATTGTAATTAAGTCGATTTACTGTTGGGGATATCTATTGGACAGTAATGTTGATTGTGACTAATGAAACATATGTGACAGATATATGGAAATCATAGAGGAAATGAGCGGTAAATGTTTAGAGTGATTAAAGTGTGAAAGAAAGTATTTAAATGACTGTCACAAGGAACCTTCGCGAAAGGAATGTTCTGATCTGTTAAATGAAGACATAAGAGTGTTTTGATTGAGATTGTACGTATAGTGAAGAAGGATTAGGAATAATCATTGGTTGATGAGACTTTTGTGGACAAAATTAAAAGTGAAATTGGGTCATAGCTCATACTGCTGAGATTATCTGCATTGTATGTACAGAAATGTAAAGAATTACATATGAGTGAGATTTTAATTTGAGGTGATTCTATTGCAATGTGAAGTGAATCGATCTCCAGTTATGATGTAAAACTGTTGAGGAATCTAGATTTGAAACGAAGACTAAAAGAGTCCCGAACTCAGAATTGTGAGAGACTAAAATAAAAAAAAATGGAAAATTTTTGGAGGTTTAAATATGGATGACAAGGTATCAACATATGTCGATATAAATGATATGAAAACTGTTGAGAAGAGAAAATGAAAAAGAGTAACTGAATAGAGACAAGAGGGTCAAAAAAAGGAAACTGACAATGAGGTGATGTAGTGACACCTTCATAAAGAAATTGTAGATACACTCATTGTAGACTCAATAAAAAGGGTAAAAGATGTATGGTAAAGTCAATAAGACCCTAATAGGGATTTATGCGAAGTAAGTAAATGGTAGTAGTGGTGATTAGAGATAGAATGTGTTTGGAATTGTGGAAAAGTGAAAAGTAAAAAGAATGATAGGACTAATTGAGGAATCTGATACTGATGATAAACATACACTGGAAGAGTGGGCAGCGAGTATTGAACTGTGACAATATGTTGAGCAGTATGAAATAAATTGAACTATTTGTGATAAATGGTATTAGTGCCATTCTCATGATTAAAAGCCTTGGAGACTGTAGATTCCCATAATCATACACTGTGTTAATTTGAGGGAAGAGACGGGTATAAATACGATAATGCTACAATGAACATATTAATTACAGATATTGGGATTTTCAATGATTGTCAAGCAGATTATGGGTAATAGTGAGGTGTTCAAAAAAAAAAGAAAAAGAAAAAGAAAAAAAGAAGTTGTAAGAATAGTGATAAGAAAGGTTAAGAGTGCAGAAAGTAAAGGGGGAATTTTTTTTTATGATGAGTTTGAATATACTAATGGAATTGGAAAACTATAGTGAACAAAAGTCTAAGTATGTGGAACCGATAAAAGGGTACTAGAACAAGAAAGTGAACAGTTGAAGTTAGACATTCTAGTAAGCATATGTGAAAAGTGAAATTGAGTAATTGTAGGTATAGAATGAAGTGATTCTTGGCTCAAGAGTTTATAGATTGAATGTCTAATAAGAAAAGGTTTGATTATGTTCTTGTAATAGAGTTTTGATTCTTTGGAGAATATATCTTTGTTACCTTGCATAGTGCCTCTTGAGAGTTAAAGACCATAATGGATTTGAGACTAAAATGTGTGAGAAAAGGAAAGTGACTTAGGAAGCTTTGTATGGTTAGCTAAAGTGGAATCGGATCGGACAAATGAGATAGAGTAAACTGTATATCCGGATGAAGTGTGTGAACACTATAGAACAGTGAAGTGTCTTACGAGAATCGAATTTGAATATAAAGTGAATGGCATATGATAAATGACTGCATTAGGTACATTGTTACTGATTATAATGAAGTGGAGTTAAATGTCACTGTATGAGTACCAAAGGAATGTAAATCGTCCCTGACGTGATAAAGAGAGGTATCACAGAAATGGAGATGTACTTAAGGGAATACGCATTGGACTTTATGGCACTTGGGGAAAAAGGTATTAGAGGAATAAAATGTGATCAATGAATAGATTCGAAAATACTGTACTGAGCTACATACCGTAACCAAAGGTAGTGACTATCTTAGACATGGCAAGTGAGATAGCTAAGATAAATGAGAACGTCAACTGATAGTCTTATCAAAATCCGTTTACTGTACTAAGTGATAACGAGTTAGCCAAATCAGTAACTGAACCACAGACTGAGAGTGGTTATAGTGATCACTCGATAAGTGAATCATTAAGTGGAAAAGTGTATAGGATATATAGACTCATATGATTATTGTCATAGTGAACCGTTGACTGGGAATTTCGAGGACGAAATTCTTATAAGGAGGGGAGAATTGTAACATCCCACCCCCTCCTGGAAGGGTAAAATAGTAAAATTGGTATAGGATGAGACTAATAGGGAATATTTAGTACTGTTCATGCATAATGAGATTGATACAGATGATCAATTGTGTATATGGAATTACTGATAAATGCATTCATGACATTCCGTGAATTGGGCCTAAAGCAATTTTATTGGAATTAATGGGATAATTGATTTTGGAAAATTGATTGGACTGCACCATAAATGGTTTTACATTTAAGGATTTTAGAATTTTCTGGAATTTTCGGAGAAAATTCCGGACCGCAAAATCGCATGAATGGCCTAAACATGTTTTGGGGTAGAAAAGCGATTTTGTGATTGAAAATTATTTGGAGTGCACTGTTACATGTTTTATAATTTTGGAGAATTTCATTAATTCTCGGAAAAATAATTAGGAAATTCTCGGATCGGATAAAACGCCAATTAGCGAATCCAAATTCGATTTTTGGTAGCTAAAATTGCTACCCAATGGCCACTATTATTGGATACATTATTTTGGGATTGAAATTAGGGTCATTGGAATTGATTGAGTTAATTTTGGATTCATTTAATTGAATAAAGTATGAATATGTTGACTTTTCAACTTGGTTTTAACAAATCCTACCAAGCCACCTACCCTTTCATGAATGTACCCTCCTCCCACGGTTTTACATAAGGAAATATTGTTTCCTTTCTATTGTAACCGAAAGTGTGGTGATATGGTGAAAAAGTGATGAAAACTCATTGGTTTATACCTTTGACTTATCTTTGAAAATTTGTACCAACCATAACTTGCCAACATCTCATTCATTTAATGCCTTCTTATCATGTTTCTTGTAATTCCCTATGCCTCTCTCGGTGATGACTAAAAGAAGGAAGGAAGGAAGGGAAAGAGGAGTTTTATGGCTTTTATTCAACTCATCCGAAAATCTTCCTCCTCTCATCTTCATTGATTTCCTTCTTCTTCTTTAAGCTACTTCCTTCAACCTTAAGAGCTTCTTCATGCCATCAAGTTATGCTCTTCTCATGATGATGATATACATGTTTGATGTTAGAAGAAAGTAGAGGTAGTGAGAAAGGTGAGAAAAATGGAAGAATTAAAGCTTGGGATTTGTTTAGGTAAGGGTTGTATTTATGTTCTTATTTTGGTAACTAAATGCTTTGATTGTGATGTCTGTTGCATCTATTTGCATGAGAGCATTGTTAGTTGAAATGGGTAGGTTAGGGTGAATGAATGAGTTAAATTGAGTGCTAATTGAAGTAGAATGGACATGGGAATAATAGGAATTGAATTGAACATCAAAGCTGGAAAATTGTCAATTGTACATGGTTTACTGTTTTGCTCATAATTAATTGTGTGGAAATGCAAATGAAGTAAGGTTAATGGCCACTGAAACTTTGGACTGTTGGCTTCAATTTAGTGTGAAATAGGTGTTATTGAATTTCAATGATAGAGGGGTGAATCTTTGAATGGAAAGTTACTGTTCCATTGCCTGTGAACAGTAACCGCAACCATGACATCTGAGTTTTGTTGATTTTATGAATTAATTGAGATGGAATTAGGAAAATGATCTTCATGGAAGTTGTAGCATATTGAATTATCTTTCCATTGCTACTGATCTTGCTATTTTAGAATTGTGTATTGGGAGATATGAATTGATTACTAATGACTGGTTTTGAGCATTTTGGATGAAACCTAGCTTAAGTGTGATTTTGTGAGTTTACTGATTGGAGGCAATTTTAACATTTTAAGTGGACTGAATTGGTGTGAGTGAGCTTCTGAAAAGTTGTAGAGGAAAAGATTACCTTGAAAATGACATATGGTTTGTAATTTTTAGAAGTCAGAATTGGGAGTTATGATTTTTTAAAAACTGACCCTACATTAGGTTATGAGTGGATGATCATAACAGAAACTTCCATAACAGTTTTGAAATTGTTAGAGATCGAATTGGATGTTGGGTGCTTCATGAAAATTTAAGTTTGAGATGTTATCTTTTCAGGGATATAAAGTTCTGAATTTATTGACTTGTATACTGGAAGTTATGCTTCTTGTAAGGTTACTGCCCAAATTGAAGGATTTCAGGGACAGTGACATTAAATGAATTAATTGACTGGTTTAGAAATAGAATTTGATTTTGGATTGTTCATGAAAGTTGTAGAGGACATTGTGAACTTATTAAGCATATTTTGTGGTAATTTATTACTAAGGAATCAGTGAGTTATGAAATTGTAAATGTACTGCCCTGTGTTGAGGGAAATTGTGAAAGCAGAAGGTTTGATGGATTATTTGACACCCTTAGGGTTGGAATTGATTTTATGGTCTTCTAGAGAATTGTAGAGCTTTTCATAAGCTTTCCAATGAGGTATAGTGGGTATTTTCTGATTTGTGTGCTAAAAGGTAGAGTGGATGGAAATTAAGTTTTAAATCTGGAAAGAAAGGGCAAAGCGAAGGCCATCTCATGAGGCGACAGCGCCTCATGAGGCGAGACAGATTCGCCGTCTCGCGAGGGCGAGTTTCGCCTGATGGCGAGATTGAAGGAGGCAGGTCGCGAGGCGACGCCTCGCCTCATGACGCAGTGAGGCGAAATCGCCTCGGGCGGGCGTCTCGCCCATGAGGCAAAGCATGGACGATCTTATTTTTGATTATTTTTGTATTAAATGGTCCGTTTGTTCTTTTGTCAATTTCTTTCCGTCCGATGTCCGATTGACCTGATTCCAGAGGCATCGGATTCGTTGAATATTTAATTTCATATTATGAAAGCGGGAATTTTAGGCGGAATTTGGCGTAGCCTCTATCGATTTGAACATGTAAACACTGTTTTATTTAATTGAGGACCTATAGAGGTCCGAATTGCGCACCGTCAGCGCCTATGGATTTCTAATTTTTGATAGAATTTTACCATAAATATTGAATTAGGACCGGGAATTCATGAACATGCATATCTCATCAACATGAGCACAAATTTCATATTTCGTGACTCGTACTTTTTCTGATTCATATAGAGGCCCAATTGGAGCGTCGATTGACCGACGTCACAGAAGCTTTCCGGCATTAGCTCGGAAGTAATAGGTGAGTAACCTAGTTGGTTTCTCAAATTTCTGGTTGTTTACATGCTCAACGTGAATTACGTGCAAAGATGAATTGTATGATTTCTGGCATGTATAAAAGTGGATGATTGCATGTTTAATGGTTTTCTTGTCTTGAATGACACCGATACCAATATCTTGGGCTTTATAGCTACCATCTTGAACCTTGCTTTTATAGCCATATTGTGGGTGATCGATACTTTGGGCTTTATAGCCATATTGTGGATTCTTGATACACTTTGGGCTTTATAGCCAAATCTTGCATAGTTACTAAATCTTGCACCGCATGCATAATTGCATGATCGGATAATGGGCGTGCCCCAGTTGCTATTTTTCTTGATAAGAGCTTGAGCTTTCATCTTTATCTTGGCCACGAGCCCGAGAGGGGAGAAAATCACAGCGTCCCCATGAACACCGATCGAGCACTTGGGCACAATCTTGAATAAGCTGGAAAGAGTCACATATGCATTGCATTTGCACAAATGAGCGATACGTGACATATACCGCTTTCATAATGGTATGAATTATCGTGAATGGTTTTCATTATGGACATTGTTATTGGCCATTTATTGGTAATTGATGATTTACGATCGTATCAGACGCCATGGGCGTAATGCATGATTTGAGTGAACCATCGATGATGGTTTCTCTTTGAGTTCATAAAACTCACCCAAAATTTGCATCTATTTTTCAGGTCTGAAGAATACCCGGTTGACACGGAGTATATCTACCGTAGGCGAGTAAAAGGTTAGAGGTTGGGATTAGTTAGGTATGCGCATGAGTGTTTTAGTAGATTGTATTCGCAATCATCGTATAATAAGGCTTTATATTTTCTTGAGCCATTGTGGTATTAATGTTTCTTGCATTGGTGATTGTAATTATGGTGGATGACTGTAATAACTGAAACGGGTTTATATTGAATACGGATTTTAATTACTTACTATGTTTGCCATGTGAACGTGGAGTTAATGGCTACAAAAAGAAAAAAAAAGTGTATACTGAATTTTAAATCGACTGATGTAGTACGCCACTCTCGTGGGACACGGACTCGGATATCACCAACGATATCGGGTTCGGGTCTTACGGGTGTGGGGTGTTACAATTTCTCTGATTATACTTGTTGCCTATTAGTTTTTGTTGCCTAAGTTATTTCTAACGCTTGCGTTAAAAAGTCTCTGCATATAGAAATCAACAAAAAATCTATCATCTTCATCTCCTTCTCAGTCTTTGCGCCTTCTGCTATCTTCTGCGATTTCTTCCATCTTTAATTTCCAGGTTCATTTTTGTATCTACTTATTTGTGTTTTCTAACTCGTTGCTCGACAAATATTGTTATTATTTACGTTGAAACATAAATATGTCAATCACCTTCTCTTCTTCACATTCACGTAAGAGAAGTGAAAGTTAGGCTACAATAATATGCATTTGTTACTGTAGCATAATTAAAATTAATTCATTAATTCATCAACAATATTTTGTTTCACGAGAGAGGCCCTTCTTGTTTTTCTCACCAGACAGTGCTCAGGGATAGCTTTAGCACTACAAAAGTGCCAAGTTCTTCATTGCGGATCCACCTATACTTAGCCATGAATGGGTTAGCAAAATAGTCTAATGGATACTCAGAAAGACAGTTGTTCCATGCATTGTTACCCTCGTTTAAGCAATGATATTTCAAAAGTTGAGAAGTTCAGGGGTCGAGATTGATGAAGTTTTATATTAAATAAGGATTGTTACTTATGAAAGGGCAGGCTTGGTTGGTCATGTTAATCATCTACTTCATGAGCTCAAACGTCCAGTCACTATTAATAGGGAGACTTCTATTAGAATTCTTACCAAAGCTATCCTAATAAAGGAGGCCACTTATAGAGATACCAAAGCAGAAAAGCCACATAGTTGGTATATGGAGAGAGTTGTTTCTTCACCCTAGTCTTGTGGCTCGTCACATATTGATTTGTGCCCTTATAATGCACTTTTTCTAACAAATTTCAGGCACAGACGTTGTTGTCTTGTACAATCCCAGGATCTTCGAAAAGGTTGGCATCAAATCTTCAAATGGCTTGTTGCTAGCAACTGTAGCTATTAGAATAGTAAAAACATTGTCAATTATATTTGCCACGCTCATGTTAGATAAAAAAGGATATAGGCCATTACTTCTGAGTAATGTTGATGGTATGATAATGGCACTTTACTTCTGGGGTCATGCCTTATAATGGTATACTTATATGTGTCTACATTCTCTATTGGGATTGGTCTTACGGTTTATATGTATTGTTCAGAGATTTTTCCATTGAGATTGAGAGCTCAAGGTGTGGCTTTGGGGATGGTAGTGAATAGGTTAACGAGTGGGACAATATCCATTACCTTCTTGTCACTGTACCATATAATAACAATTGGTGGGACGTTTTTTTTATTTGATGGAATTGCTATATTGACTTTTGCATTTTTTTAATGTATGTAGGGCTGGCCTTGGACAAGGGCAACCTGGGCATCCACCCAGGTCCCATCTTCATAAACAGTAAAATAAGATCTATTTTTACTCTCATAAAAATAAAATGAAATAAAATAAGGCCCACTCTTAACCTTATAAAGAAAAACAAAGGCCCATATTTTGTTTCTTTTCATTTTTTATACGAGTTTTAAAATACGTAAAAATAGGGCCCTTTTTTTTACTTTGCCTAGGGCCTAGAAAATAGGCCATGTATGTATGTTGTCCTTAGACCAGAGGGAAGCCTCTCCAAGACATGGAATGCTTTTTGGGAAGTTATGGGGTTGGAGATCTGTTTTGAAAAAAGAGAAGAAGAATGAGGAAATTGAAATTTAAGGAGTTAGTTTACTTTAGTGAACTAATCATTTTCACTTAGTGTTTCACCTGTAACAACATGATATATTTTAATACATTTGAAAATGAGAAGTTTGTAATTCTCATAAAAGAAAAGTTCTTCATATACAGCGAATTTGATAGGCAGTGGGGTGGAGTGAAACTCTTTTTTTGGTGCATTTCATTATTTAAGTTATATTTTAGTTTGGTTATGAACTTATGATTGAATTAATGGAAGTTTAAGGCCTACATTTGGTATAAAATTAATCAAAGTTAATAGTCATGTTAATATTTAGTATGAAATATTATGAATGATAATCAAATTTTTACTTATATTTAATTATTTTATGATTTATTTTACAAATAAATAATTTAAATATTTTTATAAATAATTAATCAATTCTCAAATGATTTATAAATTTATAAATTTTAAATATTTATAAATAATTTTATGATAAGAATAAAAATATCAATGAAATGAAATACAATAAAATAATTATTAAATGTTAAAATAAATTTTGATAATAAGAGAATATCTTGACAATATCATAATAATATTTGATATTGTTCTAAGAATAAAATAGAAATAGGATGATAAAATCAAATATGTTTTTGTTTTTAATTTTTTTATTACAAATGTTGGACCCCGAATGTTTCATAGAAGTTAGAACTATTTGAAGGAGAAATTTTGGCAAGTAGTCATGAGTAAAAAGCAAATGAATGAAAATTCTTGAGCCAAGAAATGATAGACAAGGGTAAAGTAGCGAATGAGAAATGTGGATATGTCCAAGTTTTGTTTTAGTGTTTCTGGTAGATACA
Source organism: Erythroxylum novogranatense (assembly GCA_029891385.1). Lineage (NCBI taxonomy): Eukaryota > Viridiplantae > Streptophyta > Magnoliopsida > Malpighiales > Erythroxylaceae > Erythroxylum > Erythroxylum novogranatense. Next base: position 47,912,938 of record CM057227.1, read on the forward strand.
AGATCTTGAAGTGAAAAGAATTTAGGTAAAAGTTAGAAGTAGAATTAAAGCCAAAAAATGAAGTTGCATTTGTGTAGTAAGTGGATGAAGAATAGATACATACGGGTATGTTCAATTATTGGTGTTCATGATTAAACATGGAATATATATTTTCTTCGGATGTTATTGATTTGTGATGGAGTTGAGAATGAGGAGTAAATGAAGTAGAAAAGGTCGTCTTAATATGATTTATGTTAAGGAAAAATTTTGAAACAAAATGGGTGTTAGATCTGAAAAATTATTCAAGGAGTAAGTTTCAATCCTTTAGCCACAACTTCTTCTTTAGTTGTCCAAATGAGATGATTCTTAATTTGGATGAAACTAGAAACCTGTGGCCACATTTTTAGGAAGACATCAAATTTAGATTTAGTTTTTAAGAATCCCAAGTTGTCATGAAGTTAAGACCTAGGTGTAGTACAATGAATGAATGTAGAAAATTCATGTTCTGTACTCGAGGAAAAATTTGGATTAATCTAGGCTTATTTAGGCTAGATTAGAGAAAATGTGTCTATTAGTAAGTGGTAGATATTTCTTTTAGCTTTCCGGCAATGTATAGTATAGAATTTTTGGACTTCTAGGCTGAAAGCCAGGGTCCTTATGAGGGAGATATGCAAGAGAGGAGTTATATATTCTATGTTTTTTGCTTCTTCTGTGATGAAATCATTGATTATGTCATCTTCTTCTGTGTTTTGCTTCGTCTAAGTTTTGCACCTTTTATGTTTTGTTCCTTCAATATTTCGTTTCTTCTGAGTTTTGTATCGTCTGGGTTTTGTATCATTTGCCTTTTTGTATCGTCTGTGTTTTGTATCGTCTGTGTTTTGTATCTTTTGCCTTTTGCTATCGTCTACCTTTTGCTATCGTCTACCTTTTGCTATCTTCTGCCTTTTGCTATCATCTACTTTTATCTATCGTCTATGTTTTGCTATCGTCTGTGTTTTGTTGATGTGTCATCTTCTGTGTTTTGTTGACGCGTCATCTTCTATGTTTTGCTGACGTGTCTTCTTATGGATTTTATTCCTTCTAGGTTATTGTTTATAAACTTCTTCTGGGTTATTATTTATGAACTTCTTCTATCTTTTGCTATTTTCTGTGTTTTTCCGATTTGCTTCTTCTGACTTTTGCATCTTCTAAGTTTTGCTTCGTCTGCCTTTTGATTCGTCTAAGTTTCTGCCTTTCTCTTCTTCTATTTTCGTTTCTTCTGTGCTTTGCTATCATCTGGGTTATTGTTTATGATCTTCTTCTATCTTTTGCTATCTTTTATAGCCGATTTGCTTCTTCTGACTTTTGCATCTTTTGAGTTTTGCTTCGTCTGCCTTTTGCTCCGTCTAAGTTTCTGTCATTCTCTTCTTTTGTTTTCGTTTGTTATGTGTTTTGCTATCTTCTGGGTTATTGTTTATGAACTTCTTCTGTCTTTTGCTATGTTCTGTGTTTTGTCGATTTGCTTCTTTTGACTTTTGCATCTTCTGAGTTTTGCTTCGTCTGCCTTTTGCTCTGTCTAACTTTCTGTCTTTCTCTTCTTCTTTTTTCGTTTCTTCTGTGTTTTGCTATCTTCTGGGTTACTATTTATGAACTTCTTCTGTCTTTTGCTATCTTCTGTGTTTTGCCGATTTGCTTCTTCTGACTTTTGCTTCTTCTAAGTTTTGTTTCATCTGTCTTTTGCTCCATCTAAGTTTCTGCCTTTCTCTTCTTCTATTTTCTTTTCTTCTGTGTTTTGTTATCTTCTAAGTTACTGTTCATCTTATATCTTCTGTTCCGTTTTTTAATCCTTTAGAAGGTAGAATTTGTCTTCAAGGTCTTCACGAAAGTTGTAGAGCTTGAAATTTTATTTCGAACCATATAAAGAAAACATAACTCCGATATCTGTAGGGAAAGTTATAGAAAATTTCTCACTTCTTCTGTCTTTTTTCATTTGTCTGTTTTTCCTTTGGCTGCATCAAATCCTATCGTCTGATCCATTTTGACCCTTCAGATGATAAAAATCTGACCTCAAGGTCTTCTTCAAAGTTGTAAGATTCAAAGTTGCAAGTTTCAAAGTTAAATGAAGTGATTCTTGAACTCTTGGATTCCTAACATTTTCTATTTATGTCTTCATTGAAGGTCATAGCTTTTGGTGTTGATTTGAAAAGGATGGAGTGAACCAAAGAGAGGATAACAATTGGATATTTTCCTAAGCATACTTCGATATTTTGATGATTTCTGGATTAGTAGAGCTTCAAATAAGATGATTATTGTTTCAAATAAATTAGAGACACAGAGCTACAAATGGTATGAAGAAGTTGAAGTCAACTTCAATTTCTAAGAGGTTTAAAATTTCCGATAGAAGTTGTGCATAGTATGTTGATTTGGATAAGAGCAGTCCAAAAATGTTTGCAGTGTATTTTTTGAATCACTAACCCAAATTAAATGATTTTGGTGTCATTGGAAATGTAAGACAATAGAGAAGATTCTTCTAGAATAAAGTGTTATGTCAGAATATTCAAGGTTGCTTTTGGCAAGACACTTACGTGTAAAAAATGTAAGGAAAAAATGGAAGGGCATAATTGGAAGAAGAAGTGTTGTCTTGCCTATAAATGGAAGGAAGCAGAAGAGAATAAGAAAGAAAGGAGAGAGAAAGAGAAAAAGGGAATGTCATGAAAAAGAGAGAGAAATACAAAGAGAAGAGAAACCAAGCTAGGGTTTAATTTCCTTAGCCTATAAGGTAGATTTTGAGGTTGTTCAAGAAGAGAAAAAGGTAGAGGAAGAGAAGAGCTTCCATTTGAGCCAAGGATCTCTTCATTTGGTGAAGAATCGAAGGGATCAAAGAGACCTATTTCAATTAGTTCAGCTCACGAAGCACACATTAAAGATACAACATGAAAGAGTCTTATAGACCTCAAGTTGTTTACAAAGAGAAGAGACATTCTGAGCAAGCCTGTAAGCAAGGAAATCAGGTTGGTACAAGTTTATGATAGAATCAATAAGCCACTACTGTTTTCATTAAATTAAAGAAGTTTTCTGATTTCATTTGGATCCTAAGTGCTGCATTATTATTTATGAATGATTTTTGAAATCTGCTATATGTTTGCTACATGATCTGAGTGATGATTTTAAAAAAAAAAGGACCATGAAATTGATATCTTTGAAAAAGATGCATGTTTATGAAATCATGTTTTCAAGAATGGTTTTTAAGATATATATCAAGTATATGCAAAAGCAAGTCTATAAGAAGTGCCATTTTGGACAACAAGCTTACAAGATTTTGAAATATATGTGTTATGTTGTGGTGATCTGTTCTGTCTGTCAAGTGCACTTGATTTAAAAGACCTCTCCCACTTACCCGTTAGTGGCATGGAGCTCCTTCACAGAATCTGATAAGTTCACGGTTACGTAAGACCATTTTGTGAGATTGCGATAGTACATTTTGTTCACGGCTACACAGGACCCATATGGGAAAAATGTAGTACGTTCTGTTACAGATCCACCTAAACCATTCTGATATGCTTATGTGCTCATGTTGATCAAGTTGACGCATTCATGATTTCCGAATAAGTTAAAAAATTGCATAAATTGTGTTGGTTATGATTTTGAGTTCTTGACAAGACAAGAATTTTTTAGAAATATGGGTTTTTGTTTAAACTCAATGGAAGCGTTTTCAAATGACAAGGAAGAAATTATCTTCAAAAGTTTTGCTTATCTTTCTTCTTTTATAAACTGTTACCCATGAGCTTTCGAGCTCACTCCCTCTCTGTCCCCTCCTCAGGTGATAGTTAAAAAATCAAGCGAGCAAGAGTTTAAAAGAGATTCCTCAAATTTGCTATTTTGTATTTCAAGCTAGATTTTGTAATTTGGAGGGTTCAGTTGTGTTTTTGAAAAGTTGTAGTTCTTGTAATTTCTGTATTATGAGATTTTTGGATTATAATGTACTGTGGCTTGTAAGACTCTTTTGTTTTGAGGGAAATGAACTGTGAATGATGATATTAGTTGTAAGTAATGTATTAAAGATGTATGATGAAGTAAAGATATGGAATCTTATGACTTTTCAGCAAGAGTTGGACTTCACATTCAAAGATAGGATCTAACATTAAGGTAATGAGTTTGTTTCGATATTTGATTGTCATGGGCACGCCACCCTTATGGGATGATGCGCAAAAAGGGTTTTTGAAAATGACCCTTCAGGAAGATATGCTCAAGTCTTATGATATCCGCAAAAGGGTTGGGTTCCGAAAACGGGTCCCAACATTTGTGATATCAGAGCCCAATATTAGGATCTTACATAAGCATTTTGAAATAGGTGTCAAGTAGACTAGTGAGAAGGGAAATGATATGTCAAAATGTGAGAAAAGGAAAGTTGTGGATATTTAGCAATAAGAAATATGGCGTAGACCGATATGTAAACATAGATCTAGTATGGGTAACTATGATAGGGACTATGGTGAGGGAAATTTTGTCGTGAATACGTACTTGAATATGATATGGACGTGAATATGTTATCATGGACTGTTTGAAGAAAATAAGGGGACAAGTAGAGAGGATGAGATTAAAGTGTACAAGTAGAATGTAATGAAATCAGAAAATGTTATGATCTTAAGAAGATGAAATTGGAACCAAATGGGTTGTGTGGTTATTGTAACGAGAGTTACAAATCCACGATAAGAATGTGTTACTGAAATTGAGATCAGAATTTTATGATGAATATACTTCTATAATTTTGAACCAACGACCACTATACATATGTAAGATACAATGAAGGATAGTTGAAAGATGAGATAAATGATAGCGACATATGTACAAGTTCAACCGGTTAAGTTGAATTATCATTGTGAGTACCTATCTGAGGATGGAATCATCATCATAAGTGAGAAAATTGAGCATATATTTAATATATGTGTGGAGATGTAAACTATGAAGCAAATGATAAATGTTTCTAAGAGTGTCACATTTCCAAGGTGTGTTTGGATTGAACACAAGATGTGCTCTGGTTAGGATAAAGAAGCAACTAAGCTTAATTTGTATTGGTCCATTTAAAGTTATTAAGAACTGAACCTTTGACTGATGATTTAGTATCATCGACAAGGATGTCTTAGGGTCATAACGTGTTATATGCGAACATGCTAAGAAATATCGATATGATTTGATATTAGTGTTGTGACACAAGGAATGGACAATTGTGAGTAATTGGAGATATATACATATTGAGGAATTAGTTAAGAAAGTGAATCAGTGCATAGGTGATGGAAAGACTTGATGAGTCTTTTATAGTGATCATTTGAAAGAAAGTAACTAAGTGAAGAAGTTACTAGGGAGACTGAGGAAAACATTTTGGGTCCGTGTTTTGTGTACCGGGGTGTGTTGCCCCGTATACTTCAAGTTTGTACGCGACCACGACCTTAATCGGTATTGTCCTCTTTGGTACTCGAACTCAAGACCTCAAGGTTTTGTTGCATCTAACTGCACGCCTCTCAATGGCAAGAGGTGTGCAGTTAGATGCAACAAAACCTTGAGGTCTCGAGTTCGAGTACCAAAGAGGATAATATTGATTAAGGTTTTGGTCGCGTGCAAACTTGAAGTATGCGGGGCAACACACCCCGGTACACAAAACACGGACCCAACATTAAATGTTGGGCCTCAAATTTGTTTTTCTTGGTGTTATTAAGTATGAATTATGTCGATTGTATGATTTAATGCATAGTTTGATTTAATTGGAATATGTTAGTGGAAAATTAAGATTAATTTGAGTTTGGTTTGGAAAAAGAGGTTATGAAAGAGTAAAAATATAAAAGGGCATATTAGGAAGTTCACTTGAGATGAAGGGATTAAGGCTTTGTATGGAAGGGCATTTTAGTCCTTGTAACTTCATTTAGGGCTTAGGTGGAAGGAATTAGAAAGAAAGAAAGAAGGGAAAGAAAGAAAAGGCGAATAGGGAGTCGTGGGAAGAGAGGAAGAAGAAGAGAAGAAGAGAAGAGCTAGGTTTAGAGGATTTTTGAAGGATTTGAAGCTTCAACAAGTAAGTATGAGTTGTTTTCTTCTTGTTTTGGGTTGAATGAAATCCTAGATTAGCTTGGTTGGGTTAGAACCGAAAGTTTAGGGGTTTTCGGAAATTTTCTTTGGGTTGATGATCATGTTGTGTTTATGCTTGATTTTGGGTTAGAATGAGTCTAGAACTAAAGTTTAAGACATGAATCAAGATTTAGATGTGTTGCATGTGCTTAAGGGAAGGATTGAAGTGGGAAAATGTTGGAGAATCAGGTTCGGAGACGTTCTCCAAACCCGCATGTCGAGACGTGCACAAGGCCGTTCGTCGCGACGTGCGAGGCAGATGTGTTCGCCGCAACGAGAGTGGCCTTCGCCGCGGCGAGCCCTAGTTTCCAGCAAAGATGAATTTGGTATTTTGGGCATATCTTTTGCTATATAGAAGTCAAAATGAGGTGATTTTTGATGCGCTGTAAAATAGAGACATAGGGCTACAAGTTTTGTGAAGAAATGAAGTTCTGAATTAGTCTTTAAGGATATGAAATTTTGGATGGAAATTAAGCATAGAATTTTTGTTTCAGCTTTAGTTATAGTTCGAATTGTTAAAGTATGACTTTCCGATTTTTACACCAAATTGATTGGAATTTTGGTTTTGGTTAAGGAAATCAAGTGAGGCAAGAGGAGCAAGAGAATCAAGAGGAAACTCATTCCTAGGCAAGTATAAGCAAGGAATTCAAGGTGGGTACATGTTTATAATAGAGTAAATAAGTCACTCATTGTTTTGTTCAAATCAAGAAAGATTTAATGATTTCAAATTGCATCATCAATGTTGTCTTATTTGCTATTGTGAAATGATTATAGGTTGCTATATGATTTGCATTCATGATTTATAAAAAGGTTTCAAAAGGATTTTCTCTTTTCAAGAATACATGCACATGAAATCATGTTTTACGAAATGTATGAAAAGCAAGTTTACAAGCAAGGGCCAGTTTGGCAACTAAGTTACAAGACTCTAAATCATGTATGTTATGTGGGTTTGTGGTAGTCCCAAGAACCGTCACATGCATGTTGACCATGAAAAGGTTTCTCCCGCCTGCCCGCAAGTGGCAAGGAGCTCCCCACAAGGACACCCTCAATAAACTACGACTACACATAACCATTTTGATGGGGAATGTGTAGTACGTCATGAACCCGGACTAACCCAAACCATTATGCTATGTTATGTGCTTATGATCTGTTGTGATGTTTCATGCATGTATGTTGTGAACTCTACTCATGCATTGTTCAAAAATGAAGCATTTCAAGATAATAACTTTTACATGCTCAATTACTATGATTTCAAGTATATCACAGCAATGAGTTATCTTTTTTATAGTTTTGCTTATTTCTATGTTATAAATGTGTTCCCACGAGCTTTATAGCTCACCTCCTTTACTCTCCCCATTCAAGTGACGAGCAAGAGACTGAGTAAGTCAAGGGTTATGGCATCACTCCGATTTATTATGTTTGTGTATGTTCAAGATGTACTTTTGGAAGACAAGGCTTTAGTTTCATTTCGAGTTTGATTGGTTCAAGTGTATTTTGTACTTTTGACACTTGAACTTAGAGTTTGTAATTTGGTTTGAAATGTTAATAAAGCTTTGTAAAACTCATCTTTTGGATATTAATGAGGCGTGCATGTTTACGTATCAAATCTTACGCATTGAATCATTTAGAAATTTGCTTGAGTGCATGTTGTTAAGTTTGGGATGGGTTGTTTTAATAACGATGTTTCACCTTAAGCACACACACCTCGCTTTCATGTCCGATGTTGGGCTCCGGCAATGGGTCCAACATGTTGTGGTATCAAAGTGACTAGGTTTTGGTCCAGGGCTGCATGGCATTGCTTTCAAGGAATAACTTGCATTGTTTTACATGATTTGAACTATTTTTACATACTTTTAAAATTGTCTTACTTGAACTAAAGATTTTCAGTGGTGTTATATTGAAGGAGTGAAAATGCCACCTCGAAAGAGAACTCGAGGAGCTATGACTCGGTCTCATTCTCGTCAAGGGAGTACGGATGAATCCCATGTTCCGCAGGATGTTGGGACACATTCTGCTCCGATTTCTGAGGCACCTAGTTTGCAACAAGAAGTGCCTCCTCCTATGCCTCAAATGAATCCCATGGATCCGAGTTTCTTTCAAGCCTTTGCTCAGGCTTTCACGTATGCCATGGGTCAGAGATCTCAGGTCCCGATGCCAGCTCCAGTAGACAGAAGTGGGCAGTATGACAAGCTCCGTAAGTTTGGGGATGTAGATTTCAATGGGACGACGAATCTAGAAGAAGCTGAAGCCTAGTTGAAGAGGACCGAGAGGGTTCTAGTCCAGATGAAATGCACAAATGAAGAGAAGTTAGAATATGCGATCGGTTTATTCTGAGGAGCGTCTTGCATTGGTGGGAATCGATGCCCACGGTCGGGTTGTGCCACCGGTGCGACATGGAGAGACTTTGTGGAAGTGTTAGAGAAAGAAGTATCTCTAGAGTTTATGTGCAAGAGAAGGCCAGGGAGTTTCTGAACCTCACTCAGAGGGACATGAGTGTGAGTGAGTATGAGCTGAAGTTCACACAGCTTTCTCGTTATGCAGCCAACATTGTGGCGACAGAGGAAGACAAATGCCGTAAGTTTGAAGGAGGTCTTCACTTGGGAATCAAGGAGAAGGTCTTGATCCACAATTTCTGTGACTACCAACAATTGGTGGATGCTGCTCTCCAGGCTAAGAAATTGGAGAATATCAGAAATGAAGTAAGTAGGAAGAGGAGGAACAGGGACCAGTCTTTGAAGAAAGGAACTAGTGCTCCAATGCCTGAGAGGAGCTCAAGGAGCTTTCACACTCAGAGTGAAGTGGGTAGCAGTGGCTCTACTAGGAACAAGCAGGTGAAGGCAGTATCAGGGCAAACTTCTAATGTGGGAGGTACTGGAAGAGCAAGAAAGAGCTGGTTCACCCACCCCTTATGTGACCATTGTGGGAAACATCACCAAGGAGTGTGCCTCAAGTTACTTGGAGTCTGTTTTAGATGTGGAGAGAAGGGGCATATGGTCAAGGATTGTCCGCAGGTACTGAGACAGGAGGGGTTGCAGTTTTAAGCCCCAAGGCGTGCAGAAACAGTGGGAACCAGGCCAGTTACCAAGGTAGGCAGATCTGGGACTGCTAGGAAGGCTATTCCTCCAGGAAGGCCAAGGGCTCAGGCTCAGGCAAGGGTGTTCGCCATGACTAGGGAGGAAGCTGCAGCTGCACCTGAGGTTGTTACGGGTATGACTCAGTTACTTGATTCAACAGTATTTGTTTTAATTGATTCTGGTTCCACGCATTCTTTTGTTTCTGCAAGTATAGCATTGCCTGGTGTGAATTCAGTGCCTTTGGATAAGCCTTTGATTATTAATACTCCTTTAGGAAGGAATGTAGTGATCAGTCAAGTATTTGAGGGTTGTGAATTCTTCATTGACGGTGCTAGTTTGGTAGTGGATTTACTACCTCTAGACCTAAGAGGGTTAGACATTATTCTGGGGATGGATACTATGAAGAAATATCTGGCAAAGCTGGATTGTGGTCGGAAAGAGGTGGAATTTGATCTGGGCAACGGTGAGAAGGTGATTTTCAAGGGGGACAGGAAAACACCATTGCCAAGACTGATTTCGGCTATGCTAGCTGAATGAATGATGGGCCAGGGGTGTGAAGCCTTCTTGGCACATGTTGTAGATTCCGATATGAATGAAGGGAAGTTAGGGGATTTTTCGATTGTGAGGGAGTTTCCAGATGTGTTCCCATAGGAATTACTAGGTTTACCACCGGTGAGGGAAATCGAGTTTGCCATTGACTTGATTCCCGGAACCGCACCAATTTCAATACCGCCTTATAGGATGGCTCCAGCTGAGTTGAGGGAGCTTAAGGAACAGTTGGAGGAACTGTTAGAGAAGGGGTATGTCAGGCTAAGTTCATCATCTTAGGGAGCACCGGTTCTGTTTGTCAAGAAGAAGGATGGAACATGGCAGATGTGTATTGACTACCGGAGACTCAACAAGGTAACAATTAAGAACAAGTATCCTTTGCCACGGATAGATGATATGTTTGACCAGCTGCAGGGAGCAAGGGTCTTCTCCAAGATTGATCTCAGGTCAGGCTATCATCAGCTCAGAATCAAGGAGTCTGATGTAAGCAAGACAGCCTTCAGGACTCGGTTTGGACATTATGAGTTTTTAGTCATGCCATTTGGTTTGACCAATGCTCCAACTGCTTTTATGGATCTTATGAATAGGGTCTTTAAGGAGTATCTGGATCAGTTTTTCATAGTGTTTATAGATGACATTCTGGTGTATTCTAAGAGTGAAGAAGAACATGAGAAGCATCTCAGGATTGTGTTGCAGACTCTGAAGGAGAGAGAATTTTATGCTAAGTTCAGCAAATGTGAGTTTTGGCTTCATGAGGTGACATTCCTTGGACATGTGATTTCTAAGGATGGTGTACATGTTGATTCGAGGAAAGTCGAAGTAGTGGTGAACTGGCATGCACCCAAGATAGTGACAGAGGTGAGAAGTTTTCTGGATTTGGCAGGTTACTACAGGAGGTTTGTGGAAGGATTCTCCATGATAGCTGCTCCGATGACTAAGCTATCGAGGAAGAATCAGAAGTTTATCTGAACTGATGAATGCTAGAAGAGCTTTGAGGAGCTCAAGCTCATATTGACAAGTGCTCCAGTTTTGATTCTGCCTTTTGGTGATGAGGGCTATATCGTGTATAGTGATGCGTCGAGGAAGGGTCTTGGTGGTGTATTGATGCAGGGAGACAGGGTGATAGCTTAGGCTTTAAGGCAATTGAAGTCATATGAGTTGAATTATCTGACTCATAATCTAGAATTAGCAGCAGTGATCTTTGCCTTGAAAATTTGGAGGCATTATCTATATGGGGTTCAGACGAGGATCTTTATTGATCATAAGAGTCTCAAGTACTTGCTAAGCCAGAAGGAACTGAATTTGAGGCAGAGAAGGTGGATTGAGCTGCTTAAGGATTTTGACTTGCTGATTGAGTACCACCCAGGCAAGGCAAATGTCGTAGCAGATGCCTTGAGCAGGAAGTCTTCTATTTCCCATGTTTAGACAGTTTATCTTCCTTTATTGGAAGAGATGGCCAAGCTTAAGATAAGCTTGAAGCAGGAGGAACCAAATTGCCTTCTAGCTAACTTCCGAGTTAGGCCGATACTCAGGGGGAAGGTTAGGGAGTTACAGGCATAGGATGCAGATTTGAACAAGCTTCGGGAGAAAATTCAGAATGGTAAGATTTCTGAAGTCGTAGTGAGGGATGATGGACTCATGACCGTGGGGAGTAGGCTCTGCATTCCAGATAGCAAGGAGGTGAAGGATGAGATTTTGGATGAGGCACATAATGCGCCTTATGCCATGCACCCAGGTAGCACCAGGATGTACAGAGATTTGAGAGAGCATTTCTGGTGGAAGGGCATGAAGAGGGATGTAGCAGAGTATGTAAGTAAGTGTCTCGTATGTCAGCAAGTCAAGGCTGAACACCAGACACCTTCAGGCAAGTTAAGGCCATTGTCCATTCCTGAGTGAAAATGGCAAAGAGTGACCATGGATTTCCTGATAGGTTTGCCCAAAACCAGTAGGAAGCATGATGTCATATAGGTTATTGTGGATAGGTTGACGAAGTCAGCCCATTTTCTGGCAATCAAGCAGACTGATTCTTTGCATGAGCTAGCAAAGAAGTTCATCGATGAGATAGTGAAATTGCATGGGATTCCAGATTCCATAATTTCTGACAGGGATCCTCGGTTTACTTCGAGATTTTGGGGAAGCTTGCAGGAAGCTTTAGGGACTAAGCTGAATTTTAGCACGACTTTTCACCCTCAGACGGATGGTCAATCTGAGAGGACCATTCGGACACTTGAAGGAATGCTCAGGGCATGTGTGTTGGATTTCAAAGGAGCTTAGGATGAGCATTTGCCATTGGTTGAATTCTCTTATAATAATTCGTACCATTCGAGCATTCAGATGGCTCCATATGAGGCATTGTATAGAAGGAGGTGTAGAACTCCGATATGTTGGGACGAAGAAGGAGAGAGGAAACTGGTAGGACCAGAATTGATTCAGATGACAGTTGAGAAAGTCAATCTGGTTAAGCAGCGGCTTAAGGCAGCTCAGGATAGGATGAAGAGCTACACTGATGCACATCGAAAAGAGATGGAGTATGAAGTCGGTGAGAAAGTGTTCCTTAGGATGTCTCCTTGGAAAGGACTGATGAGGTTTGGTAAGAAGGACAAGTTGAGTCCGAGATATATGGGTCCTTATGAAATTCTTGAGAAGATTGGACCACTAGCCTACAGGTTGGCGTTACCTCCGGAATTGTGTCAGATCCATGATGTCTTTCATGTTTCCATGTTGAGGAGGTATAGATCGGATCCTTCTCATATCATTCAGGCTACGGAGGTTTAGTTGAGAGATGATTTGAGTTATGAGGAGATTCTAGTGGAGATTTTGGACACCAAGGAAAAGGTCCTCAGGAATAAGACAGTTCAGCTAGTCAAAGTCCTGTGGAGGAACCATTCGGTGGAAGAGGCCACGTGGGAGCCATTGGACGTCATGAAGGAGCAGTATCCGCGTCTTTTCGATGACTCAGGTAATAATTTCGAGGACGAAATTTCTTTTTAGAGGGGGAGAAATGTTGGGCCCCAAATTTGTTTTTCTTGGTGTTATTAAGTATGAATTATGTCGATTGTATGATTTAATGCATTGTTTGATTTAATTGGAACATGTTAGTGAAAAATTAAGATTAATTTGAGTTTGGTTTGGAAAAAGAGGTTATGAAAGAGTAAAAATATTAAAGGGCGTATTAGGAAGTTCACTTGAGATGAAGGGATTAAGGCTTTGCATGGAAGGGCATTTTAGTCCTTGTATCTTCATTTAGGGCTTAGGTGGAAGTAATTAGAAAGAAAGAAAGAAGAGAAAGAAAGAAAAGGAGAAGAGGGAGTCGTGGGAAGAGAGGAAGAAGAAGAGAAGAAGAGAAGAGCTAGGTTTAGAGGATTTTCGAAGGATTTGAAGCTTCAACAAGTAAGTATGAGTTGTTTTCTTCTTGTTTTGGGTTGAATGAATTCCTAGATTAGCTTGGATGGGTTAGAACCGAAAGTTTAGGGGTTTTCGGAAATTTTCTTTGGGTTGATGATCATGTTGTGTTTATGCTTGATTTTGGGTTAGAATGAGTCTAGAACTGAAGTTTAAGACATGAATCAAGGTTTAGATGTGTTGCATGTGCTTAAGGGAAGGATTGAAGTGGGAAAATGCTAGAGAATAGGGTTCAGAGACATTCTCCAGACCCACACGTCGCGACGTGCACAAGGCCGTTCGTTGCGACGTGCTAGGCAGATGTGTTCGTCGCGACGAGCGTGGCCTTCGTGAATTTGGTAGTTTGGGCATATCTTTTGCTATAGAAGTCAAAATGAGGTGATTTTTGATGCGCTGTAAAATAGAGACATAGGGCTACAAGTTCTGTGAAGAAATGAAGTTCTGAATTAGTATTTAAGGATATGAAATTTTGGATGGAAGTTAAGCATAGAAGTTTTTTTTCAGCTTTAGTTATAGTTCGAATTGTTAAAGTATGACTTTCCGATTTCTACACCAAATTGATTGGAATTTTGGTTTTGGTTAAGGAAATCAAGTGAGGCAAGAGGAGCAAGAGGATCAAGAGGAAACTCATTCCTAGGCAAGTATAAGCAAGGAATTCAAGGTGGGTACATGTTTATAATAGAGTAAATAAGTCACTCATTGTTTTGTTCAAATCAAGAAAGATTTAATGATTTCAAATTGCATCATCAATGTTGTCTTATTTGCTATTGTGAAATGATTATAGGTTGCTATATGATTTGCATTCATGATTTATAAAAAGGTTTCAAAAGGATTTTCTCTTTTCAAGAATACATGCACATGAAATCATGGTTTTACAAAATGTATGAAAAGCAAGTTTACAAGCAAGGGCCAGTTTGGCAACTAAGTTACAAGACTCTAAATTATGTATGTTATGTGGGTTTTTGGTAGTCCCAAGAACCGTCACGTGGACCATAAAAAGGCTTCTCCCGCCTGCCTGCAAGTGGCACGGAGCTCCCCACAAGGACTCCCTCAATAAACTACGACTACACATAACCATTTTGATGGGGAATGTGTAGTACGTCATGAACCCGGACTAAAACAAACCATTATGCTATGTTATGTGCTTATGATCTGTTGTGATGTTTCATGCATGTATGTTGTGAACTCTACTCATGCATTGTTCAAAAATCAAGCATTTCAAGATAATAACTTTTACATGATCGATTACTATGATTTCAAGTATATCACGGCAATGAGTTATCTTTGAAATAGTTTTGCTTATTTCTATGTTATAAATGTGTTCCCACGAGCTTTATAGCTCACCCCCTTACTCTCCCCATTCAGGTGACGAGCAAGAGACTGAGTAAGTCAAGGGTTATGACATCACTCCAATTTATTATGTTTGTGTATCTTCAAGATGTACTTTTGGAAGACAAGGCTTTAGTTTCATTTCGAGTTTGATTGGTTCAAGTGTATTTTGTACTTTGGACACTTGAACTTAGAGTTTGTAATTTGGTTTGAAATGTTAATAAAGCTTTGTAAAACTCATCTTTTGGATATTAATGAGGCGTGCATGTTTACGTATCAAATCTTACGCATTGAATCATTTAGAAATTTGCTTGAGTGCATGTTGTTAAGTTTGGGATGGGTTGTTTTAATAACAATGTTTCACCTCACGCACACGCACCTCGCTTTCATGTCCGATGTTGGGCTCCGACAATGGGGTCCAACAAGAAAAAAGTAGAGGAAGAGAAGAGCTTCCATTTGAGCCAAGGATCTCTTCAATTGGTGAAGAACCGAAGGGATCGAAGAGATCTATTTCAGTTCGATTAGCTCATGGAGCACACATTAAAGATACAACAGGGAAGAGTCTTAAAGACCTCAGGTTGTTTACAAAGAGAAGAGATATTCTAAGTAAGCTTGTAAGCAAGGAAATCAAGTGGGTACATGTTTATGATAGAATCAATAAGCCACTACTGTTTTCATTAAATCAAAGAAGTTTTCTGATTTCATTTTCATCATAAGTGCTGCATTATTGTTTATGAATGATTTGTGAAATCTGCTATATGTTTGCTACATGATCTGAGTGATGATTTTCAAAAAGAAAGGGCCATTAAAGTGATATCTTTGAAAAAGATGCATGTTTATGAAATCATGTTTTCAAGAATGGTTTTTAAGATATATATCAAGTATATGCAAAAGCAAGTTTACAAGAAGTGCCATTTTAGGTAACAAACTTACAAGATTTTGAAATATATGTGTTATGTGGGTTTGTGTGGTCTGTTCTGTCTGTCAAGTATACGTTATTTAAAAGTCCTCTCTGTAGGAAAATCCCGGGAGGAACATCACATGTTCCAGCAGCGGAAAACAAAAATTTTGTTCCCGAGACCTTCCCGAAAACCCAGGATCCCGGTGTCGGTATGAAAACTCAAACCTGAATAGCCAATAGAGACTATCTCTAAAGGTATCCACGCAGAGATCGAAAACCTAATCGGATCAAATACCTTTGACCCGGAATAGCTAGAAACAGAATAAAGCTGCTAGAGCCTACCTCATCCTCTGGAGAGCTTAAGGAGGCGTTGAACACTTGTTGGAGAAGAGAGAACCGATGATTGCCTTAGGAAGAAGAAGAATGTGAAAACCCTTTTCAAAGCTTTTCCTTAACCCTTAAGAAACTTAGCTCTTCATTTCCTTATGGCTGCCGTCGATTGCACTCCTCCAAGCCCTAATACATGTGTTTTAACTAATTAAAAGCAACCATGAGATTAGGACAAGTGGAGGTTTTAAGGCCATTCATTCTTTAATGAATTAATTAATTAACTTTGAAAAGTCAACTAATCTAATCCCTTTCTCTCATTCCAACGGCACATGCTCAATATATATAATAAATAATTAATTAATTTACTTAATTAATTAATTAGAATATAAATGCTAAGGTCGATCCAACTGGGAATTGGCCCTACGGTCATCTAGGGCCCTTGATCTTGAAGCTTGACTCAGGAAACCTTTCTTAGCAATATCGATGTCGCGATCTCATGGGACATATCCCAATCTCATCGGGATCCATTTAATCCGAATGCTCTCCATAATTGGAACTCGTCAATCTATTTCTGATTCTCTGAAACACTCTTATCGTGTGACCCTTTAGGTTCCGGTTATGTTGGCTACTTAGATTAACAATTAATCGAGCAAGTCATGAGCGGTATCTAGCAACACATCATGACCCCAATTGACCGGAAAGTAATCGGTTTGATGAATTCATCACGAACCGATCACGAACCCTTCCATGAGCAATTCTTGTGCAATTCGTCCTTTCATCATCCTATACCCCACTTGGTTATGAGTATGGCTAATATGTCAACTCTTACTAGACTAAGTCTAGCCAAGTGAAATCAGTTCTGTCGAGGACTCATTACTTTATATGTCCATGTAGACACTCTTCATGACATAGTCATGCTCGGCCGAGACTTAAAGTAATGATCTGACAAGAGGCAGGTATCTCTTACATTCTCACGTAGTGATGAATCCTTTATTGGCTACTCAATTACCTTGAATACCTCAAAGCTGTACTCCAAGCACCATCCTATGAGTAACCTCGGAAGGCCACAAGGAATGGAGTCAAAGTGCAGGATCGATATCAAGATATCCTTGAGTACCTCAAGTCTAAGGATACTTGCACCATTCTATGATGAGATTATCAACGACATTAAATCCATGTGATGATCTCATGGCGAGTCATCCAATGAACTTACTACCACTAGTAAGCATCCATATGTCAACTCTAAATATCTCATATTTACAGTTTCGAGATCCACCGCTGATCCAATCAAGGGTATGACATATCTATTCCGTCATGGGATTAATGATGTCGATCTCATTAATCCTATGACTAGGAAAATTTAGATCTTGACATAATTGCACATGATAGGAATCTCGTGATTATGATCACATCATAATTTCCTTCATGCTATGTCATATATCATGGACATCATTAATTTGATTAAAGATCAATATCAATTCATAAAGAACATCAAATAAATGAAACATGCCTTTCTTTATTTATTCATAAAGTCATACATGATTGTGAACAAAAAGCGTTAAAGGGATTGCCTTTAGGGCACTACTCTAACAATCTCCCACTTGACCTAAAGCCAATCGCCTTGGTATCTAATACCATAAGCGAGTACATGAGAATCAAAATTCTTACGTGACAATGGCCGTCAGCGGATCAAGAATGTTACGCTCTGTGGGAATCCTCTCGATCGCGACATCACCTCTAGCAATGATCTCTCGAATCGATGATGATATCTGCGAGATGCGTGTTTAGATCGTTGGTGAGACCTCGGTTCTTTTGCTCGAGCAATAGCCCCATTGTTGTCACAATACAAGCGTATGGGTCTATCACACTAGGAACCACACCAAGTTCGAAATGAACTTCGATCCAAACAACTTCCTTTGCCGCCTCGATGCAAAGAATGTACTCTGCCTCGATCGTCGAATCGTGAGCGTCTCTTGTTTGGAACTCTTCCAACGACCGCTCCGCCGTTTAGCGTGAAAACATAACTTTGTTGGGATCAGAGTCATCCTTGTCGATTGAAATCGCATCCGTATGTTTCGCTCACTTGGAGATTTCCATCTCCATATATCAAGAAAATATCCTTAGTCCTTCGCAAGTACTTGAGGATATTCTTGTGACTACCGATGACCCTCACCAGATCCGATTGGTATCGCCGTGACACTCGTGAGCATACGATACATCGGACCTCGACATAACATAGCATACATGATCGATCCTACTGCAGATGCATACGGGATCGATCCATGCGAATCCTCTCATCTTGTGTCTTAGGACATAGATTTCGAGTGTTATCCCATGAGTAATGGGAAGAAACCCTCTCTTGGATTGCTCCATGCTAAACCTCTTTAGCATCTTGTCTATGTACGATGATTGTGAAAGACCAAGCAACCTCTTTGATCTATCTCTATAGATCTTTATCCCAAGGATATAAGTTGCTTCACCAAGGTCCTTCATCGCAAATTGCTTGGACAACCAAATTTTAGCGATTGCATCAATGAGACATCGTTTCCGAGTAACAGTATGTCATCTACATACAACACAAGGAAAACGATTGCATTCCCATTAACCTTCTTGTACACACAATGTTCATCCGGATTTTGTGAGAAACCAAACTCTTTGATTGACTCATCAAGCGGATGTTCCAACTCCTGGATGCTTGCTTCAATCCATAGATGGATTTCTGAAGCTTGCATACCTTTTCGCCATCACTGGAAGTGAAGCCCTCTGGTTGTGTCATGTACACATCCTCGGCCAGATTTCCGTTAAGGAAAGCTGTCTTCACATCCATTTGCCATATCTCATAATCATAATGAGCGGCAATGGCTAGGAGTATCCGAATGGATTTGAGCATTGCTACGGGGCTGAAGGTCTCGTCATAGTCAACTCCTTGTCTTTGACGAAATCCTTTGGCCACAAGCCTTGCTTTGTAGGTAATCACATTACCATCCATGTCGGTTTTCTTCTTGAAAACCCATTTGCACCCTATAGGTTTTATCCTTGGTGCATCAACCAAAGTCCATACTTGGTTTATGTACATGGAATCCATTTCGGCTTTCATGGCACAAAGCCATTTTTCAGACTCTGAACTTTTCAGAACCTCTTCATAGGTAGCAGGCTCATCATCTTCTATGAGCAATACGTCATTCTGTTCACTTACGAGAAATCCATATCTCTCGAACAAGGTCGCATCCTCTTGACCTCTGAACCGTGTGTCACGAAGGTTGAATTACTTCATCCGAATGAGTGGCAGTCTCGAGCTCGAGCAGTTGATCATGCTTGTTTGAGCATCTTGAACTTCTTCAAGTTCGACTTTGCTCCCTTGTCTTCTTGGAGAAGAAACTCTTTCTCTAAAAGACAACATGCTTGAAACAAACACCTTTTGTTCCTCAAGAAGGTAGAATTGATATCCCATGGTCTCTTTAGGATATCCTACAAACAAACACTTGTGGACTTTGCTTCAAGCTTATCGGTGAATCCGCTTCACGTGGCGGGACAACCCCATACTTTCGGATGAGAAAGATAAGGTTTTCTGCTAGTCCACATCTCATATGGAGTAACATCAACTGTCTTAGAGGAACTCTGTTTAACAAGTAAGCATTGTCTCTAGCGCATACCCCAAAATGATTTTGGTAACTGCGAAACCCATCATTGATCGTACCATGTCCAACAACGTTCGATTTCTCCTTTCAGCCACACCATTGTGCTGTGGCGTGTAAGGAGGAGTCCACTGAGATAATATCCTATTATCTCTGAGATAATCTGGCTGTTGGTCTAAGTATTCTCCACCACGATCGGATCGTAATGCCTTGATACTTTTACCAAGCTGGTTTTCTACTTCATTTCTGAATTGTTTGAACTTTTCAAACGCTTCATATTTGTATCTCATCAGATACAAGTACCCATATCGTGAATAATCATCGATAAAGGTAATGAAGTAATGACAACCACTTCTGGTATGGATGGACATCGGACCGCATACATCTGAATGTATTAGGTCTAATACTCCAATCGCTCGTTCACCCTTTCCCTTGAAGGGTAACTTAGTCATCTTGCCTAATAAACAAGATTCGCATGTGTCATATGATTCATAATCAAATGACCCTAAACTGCCACTCTTATGGAGTTTAGCGATGCGTGTCTCATTTATATGGCCGTTCGACAATGCCATAAGTAAGTTGACTTTAGATTATCTCTTTTATACCGTTTGGTGTCATTGACATTTAAAATTGGATTAGACATATCTAATATGTAAATACCATTGCACAATGTACCAGTTTCATAAAGCATTCCATTAGAATTGATAGAACAACCATTGCTATTAAAATTCATATGGAATCCAATCTATTCAGACAAAGCAGACAATATATTCTTTGTCAAACGGGTACAAAATAACAATCATCCAATTCCAAATACAAGCCCAAGAGGGAGATACAAAACATAGGTTCCTACGGCTAATGCAAAGAACTCTTGCTCCATTTCCAACACGTAGGTCTACTTCTCCTTCATGAGTTGCCTCTCATCACGAGGCCCCGTGATATCATTACATATGTGAGCCACAACCGTATCAAATACCCAAATGTTGTGATCGAGATGATATTAACTTCAATGACATACAAACTGCGATGAGTCGAGGCATCGATGCCTTCTTACGCTTGGCGACTCAGATAGACTTTGCAATTCGCCTCCAATGGCCATCTTTACCATGATGGAAGCAAGTTCCTTCGGGCGCTTCTTTGGTCTTCTTCTTGATGGCGCTTCCTTTGGTTTCTTTGCCTTCTTCTTCTTTGGGTTCTTTTCTTCTTGGAACTGAAGAAGAAGAAGTTACTACCAAGACTTGCTTACTATCACTCTTGATAGTGCGCTTTCTGTTCTTGAAAGCAGATTGATCATTTCGGTATTGTAGTGGATATTTGGTTCATCCGATAGTTTAACACAAACCGTATAAGCGTCGGACAATCAACCAATTAAGTCTATACTTAACTCATGATCCATTGCAAAACCTAAGGCGACCAATCTCTCAATATAGCCATTCATCTTCGAGCGTCTTGCATGCGAGATGTCCTGGAGCCATCTTTAATGGTGAAGAGAAGCCTTGAGGTCTCGAACCTTTCGGACCGGGCTTGCTTTCGTCAAACAGCTCCCTAAGATGAAATACTATAGTGTGAGCATCCATGGACTCATCGCTTCGCACTCTGGTGACATCGAGGCAAGCATGATGCAAGTAGCCATGTCACATGTCCTTTAGATGCTTACTATATGCCTTCGATCATCATCGAAGCATCGACGACAGTGCATCTGAGGCGGAAAATCTAGGATATATCCGGACCTTGGATCCGAGAACTATTCTCGATTCCTTAACGATCAAGAAAATTCGGTCCGATTAACTTGTTGGAATCCATAAGCGGCGAAGATTCACACTTGACGACATTTTCAAACAACCTACACGGATAGAGAGGAAGAATGTTAGAATAGGAATAGCTGCATAATCATAAGGACTTGAATGATATGCAAAAGAGCTCCCACTAGTTTCATAGAATCCATAACCCTCATTACTGAATCCAAAGAAACAAAGTGACATAATGTCTAGTGGGTTGATATCCGATATTGCTAAGAATGACCTTGGGTTTACCCAACAAGCCACAACTTAGGTCAATCGGTAGGTATCGAACATACCAATTGCATCATCGATAACCGACATTGAGAATGACCTTGGGTTTACCCAACAAGCCACCTTATGTCTCGGAGGTATCGGATATACCAATTACATCTTAGACCTGACTATCGATCAGTCTATCAACTTGTTGATGTATGCACTTACATTGGGTATCAACTCTTTGATGCGCATACATCCGATGTATGCTACCCAATTTCACCTCATCCACGTTGACCTTGAGTTTACTCAACAAACCAACGCTTCGGTGAAAACCAACCCATTAATCGAAAATCATATTTTCATGGTTCGAACATATCCGTATAGAGTGAGCTTGGGTTTACCCAACAACCCATCCTATAAGAACTCGGTTCTTACCATATTAATGGAAGGCGTTAGTTTTCATATACCGAGGAGGATTTAGAAACTCTAGACTCAAGTGAAGGATCATAATCACTAGGACTATATGGCATGATTTAGGTTTCATCAATCAAATTGAATCAATCCTTATAATCATCCATCATCCAACCTGAGCATGTCACAAGTCGACTTTCATCGAATGCAAGTCACCTTATGCTTCTGCCCACACAAGTCGACTTGTATAATACAAGTCGACTTATGACACTACCCTTGATGTACAAGTCGCCTTGTAATGTGCTACAAGTCGACTTATCTGAGAGACCTTGAACAAGTCGACTTATGCCATGCACAAGTCGCCTTATCCAGGGAGAAATGCTATAATCTCTAATCGGCTAATTCCTCAATCCATGCAATTCCAATTCACAATACCATCATACCTAGGGTAATATCTGCAAATTGATGTATCAATGAATCCATGAATGCCTTATATGGTCAAACCATACATGAAAAGCTTAAAATGAGTCAAAACTCATAAATATCCAAACAATTTAAGAACACCCAAATTCTCACCCTAAGCATCTCTAGCTAGTCTATACTTTCTCAAAATTACTTCGGCACAAGCCACAAAATTTATGACGGCCAAAACAAACAAGATAATGATATATACTAACGAGACACTAATGTGACCTTTTAGGCATCCGAAAATTCTTGGAAAAGTAACTTTAAGCAATTCAATTTGGAAATCATACTACATCAAGATAACACATTTTTAATCACATTAAAAATTGTGCAAGGCATTGGAACTGAAAAAACACACTCAATCAAGCCAAGCAAAACAGTCTCAACAATTTCCACAAAACTGTCCAGTTCTGCATTTTGCTCGAAATGATCAATGAAAGAATTTCAATAAATTCGGAGAAAATTAAATAGGTTACTACATGTTCAGAACATGCTACCTGAATTTTTTCAGGATTTTAGGCCATCAAAAACTCAGTCAACCAAAATAACAAAACCGATTCAAAAACTGTGTTCATCAGCACAGCAATTCCCAACAGCATAGAATAAATTCGTGAATAAATATCCAATCACCTTGAAATTCAATTTCCATGCTCATAGACATTCACCAACATCTTAGAGATATTTAGGTGAAGTAAAAGCCAGAAAAAGATTTTTCTAGAATTTATTCTCGATTTTATACTCATACCTGTCCACAGAGTGTTTCACAAAACAGCATCTGGAACCTTAGGGAATTAATTAGCAAAACTATATCAAATCAAATCGATAAATTCTGAAAATTCATAGACATATTCTCTAACATGTTATGAACAATCCTGGGCAGAAAAATTTCGAAAACCCTATCTCTATAGCAATACGAAATCTGGACAGAATGCATGCTACAACATCACAAGCAATGAGGGTTTGTGATCTAGCTATAGTTAAAGCTTCATACACGACACCAGATTTTGTTCCCGGGACCTTCCCGAAAACCCAGGATCCCGGTGTCGGTATGAAAACTCAAACCTGAATAGCCAATAGAGACTATCTCTAAAGGTATCCACGCAGAGATCAGAAAACCTAACTTGGATCAAACACCTTTGACCAGGAATAGCTAAATGAATAAAGCTCGCTAGAGCCTACCTCATCCTCTGGAGAGCTTAAGGAGACGTTGAACACTTGTTGGAGAAGAGAGAACCGATGATTGCCTTAGGAAGAAGAAGAATGTGAAAACCCTTTTCAAAGCTTTTTCCTTAACCCTTAAGAAACTTAGCTCTTCATTTCCTTATGGCTGTTGTCGATTGCACTCCTCCAAGCCCTAATACATGTGTTTTAACTAATTAAAAGCAACCATGAGATTAGGACAAGTGGAGGTTTTAAGGCCATTCATTCTTTAATGAATTAATTAATTAACTTTGAAAAGTCAACTAATCTAATCCCTTTCTCTCATTCCAACAACACATGCTCAATATATATAATAATTAATTAATTAATTTACTTAATTAATTAATTAGAATATAAATGCTAAGGTCCGATCCAACTGGGGTTGGTCCTACTACGGCCTCGGCCCTTGATGAAACAACTCGAAACCTTTCTTAGCAATATCGATGTCGCGATCTCATCGGGACATATCCCAATCTCATCGGGATCCATTTAATCCGAATGCTCTCCATAATTGGAACTCGTCAATACTATTTCTGATTCTCTGAAACACTCTTATCGTGTGACCCTTTAGGTTCCGGTTATATTGGCCACTTAGATTAACAATTAATTTGAGCAAGTCATGGCGGTATCTAGCAACACATCATGACCCCAATTGATCGGAAAGTAATCGGTTTGATGAATTCATTACGAACGGATCACGAACCCTTCCATGAACAATTCTTGTGCAATTAGTCCTTTCATCATCCTATACCCCACTTGGTTATGAGTATGGCTAATATGTCAACTCTTACTAGACTAAGTCTAGCCCAAGTGAAATCAGTTCCTGTCTGAGGACTTATTACTTTATATGTCCATGTAGACACTCTTCATGACATAGTCATGCTCTGGCCAGAGACTTAAAGTAATGATCCTGACAAGAGGCCGGGTATCTTTTACATTCTCATAAGTGATGAATCCTTTATTGGCTACTCAATTACCTTGAATACCTCAAGCGTACCCAAGCACCATCCTATGAGTAACCTCGGAAGGCCACAAGGAATGGAGTCAAAATGCGAGGATCAATATCAAGATATCCTTGAGTACCTCAAGTCTAAGGATACTTGCACCATTGCTATGATGAGATTATCACGACATTAAATCCATGTGATGATCTCATGGCGAGTCATCCAATGAACTTACTACCACTAGTAAGCATCCATATGTCAACTCTAAATATCTCATATTTACGGTTTACGAGATCCACCGCTGATCCAATCAAAGAGTATGACATATGCTAGTGCATGGGATTAATGATGTCGGTCTCATTAATCCTATGACTAGGAAAATTTAGATCTTGACATAATTGCACATGATAGGAATCTCAGGATTATGATCACATCATAATTTCCTTCATGCTATGTCATATATCATGGACATCATTAATTTGATTAAAGATCAATATCAATTCATAAAGAACATCAAATAAATGAAACATGCCTTTCTTTATTTATTCATAAAGTCTGTACATGACTGTGAACAAAAAGCGTTAAAGAGGATTGCCTTTAGGGCACTACTCTAACACTCTCCTGCCTGCCCACTAGTGGCATGGAGCTCCCTCGTGGACTCCAATAAGTTCACAACTACGCAAGAACATTTTGTGGAATTGCGATAGTACGTTATGTTCACAGCTACACAGGACCCGTATGGGAAATGTGTAGTATGTTCTGTTACCGATCAACCCAAACGATTTTGATATGCTTATGTGCACAAGCTATGTTTGATCAAGTTGACGCATTCATGATTTCCAAATAAGTTGAAAAATTACATAAATTGTGTTGGTTATGATTTAGAGTTCTTGACAAGACAAAATTTTTTTAGAAATAGGGGTTTTTGTTTAAACTTAATGAAAGCATTTTCAAATGACTAGGAAGAAATTTTCTTCAAAAGTTTTTCTTATATTTCTTCTATTATGAACTGTTACTCACGAGCTTCGAGTTCATTCCCTCTCTATCCCCTCCTCGGGTGATAGTTAAGAAGTCAAGCGAGCAAAGTCTAAAGGAGATTCCTCAAATTTGCTATTTTGTATTTCAAGCTAGATTTTGTAACCAGGAGGGTTTAGTTGCGCTTTTTAAAAGTTGTAGTTCTTGTAATTTCTGTATTATGAGATTTTTGGATTATAATGTATTGTGGCTTGTAAGACTCTTTTGTTTTGAGGGAAATGAACTATGAATGATGATATTAGTTGTAAGTAATGTATTAAAGATGTATGATGAAGTAAAGATATGAAAGTCTTATGGCTTTTCAGCAAGAGTTGGACTTCACATTCAAAGATAGGATCCAACATTAAGGTAATGAGTTTGTTTTGATATTTGATTGTCATGGGCATGCCACCCTTGTGGGATGATGCCCAATAAGGGTTTTTGGAAATAACCCTTCAGGAAGATACGCTCAACTCTTATGATATTCGCAAAAGGGTTGGGTTCTAGAAACGGGTCCCAACAACAAATCTCAATAAAACAAGTTGATTTTAGTTTTTATATTACAAATTTTAATCAAACAAGTTTTTTGTTTTTTAGGAAAAAACAGAAAACTAAAACTAAAAATCACAACAGAAAAATAGAAATAAAACCAAACAAGCCCTAAGTTTTCTCCACTATATTAAGTATACTCTTCTACTATTATCTAGTCAATTATTAAAAGAATAGTTTGAAACAATATATAGCAAGTAATCAAGAAAGAAATCAAAAGTTAATAAACATCTAGACAATTAATTTTACATTTATGATTAAAAATTTAGAAATTTTTATAAATTGTATCAGTAATATTTAATAAGATAAAGAATTAATCTCTCTTAAGTTGCAATCAAATTAAAATTGATTAAAACCTATAATAATAATGTATTATGATCTATGAAATTCAATAAATTGTTGATTTTATCTTTGAATCTCTTCAACGGTGGGATATAATCTGAATATTTGGGCTTCTTAGTAGTAATATGAATCCCTAAATATTTAAAAGGAGCACAATGGATAGATAAACCAATTATGGAGATTAGAGCTACAAAGTTTTGAATGTACGAAGAAACATACATGTAACTATTACTGCTATATATTAACACACTATGGCAAAAAGTGCTTTAGGCAACAACTTGTTTGCAAAAATTTAAAAATGTATTGCTAAAAATTAATATAACACAACAGTTGTTAAAGTGTTAACTTTAGTAATATTAAAAGCAACAAAAAAAATAATTTGTTGCTACATATAAGAAAAGGAAATAAAATTAAAAAATGGTTGCAATAAAGTCTTATATATGCAAGATTTTAAATTATTGCTATAGTTCTAATATTTATTTACTAAAAGATATTATATTAGAACATGTAAGCGGGAAACTAATTAACATCATGCTACATACGTATGTTTTCAAGTGGAAACAATTTTCAAAGCCCAACAGAGCGACACCATCTTTAGGCTGGCGGTGACCCATCGAGTTGATGAGCCCATAACCCAAGCTGAATCACCACCATCTCTAGTTTCCACGCAGTTCCATCGCTAGCTTTTTCGATAACCAATGGTCATCCATAGGCATCAATTGCATCTTTAAGCTCCTCACAAATATAGCCCAACAAGGTGTGACAGTGTAAGTCATGAATGCGTATCTCTATTACCAATAAAACCCACGAAAAGTGCTTGGAGCTTCAGAGAAGCATGAATGATGGATTGCCAAAGATAAAGGTAATAGAGATCCATATGTGAATCCTTGAAATGTAATCTGATACACGTACTAGTTTTGATGGGGGAGACAATATTGGTGTATTGACAATATTAGTCCATTAGTAAACTGGTCGGTTTTTAACAACAAAAATTATTAAACTAGATTAAATAAAAAATTAAAAACTGAACTAAAAAGTTAGTCAATTCGAGGTTTTCATTATTCAACTAGTCAAATCGATTCACTTTTTAAATAGAATTAATAAATCAATAAATACTTGCTTTGTTGTGCAATTTTGTTTCTTATTTTATGGTTAGCGGCAAGAAAGAGATCAATTACAAATACAATGCTACACTTGTCTATACTAGATTATAAATGAAAAGAATTAGGTTTAATATATCGAAACGACATCGTAGTATGTTAAAAACCCTTTCGATCCCTAATTCTCTCTCTTCTCCTCATTTTCTTTACTCCTAAACACACCCGAAAGGTACTTCTTCCTCATTATCTCTATGTAATGTTTATAGCCATACAAACCTGTCAAGGAATATCATATGTGGAATTGCTTTGGCATTGAATTGGATGAATTTGAAGGTGAAAGAACTGGAGATCCCTTTTCGATGTTACGCATTATTGACTATCTAAGAGTATCCAGTGTCAATGGCAGGGATATGTCCAGGGATGTTAGTTAGGACAAGTTGTTTTCAAGTGATAATGTGTAAAGATTATGCCTTTGTCTCTTATCTTTCTTCTTACTTATGGGCTCTGTAGATATTAGTTCGTTATTGGCTAAGTGTGAAGATCCAAATATAGCTCAAGATCTAAGTTTACGTGAAGTCGTTAAATAATTAGACCAAGTTTGTATAGATGTTGAATTCTTCTATATGATAATTTGTCTAACTTAGTTTTGTATTGCACACATAGACTCATAAAAAAACACACATATACAAACGATTTTGTTGAATGACTTGCAATCTAACTACTAAGATTAAAGTTTCAATAGCTCATTGTCCTTCAGGATTGAAATATTACTTAAATAGTTTTAGATAACTTCCTTATTTTGTTGCTTGATATGGAAGCTTGATTTTTTAAGGAACTATCCTGCTACAATATTCCTTTTTATTTACATTGAAATGCAAGACAAGTGTGCTAGTGTTTTGAGTATTATATGTATAAAAACTTTGGGTAAGACATTTGTCACACGGTTTAGTTTTGTTTCACAATACTTACTATGTGATTTATTAGAAGGACCATAGCATACATAATTCCCTTACTAAAGAAGTTAGAAATGTAGCACACAAATTTTTTGATCTTCTGTATGAAGAGAAGTTAAAGATAAAGTTGAGTGTTGATGTTGGATATAGGTTTGTTACTATGATAGTTTTCTGTAAGAGTTGAAATTGATTATTCTGACATATGATAATCACTTTCAAATAGCTAACTCAACTTTAATTGTAGTGGCTATCAAAGAATTGTAGAAAAACATGACCAAAGGCACCATAAGTATGCATGAAGCAATTGATGTATGTATATCTTACTTATTCAATGCTATATTCTACGCTTGATAGTGAATGATGTTAAGGATCTTAATTATACTCTTGTAAATAAATCTTATAACTTTTCATTGTATAACCAAAATTTTATATTTTATAATTGATGTTGTGACCAATTCCATTGTGTTGGACCCCGAACTTTTGGTGAAAATTAGAAATATTAAAATGAATTTAAATGAGAAAGAAATTGGTGAGAAAATTTATGAATTTAAGAAAATTTGATGAATTTAAGAAAATATATGAGAAAAGAATTGTTTAGTTTTGATGACTTCAATATTTGAGTCAATTTGTATAGGTTATGAAAGTTTAAGAGAATGAGTTTATTTGAAATGGAAGTTGAAAATTGAGAAATAAAGAGAAAAGTGTAAAAATTTGAAGAATTAAGAAAAGTTTGACTTTTTGGAATTAAAAGTTGACTTTTTGATTTAGGCATAATTTGAGAAAATGATCTATATGAAACTTGTAGGTTATGTATAAACCTTTCTGTCGTCATAAAGTATGAAATTTTTCGATATCGGGAGTGGAAGATATGATTTTCCGAAGATAAGGTTCTTTTGCTTTGTTTTTGAAAATGCTATTAAGTATAGATTTGTGTGTTCTATGCTTCGAGGCCACTCGTCGTAAGGATTTAAGCTGAATTGGAGTAAATGGTCTTAATGAAAGTTGTAGCTTGCATGTCAATCTTTTCGACGCCATAAAGTTTGCAATTTTCGATATCAGGGCTAGGAGTTATGATCAACTGAAATTTGGAAGTTGTTTAGGAAAAGTTGATTAGGACAGAACATTTGATTGAGTTTTTGACCCTTTTAGAGATGAAATTGATTTTTGAGTTCTTCAAGGAAGTTGTGAATCTTCCTTTTATTTTTTCATAGACACCAAGTTTGTAATGTTCGGAGTTCAGGATCAAGAGTTATGATTTTTGAAAAATCTGGTTATATTTGTATATTGGACGTGTTGTTGTTTTGTTTAAAATTCGACCCTCTCTCAATCCTTTGCGTTTAATTGCTTCGTCCGACATCTGATTGAGTTGATTCTTGAGGCGTTGGATTCCTAAGACAATGAATTTCATTTTATGGAAAATTTGTGAATTTATGAGATTAACTTAAGGGTGATTAATTTAACCAAATTGAGTTGGACTATTTTCTGAACATAGTTCAGTATTTTGAGAAATTCGGGATATGTAATGATCCGATTGAAGTGATTCTTGAGGCGAAATAAAATTAAGACATAGGGCTAAAAATTATATAAAGAAATGAAATTTCAATTTTTGCCCCTAAGACTTTAAATTTCTGAATTGAAATTCGGATTAGTGTGTAGTTTTGGATTAAGAACATCTGAAAGTATATTGGGCATAACTTTTTCTCTGGTAATCGAAATGAGGCGATTATTGATTTTAATTAAACTAACAAATAGAGCTACAATTGTTATGAAGACATCGAATGTCAATTTTGGGATTAAGAATGTAAATTTCTGGATGGAAAGAACGTGCTGGAAAATGATTTACCATAAGACATATATGAAATATTTTGAGCATAACTTTTGATGTAGTGCTCCGAATTGGATGATTCTTGTGGAATTATGAAATTAAAACCTAAAGGAACATTTCTCTAGAAGGAAGTTTTGTAAAATTATTTCATTTACCTGATTAAATTCTGGACGCAAAATGTCAGTTTTTAAAGGCTAAATGAAGGGCAAATCTGGAACATCACTTAAAGGGAAAAGTTTTAGGCTTGCATGGAGGGGCAATTAGGTCTATTGTCATTCTTTAAATGGAACACATGAAGGGGCTGTCGTTTTGAACAATGAAGGAGCAGCAGATACACGAAAATTTCATAAGAAAATAAAGAAAGAAATGATAGAGAGGGAGAGAAGAAGGAGAAGATGTGCGAAGAAGAAGAAAAAGGAGGAGGAAGCAAGGTTCGGTTTTTATGGGTTTCTTAGAGGGTTTTCGATACTTTTCAAGAGGAAAGAGGAGGAAGAAGAGGAAAGCCTCCTTTGGAGCTTGATGAATGCCGAAAAATGGAGGAGAAAAAGGTAAGCGAGAGAAGTTTTGATTTTGAATTTTTGTAGTGAGATGTTGGTTGATTTGGTTTGGAAAGGTTATGGATTTGAGTTTTCTAAGGTCCATTGAAGTGATTATACTATGATTGATGATTAATGTTGGATTAATGTGAGTTAGGGTTTATGCCCAATTTTTAGGAATTAGGGTTTTTGAAAATTGTTGATTTAGATGGGTTGAAATTATGATGGGTTTGTGTATTATGAAATTAATTTTGAGAATTATGTGATTTATGATATTGAATTTGGGTGGTTTGGTATAGGTAATTTTAAGTCGAGAGAAAGAAAGAAGCTTTGGGCAAATTGACGAGTCAGATAAGCTTTTAGCATCGTTTCGAGGTGGGTAATGTATTTATACTTTGAATTATAAATTTTGTATGAATTTTTGAGAAATCAAGAATGAAAAATGTTTTGAAAAAAAAATTATTGTCTATGTTTGAAAAATCAAGAAGATGATACAATATGTGTTATTTGATGTTTTAGAAATGATTACATAAATTATTAAAATCGTTTTGATAATTTGATAAAATGATAAAATTTTGAAATTTTCTTTAATTATGAAAGAATTGATAAATTATGAAACAATGTTATATTTATTGATTTGAAAGTTTACTTAAGAAAGTGTTATTTTATGATCATTGAAATTTGAAGGAAATTATGTTTTGAAAAATAAAAAAGGATTTGAAAATTTATTTAAGGAATCATTATCCATTATGTTTGAATTATTTATAGAAACTGTTTTGTTTCGGACAATGTAAACAAAATGATTCAATTGATTATCTTCCTTGATTTTTGAATGTTTTGATAAAAATGAAGTAATTGTTAAATTACATGTTTTGATTGTTTTGATAAATGGATTACTTCTAAAAAGACTTGCATTCTTTGTTGAGTAATTCTTTGTGTTGTAAATGATTTCAAATGTTGGTTACGAAAAGGTTTGAAAAATTAGAATTTTCGAATATTTTTGAAAGTGTTTATAAAATATCGTTTATGTAAAGGTTTGAAAAATTGGGATTTCCAAATACTTTTGGAAGTATAAAAAAAGGGAGTTTATGAAAAGGTTTGAAAATTTTGGGATTTCCGAATACTTTCGGAATTGGTTATAAAATAGTGTTTATAAAAGTGTTTGAAAAATGATGATTTTCGAATGTTTTAGAAATTGTACAAAAATATCGTTTAGGCAAATGTTTGAAAAATAAATCTGATTTCTGAATATTTTTGGGAGGGTTTGATTTTTTACTATTTTGAATTCGTTATAAAGTAGTGATTATGTAAATGGTTGAAAATGCAATACTTGATTTCGAATGTTTTTAAGAATTGTTGCAAGTTTTGAATGTTTGATAAATTAAGGAAATTTCTGAGATTACGAGGAACGATACAAAGGTTCAATTTCTTGTCTTCAAATGATTTGTGAAATTGATTGAAATTTTTTAGATTATTGAATTTTATTGTTTTCGAATGTTTTGGAAAATGTTACGAGTTTTAAAATAAATTGAGAAATTAAGAAAGATTCTGAAATTCATTTATGTTATAATGATTTAAGAAATCGCTTAAATTGTTAAATTCGTTATTGTCGACAAATTTGATAAGTTATGAAAATAGTTTCGAATTATTTAAATAAAATGTTCTTCATTGTACATTCATTGATTTTGAACGTTTTGATAATATTGAAATAATTGTTGAATTATGTTTGAAGGTTTCAATCAATGTTCTAATTGTGCGAGCATTTTAAAATAATTTGCGAATTTGCTATGTGAGAAGTTCTATGTGAAATTATGTGCATTTTTTTGGAAATGTCAAGTTGTCTGACCATCTGATGAATGCTAAAATTGGTGCTATGTTATATGAATTGTTTCGATGTGATGATTTTGTGAATGTGGATGTGTCTTGTCAGACACAACATGAAAAAAATTAAAAATTTGAAATGTGCCTTCGGGCAATCTAATTTTTGTTTAGTATGAATATGTAAATTATGTGAGTTTGGTTAGGTCCCCTCCGTAAGAGTCAGTGCACTGTCTCCCTCTGATAGCCTTCTCCCGACTGCCCGCAAGTGGCTTAGGAGTTCCGATTTTGGACTCCCTCCATTCACGATCGCCTGAGAAATTATCTTGAGAATGTGCGAGACGTTCTGTTAGGACCGACCCAAACCATTTGATGTGTTATGTGTTTTGTTTTATTTATGTTTGCGATGCATTCATGTTTTCGAAATTGTGCATAAATTGGAAGAACAATTGTGAGATTTTGAGAAATGAGTTTTGAAATCGTGAGAATTTTGGAAATTGATTAAGAATGTTTTGAATAAATTGAAAGGCCTAAGAACTAAGTTTTGAAATTCTTGCTACTGAGAGATGTTTATAAATGATAAACATTTTTACAAAATGATTTTTGCTTATTTTCGAGTATAAATATGTTATCCACGGGGCGAAAGCTCACCCCCTTTCATCCCCATCTCCAGGTTTTCGAGCAGGAGATCGGATGGAAGACGATCACGACTTCAGTTCGATTTGTGCATGTTTTGTATTTACGTGTAAAGTTTGATGTTAGTGTAATCTTTTCGGATTGTAAACAAATGCTGAAATTGAGAATGGATTTGAGTTTGTGTATGATCATGAAATTGAAATATGTAAGTCAATTATGGAGTTGTATTTTTTATTGAGGTGAATATGAATGGATTTGTTTATGAATAGTAAAAGTATATACTTATGATTGGATTATGTTCGGATTGATTTATGAATTGGATTGAGAATTATGGAAGTGTTAGGTATAGATGTGTGTTCTACTGGTGTTTTGGATTCCGGACGGGAGGTCCGATGATTCTGAGTTATGTTTGGAAATTATAGAAGTGTATAATTTCTTTTGCAGATTTTTGGGCTATACAAAATACAGTCGTTATGCTGCCCGATTTT
Organism: Erythroxylum novogranatense; assembly: GCA_029891385.1. Classification (NCBI taxonomy): domain Eukaryota; kingdom Viridiplantae; phylum Streptophyta; class Magnoliopsida; order Malpighiales; family Erythroxylaceae; genus Erythroxylum; species Erythroxylum novogranatense. Next base: position 47,946,511 of record CM057227.1, read on the forward strand.
CGATAAAATCGGGTTATGGCAAAGTAAGAAGTAGAATAGGTTTTGTTATAAACGAGATAAGAATTTTGGTATATGGATAAAATTTTGGGATGTGTATGTTTGTATAAGATGATGATTTGAGATTTGCACGAGGATGAATTATTTTGTTTTGATTGTATAAGGTTGATTAAAGATGAAAGAAATGAAAAAGAAAGATTGAAAAAAAAATATACCGAAATTCGGATCGGGTTTAGTTTAAGGTCTGCAACGCGACCATGTTGTTTTCATTTAGAGTTTGAGTTCTCGGATTTCGAAAATTGGTTCAGTTCGTTTTGAGATCCGTTTATTTTCGCTGTGCTATTCGTTCCGCTACTTGGTTTTTCGTCTTATGTTTTCCGGATTCGATTCTTTCGTTTGGTTGTTTCCGCACGCGTTTGATCGCGTCTTCGTCGCTTAGTTACGCTTTCGCTATTATTTTCCGTTTTGTTTTCCAGTTGGGGTCCAGTTTTCGGATCGGGTCCCAACACATTGTATTACCCCACTGGCGCTGTAAAAAAATCTGTGACGTGGGGAGTTCTTATAATTTGGTTCCAACATTTTTCTCTTCATGTTCATTCCTTATTGGTTTAAACACCTTTAAGGTTTATTAGGAATGAGTTAGATTCTCATATTGTTAATGCTTAATCTCTTTATTTAATTCGATGCCATATTGAGATTAATACCAATGTTTTTCCTTCTTTATCTAGGCCGCCCCTGAATCCACTTAACTTCAAACTAGTAATGGGGGAATATATTAGACTTTACATAGGTATGTTATCTATAATGACATTGTTATGTTTTTTTCTTCCATTTGTTGATTATATTTTAAACTGTTAATTTATTTAGTCTAACAACTATCAAATGTGTAGCAGCATACTTGTCAAGGAATATCATGTGTGGAATTGCTTTGGCAATGGATGGGTCAACAGATGAATTTGAAGGTGAAAGAGCTAGAGATCCCTTCTAGATGTTACACATTATTAGTTATCTAGGAGTATCCAATTCCAATGGCAAAGATTTGTCTAAAAATTACTTGTCATTTTATGATTTTTAATAGTCAATAATGTCCTATTGTGCATCTTGAGACAAAATTTTGATGAATATACTAGATCCAAAATAGGCTATTTTATTTGTAATTTACCATGACAACCTAAAATGTTTTGAGGTACTAAATGATATTGAGATCTTATTTTAATTTCTGATTGACGTGTTTGATCAATGTCTTGAGAGCATCCAAGCTTATTTTTTTCTACCAAAGATTTAAATTTTTGATTGACATGCTTGACCAGTATCTTGAGAGCCAAGAAGCTTATCTTCTTTTGCTAAAGATCTATTTAACTGTGTTCTTTACATAACTATTGGAATGAATGCTGATTGATATTATTATTTATGTGTTAATGTTGGATGGGTAGATGAAATGAATCTTTTATTCCTCTAAACCATACATATCAACATGAAGAATATCAGGTAACAAATTTCCTTAATTCACTATTTTTGTACATCATTTTTTTATATATATTTTTACATTGGCTGCTTATGTTCAAGCTTTCTAAATTTGTTCATAAAAAGAACCGAATCATTGTGTTGATAGTTTTTGGACTATATTATTTGTCTTGGTTAAATTGATGTCACAATAAAGTAGTTAGTATTTCATTTTTTAGATATATCAACCTGTTTATGAGCATAGTAGTTTTACAATTCTAATTTACTTGTTTTTTTATTTCTTTTTTTTAGAATGGTGAAGATTAGGAATGGACAAGGAGGTAATTGGTGAAGGATTTTGGAGTACTCATACATATTGGTTTTGTTTAGTATTTATATTAATTCACTTATATTCTATATAGAATCGATGATGATATTGTAGATGAATATTTTAGCTAGTGAATTTTTTCTTATATATTTTGAATATGTTAAAAGATTGAATTCTATAAGTCCTTATGGATTATATATTATATATAAATGCAGTTTTTTTGTTTACATTTGATAGTACGTATGCAATTAAAATATAGATTAATATCTATACATTTCTTTTAATGTATATATATATGTTGCCTATATAATGACAAGTGTTTGATTTTATGTCAAATAACATCAGTAACAAAACAATAAATTGTTGCTTTTATTCTTATAAATTGTTGCCTAAAAGAATTTACTTTGTTGCCTTATAATGCCTTAAAATTGTTGCAATATCTATTTAACATTGTTGCTATTGTTTGAAACTAATGTATTGTCTTAGTTAAAACTTAAAGAAACATTTTTTATTTTGTTGCCTAATCAAAAAATTATGTTGCCTTATACTTATTGCAGTGCTACCACTTCTTATAATTATATGAATTATGTTTCCTTACTAAAAAGACAATGTTAATCATACTTATAGCTATGCTTTTGTCTATTGCCTAAACCATTTTTTGTTGTAGTGACAGTCAGTCTAGAAAGCCTTGAAAACTTGTTGAGGATTCTCATAATAAGCTTTAGGTATTTGGCACAGCTCTATAAAATAGTATTACATCATCTGTAAAAGCTAAGTGGTGAATCTTTAGTAAGTTACATTTATAGTGAAACACAAATAGGCAATCTCTAAAGATGTATATAGTGAAACATAAATAGACAATCTCTAAAAATGTATAAGTGTATCATCCTAGAAAGCATCTCAATCACCATTGTTAATAGATAAGGGGAGAGAGGATCCTCTTGTCTAATACCCTTTTCTTCTCTAAAGATTTTGGTAGGTATATCATTAATTAGAATACTAAAGGAGGAGGAAGAGATATGGGAACTTATCTAGTTCACAAAGGTAGTTAAAAACTCAAAATCTTTTAAAATTTCCAAAGTCAAGCTCCAATTGATTGTTTCAAAAGCTTTAAAGAAGTCTATCATCAAACTATAGATGTTAATATGTTTCTTATTATCATAGTCCTTCATTAACTCCTGCACTAGTCAAACATTATCACTTATAGTTCTACTCTCTATAAAAACCCTTTCATAAAGGCTTATAGTGGACTTAAGGAATGACTTGAGTCTACTACCCTCTATATTAAGAAGTCAAGATTTTTCTTTTTAGGAATTAAAAAAAAATAACTCTTATTAAGCTCACCCAGCATCTTAAAGTTAGAGAAAAACTCTGGCACAACTTTTATCAATAGCTTTATAGTAATTCTCCAAGTAGTTTAGAAAAAAAGGTGCACTATAACCATCCAAACTAGTAGACTTGTTGGGATTATAAAGTTTCTTTTATCTCTTAGGAGTAATAAGTTTGGTTAAGAACTCAATCACATCAAAACAAAGTCTATCAATGATATATCCATTGATGGAGATTTTCTCCGCATTAGGTCCACAATGAGGACCCATTAACTTTATAAAATGCTCCATAACTAGCTCCTTAATTTTGCCTATGTTAATAGTGATAGAAAAACCTCCCTTCATCAGTATAGATATTTCGTTTTTATTTCTCCTTGCTAAAATTGCATAAAGAGAATTGGAGTTGTTTTCAACCTATTTCAACCACATGATACTGGCTTTATGCTTCACTAGGGAGTTATACATGCTTAAAGCAAAATTATACTCCATTTCATCACGTGTTCTTTATTTCTCAATTCCTGATATAGGGGATTTAGTTAGTTATCATGTTGAGCTTTTCTAAGTTGTTTTTGGCAGTTTGGAGGCTATGGGAAGTATTTGAAAAATGAAGTTTTTTATGACCCTCCTTTAAATTACCAGGTATAAGTTGGTATACTTTACAACCTTTTGCTGGCTGTCCTAGCTAGTTCTCACAATCTTAATAAAACATACCCTTTAGGATTAAAAGTTAAAGAATTTGAAGGGAGAACTTTGATTTATGCTAAGATAGAGTTTTTGACTTCAATTAATGAGTGGTTGTGCCTAATGTAGGAAATTGAGTTAGCCATTGATGATTCACCAAAGCCCTGTCTAGTTTTTTCCTGATGTATAAACATCTTGTCTTTTAATATCATAAGTAAATAAATTCCTTGAGAATCTTAAATTCCCCACACTAATTTATTGTACTACCTACTTCAGCTTTTTGTTGATTCCCTTACGCTTAGATTTGCTACCTTCCACTTCCAATTCATTAGTAGAGAGTACACAATTCAGGTCTCCAATTAGTAGCCAAGTTTTAGTCATAGAGGAGTGTATTACCATAACATCATCTTATAGTTTACTATGCAAGAATTTAAAATTTGTAATATATATAGTTGAAATTTCAATCTAGCTTGAATTCTCTACCAGGTAGCGATAGAAGTGTTATAACTGATCAGTTGTTTTCATATTAGAGACTTTGACTCCCTCATTATTGATGGCAAGTATAATTATTCCATTATAATGGTAAATATGTGATAGCTCGTGCTGAGTGCACTCTAAAATTTACCTAACTTCGGCCTCTAAAATTTGTAGTTATAATGAGTCGGGGTCGAATCTATAGGGAATATTCGGTTAATTTTATAACAAAATTAATTGATGCAAAGAAAATATAAAATGGAGTTTTTAGATTTTAAATTTTAAAAATAAAATCAAAGTAAACTATCGAAAACAATCGAAAATGATTAAAGTTTTGAATATAAGTAAGGCCTGGTTGTAGCGTCTTACTCCCGCAAGACATATACCCGACATCCTGGGGGATATCCGAGTTTGTGTCCCGTAAAGGTGGCATGCTAAAGCACTCAATCATTCAAAACTTAGTATAATTTTTTTAATACAATTAAAATATGTAGAAATCGATAATCAATTCGGGGCCTACTTTATTCGTAAATTTTTTCAATCATAACAATACAATCAACAAAACTTTCAATTGGGCCCTTTCACAAATACAAAACACTTTAGACATAATGTCTTTCCATTACAACATAATTCAATTACACATTATATAAAACTTTTTGGAGTACATGTTGCACAAAAATCGCGAAATATACAATTCAATATAAAAATAAAGAAATACAATGTAGACGCGAACTGATCTTGACCCCTATCCCTCACTTATATGTTGTAGGTATACTCCCGTTTACCTAACGGGGTATTCTTCTAATCCTGAAAAATATTTGCAAATTTTGGGTGAGTTTTGCGAACTCAATGAGTGACCATCATCGATGGCTCACCCAGTCACATAACACATAATTCACATTCACATTATTTCACTTTTCACATTCAATCAATTTAATCATTCCTATTATGCATATGCAGTGTACATGAGACCCACTTTCTATTTGATACTTTGTGGTGACCAAGTGTCTAAAGTGTCTCGTATCCATTGGATATCGGGCTAATTACTAACTATCCCTTATTCGCTTGGAGGATACATGACTCATTTTACATAGTGAGCCTTAGGCTCCTAATCATTTTTTAGCTTGAGGCTCATTTTCACTCGTTGAGCTTTAAGCTCTGATCGGTGGCTACTCTGGTCACAACTGCCGTTATTTTTTATGCATTCATGAAATGGAATGCATTAATCACATTTGCATGATCCCATTCAACCACATTCCCATATCATCAGACCTTAGTCTGACATTCAACATTAAGTTGAGAATCACATTTTCACTTACATGTAAATGCTCATTCAAAACACATTTATCATCAAATTATGTACACTTAATTCATCTCATTCACATACAAGTAACACTTCAATATCCCAATCAATTCATCACATCATCGGACCTTCTGTCCGGAAACCAACATAATCAATCAATAAAAAAATTCAAACAAACAAAAAATGAAATGAGATTCTAGGTCTACTTACAGTACGCTCCAGATTAGCATTGACTTCTAAATTCTGGAAACGCCTGAATGCGGAAACTTAACCTGCACAACCCATTTATGCAAGACACATATTGTACACTCATTAATAATGGCACAAAATTATGGTTCTTATAAGTGGAGATGCTCAGGAGTATAGGATGTATCATCTGGTAATAACGTATTGTCTGGTGATGAGTGTACAAAAATTCCATATTATATACCGTTAGAAAGCTAGAAAGCTAAACTACAACTTTCTAGAAGACAACTTTGTCAAAATCTAACTAAGTCAATACATTAAATTCATGGAAGTTCAAACTGAAGATTCAACTTTCAACTATTCATTCCCAAAAAATTTCCAGACTTCCATTTTCTAAAATCCAACACTTCAAATTTTTATTTCTAGTCCTTCTACTCTATTTCATTTAACTCATTCACTATAGCCATAATTCTCAAGATATCCCATTACTATTCAATATACCCAGAATGTCAATGAGTGCGCGTACAATTATTTTTATGTGTGCAAAAATTCAAATTCACATGCAAGTATGTTGACATTTTGCTGAACATGAAATGCAAAAAATTTTCTAACTCTCACATTGCTATTTTCTCCATTGTTGAAATCTAAATTCTAACCGGATGTTACAATTCTCCCCCTTAATAAATTTCATCTTTGAAATTCTCATCTGATTGATCAATGAGGTAAGGGTATTATTTCCTCAATGCTTCTCTATTTCCCATATAACTTCACTACCCGAATAATTTCTTCCAAACTACCACAGTTGATAGACTCAAAGGGTTTCTGTTAGATCCCGTTTTCGAATCCCAACATCGGACATGAAAGCGGGGTGCTTAGAGTGAAACATAAAATTAAAGCACAAGGGGGCGTCGCCGCGACGTGTGATGTCTCATCGCGACAGCTGCCTCCTACGGCCCACAGTGAATAAACTTGAAATTTTTCTCATTTTTATTAAATCAACCCATCCCAAACTTAACAACATGCGCTCAAGAAAATTTCTAAATGATTTAATGCGTAAGATTTGAAATGTAAACATGCATACTTCATTAATATCCAAAAGATGATTTTTACAAAGCTTTAATAACATTTCAAACCAAATTACAAACTTTGAGTTCAAGTGTCAAAAATACAAAAATACACTTGAACGATTCGAACTCGAAATGAAACTAAAGCCTTGTCTTCCAAAAGTACATCTTGAAAATACACAAACATAATAAATCGGAGTGATGCAATAACCCTTGACTTACTCAGTCTCTTGCTCGTCACCTGAATGGGGAGGGTAAAGGGGGGGTGAGCTATAAAGCTCGTGGGAACACATTTATAATATAGAAATAAGCAAAACTATTTAAAAGATAACTCATTTCCGTGATATACTTTGAAATCCTAGTAAGTGAGCATGTGAAAGTCATCATCTTGAAATGCTTGATTTTTGAACAATTCATGAGTAGAGTTCAAACATGAATGCACGGAACAGGATAACTAATCATAAGCACATAAGCATAGCATAATGGTTTGGGTTAGTCCGGGTTCATGATGTACTACACATTCCCATCGAAATGGTTATGTGCAATCGTAGTTTCTTGAAGGAGTCCTTGCGGGGAGCTTCGTGCCACTTGCGGGCAGGCAGGCGAAGCCTTTTCATGAGTCAACGTGCACGTGACGGTTCTTGAAGGACTACCACAAACCCACATAACATGCATGATTCAAAATCTTGTAAATTTGATTGCCAAACTGGCACTTGCTTATAAACTTGCCTTTCATATATTTCGGAAAACATGATTTCATGTGCATGTATTCTTGAATAGAGAAAAACCCTTTTTTAAACCTTTTCAATAATTATGAATGCCAATCATATAACAAACATATAATCAATTCACAATAGCACATAAGACAACATTGATGATGCAATTTAAAGCATTAAATCTTTCTTGATTTGAACAAAACAATGAGTGACTTATTTACTCTATTATAAACATGAACCTACCTTGAATTCCTTGCTTATTCTTGCTTAGGAATGTCTTTCCTCTTGTTTCTCTTGCTCCTCTTGCCTCACTTGATTTCCTTAATCAATAACAAAAATTTCAATCAATTTGGTGTACAACTCGAAAAGTCAAACTTTAACAATTAGAACTATAACCAAACTAGATCTATGTCTCTAGTTTACAACGAATAAAAAATCACCTCATTTGGACATCTACAGTAAAAGATATGCCCAAAATACCAAAATCCACCTATGCTGGAAACTGGGGGCTCGCCGCGACGAAGGCGACGCTCGTCGCGACGAACGGCCCAAGCTCGCCACGACGAACACAAATTCGCACGTCGCGACGTTCACACCTTCCTCGCATGTCATGGCATGCTCATGAGCACGTCGCGACGTGCGGGTCTGGAGAACGTCTTCGAACCCGATTTTCTAGCATTTTCCCACTTCAATCCTTCCCTCTTGCAAATGCAACACTTCTAAACCTTAATTCGAGTCTAATACTACATTTCTAACTCATTTAAACCCTAAAAACAGTCACAAAAACAACAACCCAAGGCTTCTAACCATATTTTCCCTAAACCTTTCAACAAACGAATTTTACCATATTCAACTTATCTTAAGGCTTAATCTAACTACAACAAGATTAAAAAAAACTAAACTTACCCGAAAATGTCCCAAATCTGTTAAAATTGTTGGACCCCAAACTTTTGATGAAAATTAGAAATATTAAAATGAATTTAAGTGAGAAAGAAATTGGTGAGAAAATTATGAATTTAAAGAAATTTGATGAAATAAAAAAAAATTATGAGAAAAGAATTGTTTAATTTTGAAGACTTTGATATTTGAGTGAACTTATATGGATTATGAGAAGAAAGTGGATGAGTTGATTGAAATGAAGTTAAATAGCAAGAATTAAAAAGAAAAAGTGTGAAAATTTGAAGAATTTAGAAAGTTTGACTTTTGGAGATAAAATGTTTGACTTGAGAGTTGACTTTTTGATTTTGGGAGAATTTGAGAAAATGATCTTCTGGAAACTTGTAGTTTATGTCAAGAGCTTTCTGTAGTCATAAAATTTGATATTTTTTCGATATCGGAAGTGAGAGTTATGATCGGTCAAAGTTTGCTTAAAGTTTGACTTTTGAGGAAAAAGTTGACTTTTTGATTTAGGCAAAATTTGAGAAAATTATCAACATGAAAATTGTAGCCCCTGTCGAGAGCTGTTTGTGGACATAAAGTTTGCTATTTTTCGATATCGAGATTGAAAGATATGAATTTTTGAAGATATGCTTTGTTTTGAAAATGCTATTAAGTATAGATTTGTGTGTTCTATGCTTCGAGACCACTCGTCGTATGGATTTAGTTTGAATTAGAGTAAGTGGTCTTCATGAAAGTTTAAGATGATGTTTTTATCTTTCCATTGATATGAAGTTTGCAATTTTTCGATATCGGGGCTAGGAGTTATGAGCGATTAAAAATTGGAAGTCGTTTAGGAAAAGCTGTTTTGTATAGAATCTTTGAGTGAGTTTTCAACCTCTTTCGAGACCTACTTTGATTTTGAAGTCTTCAGGGAAGTTGTAGAGCTTCCTTTGATCTTTTTATTGACACCAAATTTGTCAAATTCTGAGTTCGGGATCCAGAGATATGATTTTTGAAAATTTTGGTTTTGAAGTTCCGCTACTTTGTTTCTTTATCCGATCCCTTTTGTAATCTTTTGCTTATAATTCATTCGTCCGACATCCGATTGATTTGATTATCGAAGCGTTGGATTCCTAAGATATTTAATTTCATTGTTATGAAATATTATGATTTTTAGGAGATTAAATGGAAAGAGATTGATTGAACCAAAGTAAGAGATTTGGTTATAGGTTATAAGTTGGATAATTTTCTGAACATGGTTCATTATTTTGCGATTTTCGGGAGCTGTACAACTCCAATTGAGTTGATTCTTGAGGGAAAATAAAATTAAGATATAGGGCTACAACTCTTATGAAGGGATCAAAATTTAATTTCATCCCTAAGATTGTCCATTTCTGGACTGAAGTTATGTTAATGTTCAGTCTTGAATTTTGTGAAGGTCCGATAGTATTTTTGTCTATAACTTCTTCATTTCGGATCCGAATTGAGCGCGGTCGGTGGCGTTGGATTCGTATGATCTATAGGAACAATTTTCATGAAGAAAGTTTGTCCAAATTATTTCGTTTAGATGCTTGAAAACAGGACGCAAGTAGTCAGTTTTTCAAAATCCTGTGCAGGGGCAATGGTGGAAGATGGCTTAAATGGAGGGGCAATTGGGTAATTGGACACTCATTAAATGAAACTCACCTATGGCTGTCGTTTTACACAACATAAAGACACAAGGATTGGCTGGAGAATCACGAGTCTTCTGGAAACAAAAAGAAAAGAAGAAGGGGAGAGGAAGAAATGAAGAAGAAGAAGGGAAGCATGGTCGGCTATGGTGGAAGGAAGGAGAAGAAAGATGAAGCAAGGTTTTTTATGGGTTTTTCCTAGAGATTTTCGTGGTTTTTAAGAGCAAAGAGGAGGAAGAAGATGGAAGTTGTCCATTGAAGCTCAAAAATAACGAAAATGGTGGAAAAATGGTAAGTAAGAGAAAGTTGAGTTTTGAATTTTTTTTATGAGTTTATGGTGTTAGATGGCTTGGAATGGTTATGGATTTAGTTTATCTATGATTAATTGAAGAGATTAGGCTATGATTGTGTTTAATTTTAGAAAATTTTGAATTGGGGATTATGCCCAAAATTGAAAATTGGGGTTTTGTGAAATTGTTGCTTTAGATGGCTTGAATTAGTGATGAAGTTGAGATATCCTAAGTTAATTTTGATGTTTATGCTTTAGGTGAAGTTTAATTTGAAAAATTGTAAATTGGGGGTTTAGGCTTAATTTAAAATTTGGAGATTTTGTGAATTAATGGTGTAGAATCATCAATACTAGTATGAATTGGTGAAATATGAAATCAATTGTGAAGAAATTGTGATTTATGATATGAAATTTGTATAAGTTGGTTTAGGCCAAATTGGTGAATTAGGGTTTTTATAAATTGGTGAGTTAGATAGCTTGGAATTATGGTAAATTGGTGAATTCCTAAGTTAATTTTGAAGATTATGTTATTTATGATGTGAATTTGGATGATTATGGTTTAGGTTTTGTTAAATTGGAAGAGGGAGAGAAGCAAAAGTCAAATTGAAGCATTGGATAAGATGCTAGCATGGAAATAAGGTGGGTAATATATTTATTTATTGAATTATAAGTTAATTATGTGATTTTGAAAATTCAAGAAAGGAAAAATGTTTATAAGTAGTGTTTTCGAATTTTGATTTGGGAATGGTTTACGAATCGTTAAATTCATTGTGATTTGAATGTTTGAAAATATTATTATCTTTGTTTCGGAGAATTTGATAAAATCATGTAATGGTTATTTGCGTTGTTTTCAAATTATTTGATGTATATTGTTCAAATCGTTATGATGAAATTATTGTCTTGGAATGATATAAGAAATGCTTTAAGAAATTTAGTCTATGTTTTAAATATATTGTTTGGGAATGATTTGAGGAAAAAGTTTGAAAAATTGAAGAATTTGAGGAAAATATGGTTTTAAAAAAGGGGTAAGTAAGAAATAATTATTTATTATGTTTGACTTATTTCAAGAAATCATGTTTTGAAAAATCAAGAAGAAATGATTTTTAAAATAAAGTTATTCTGAAATTATTACTTTCTTAGTTTTGAATGAAAAATTAATGAATTCATTGACCTTGAGGTTTAAAAATCCTTTGGATTGACATGCTTGAAAAATGATGGAATTTAGAAATTATGGAAATTATAAATGGGTTTGTTTGATTTACAAGCTAAATTTGTGTTCGAAAAATAAAGAAAGTGAAAGAAAGAAAGTATCGGATTTTGGTATTGATTTGATTGGTTTGAAAATAAGGATTTCGAATACATTTGAAGTGTTATAAAGAAAAAAATCAGATTTTTGAATGTTTTGAATTTGTTATAAAAATATTGCTTATGAAAATGATTTGAAATAGGTATAAAATGTTGTTTTTGAAAAGTGTTTGGAAAATCATGATTTCATTTGTTTTGGAAGGTAGGAAAACTATGATTTCGAATGCTTTTAGAATTAAGTATAAAATATCGTTTATGTAACTATTTGATTTTAGTTTGATGAAATTCCTTGCTTTTGGAATAACTTTAGGAATTGAAAGTTTTCAAAGGTTTAAATATTGATAGATTTCGGTATATGCGGAATTACGAAAATTATTACAAAAGTTAGGTTTATTGTTTCTAAGGATTTTGGAAATTGATTTAAGAAATTACTATTCATTATGTTGAATTATTTAAAGAAATTGTTTTTATGTTTTTTGGAAAATCAAGAGAGAAATGCTTTTGGAAATCGGTTTAAGAAATTAAAATGATTAGTGATTTTTTCTTGTTTTGAATAAAAGTGAAAATTGTGGTTTAAATTTTGGATGAGAAATGTGTATTATGATTTTAAATGTGTGAGAATTATGTTTTAAAGGAATTGATAAAGTTGTTATCTATTTTGTGTTGCATACTTGTTTGATGAATGATTGTGAATTTGTAAGAAATTGATTGGTGAATTTGTATTTTGCAATATGACATATGAAATTATGTGCTTAGTAGATATAATGATGTCTAGTAAGACATGACATGAAAATGTGAAATTTCGAAAAGTGCCTTGAGCAATCTGCTTGTTTTAAGCATGAATATGTGAATTGTATGGGTTTGGTCAGGTCCCTCCGTAGAGTCGATTACTTTGTCTCCTCAGATAGCCTTCTCATTTTGCTGCAAGTGGCTTAGGAGTTAGATTTGAACTCCCCTCATTCCTGGTTGCATGACCGTATCTTGAGAATGTGCGATGACGTCTGTTAGGACCGAAACCAAACCATTTAATGTGTTATTGTGATTTGTGTTGGATGCCGCGGTATAACCCGCAAACACACGCATACAGATATAACTCGCAAACACCTACGGGTAGGGTGTGGGGTCGACATCAAACCATTACATTATGTTATGTGGTTTTGATTTTGTTTATGTGCTATGTGATGCATTCATGCTTAAAGCTGTGCATGATTGGTAAAAAGTTTGAGAATTTGAGAAATGAGAAAGTGAATTTTCAATTATGAATTTCGGAAAATGTTTATAAATGTTTTGGAAAGTTTGAAAATGGGTTTTTGGATAAATTTCCGAATGGGAAATGTTTGAAAATTTTGAAAAGATAATTTTCGCTTATGTTTCAATTTATAAATATATTATCCACGAGCTTCCGAGCTCACTCCCCCCCCCCTTCATCCTAATCTCCAGGTATTCGAGCAGGAGATCGGATGAAAGAGCATCAAGTTTGATTTTGTCGCATTTGTATTTCTGTGTAAATTGAGAATTGATATTGTTTTGGTTTGAATTGCCTTTTGTGTATATAAAGCAGTTATTACGGGATGTATATGAATTCGAAACTTGGATATTGATTTTATGATCATAATTGAGTATGATTATGCCTTATGTTTGTAATTGGATATTGAATGAGGATTTTTGTATATGGATTTGAGATATTGAATGTGGTCGGGATTGATTGAGATTTTATGATCGATTGAGGATTTTTGAAGTGTTAGGTTTAGATGTGCGTTTCTGCTGGTGTTTCGAATTTCGGACGGGAGGGTCCGATGATGATTTGTGTTATTGGGTTGTGATATTAGAAGTGTTTTTACCTTTGTAGGAATTTTTGGGATAGGATAAATGCGATCGTTATCTTTTGAATTTTAGATTAGAAAATAAATTGGAAAAGAAGAAAATAAAATTTAGATGTATGAAAGATGGATTTATGAGATTGGTATTAATATTAAGAAGTTTGTTCGATTTGAGTGAGATTTGGGATTTGTATTAGTATCCAAGCATATGATGATTTTGTATGTAATGGAATAAAGTGATTAAGAATGAAAAGACAAGGAATAAAGAAAGAAAAGAAAAAAAAATTATACGGATTTGGAAGAAGTGCGTCTTAGGGTTTCCAACGCGATTAGTTTCTATGCTTCATGTTTGCAACGGATGTCGATGTTTGTTCAGGTTGATTAATTCGTTCGCTTTGTATTTGATTCGATTCGCATTCGATTCAGAATTCTGTTCGTTTCCTTAGTTCTGCTTTTTCGGTTGGGATCCGGTTCCCGGATCGGGTCCCAACAGAAATCCCTTAGGAAAGAAAAACCTTATTTCTCTCTTCTCTTCTCCAAGCTCATGACACTCTCTCTCCTTTTTTTCACTTCACTTTCCCTTTCTTCTCTCTAAATTCTTTCCTTAAGCCAATAAGGAAGCACAATGACCACCATGCCCCTCCTTGTAAAGCCTTGATCTAACCAACTTAAGTAATCTTCCCAAAATGCCCTCACACATTTTTACCCCTTTCATGCTTATTTAAATCGTACTAAACTCAAATAAACCTCAATTATCCATAAATACCTTCAATTTAATCAAACTAAGTCATAATCACACAATCAACACAGTTCATGCTTAATGACATCAATTAAAAAATTTTTTGGGGCCCAACAGTTCCTCAATCACTTGTTTAGCTATCCCACAATCTTAACTATTTCATTAATATATTTAAGATTATTCACAATTTTTCTCTCCACCAGCTGTCAATACATCTTTGTCAAATCATGTCATTATTTCTTGACATACTCACATATTACACATTATAATTCTGAGGCATCTTTATTGATAATACATCTCATAAATCCATGGTCCTATTCTCATAATAGTTTCATATGGACCAATTCAAGTTATGCTTAGTTTCTCCCTTTTTCTTAACCTGTTCACACCTTTATCTCCATCTAGGTGCACCTTGGCAAGGTGATACTCTTCGAAGTATTTAATCTTTCGCTGGCTATTTTACATCTCTTTAGTGTTAATACACCCAACTCTTATGTCTATCTCACGATATTCCATAACCTCGATGTTGATCCATTTAACTCCTTTGTCATTATCTTGGATCACTTAACTCCTATTACAGATTCATTTCACCCATCAATAGTATCTCGAATCAATTTTGACTTTCTACTATTTTAGGCCCTCTTCATTTCAATGTAAGGGTGAATGACCCCCTTTCTGTCATACAATGCCCCATATAGTATTCTAATGATGTCACTATGCCTGTAGTCAATTTGAACTATACATCAATCTCATATTCCTATAAACTCCAGAAATATAAGTTTTGCACCTGTCTCCAACATTCAAGACTATTGGTAACTTAAACATGTAATCACTTGGTTCTACATTCTTAGCCGTTAGATACTAATTCGACGTATCCCTACTGGGAAGTATAGCTTAGGTTGTTACTCATGCTCTTTCTACCCATATCCTTGGTCAATCCTCTTTATTGGTGACACACCCTTTTCATTTCAATCACAAAGTAAC
This sequence comes from Erythroxylum novogranatense, assembly GCA_029891385.1. NCBI lineage: Eukaryota > Viridiplantae > Streptophyta > Magnoliopsida > Malpighiales > Erythroxylaceae > Erythroxylum > Erythroxylum novogranatense. The sequence continues at coordinate 47,961,717 of CM057227.1, forward strand.
ATTTTTCCTATTTGGACTCAAAATTCGTATTCATTTTCAATTCCTTAATAAAATTCACAATTCTAGATCCTCAATTTGGACTTTTCTGAACTTTCTACGTAAAACTGCTCTTCAAATTCAATAACTAGAAGTACTTTATTTTGCCCAAATCCTATGCTCTTTATTTTACTAGATTTGGTGACCCCAATATTTGAATTCATGCTTCACTACTATTGGAATTTCTACTTAATGCATAAAATACTACACTACCTTTACAGAAAAATATTCATTTGCACAATCCTTTCAAACTCAATAATTACCTCAATCGTTACTAATCTGTATATTCCAGAAATGACTCTGCACATCTAATGTCTCCAAGATCTCAAAGCAATTACTATCATAGCAATTCTAAACCATGTATCAAAATCAACTCATAAGACTTTAATTATCTCAATGCATACAAAAACCACTTTATACTGTTACAACAGATTGTATCTTAATCTCTGATGTGAAATTTCATAAGATACTGCATAATCTCCAAATCTAAATGGCATAATTAACATTGAGGTTATAGCTCCTCAAAATTCTTTTTACATTCATCATTCATATGGTTTACATAATTTTCCTCAAACATCTTTTTGTCAGAGGACTAAGATTAGTAAAACTCCCAAAAAGTCTTTGTTGGTATCCCATTTTTTAGCATTTTTTTAGAACTTCGAATCTCATATATATATTCCTTGTAGTTTCTCTCTTCATTATTTCATCTATTTTCTTTGGGTCTCCCAATATGCCATGTTCAGATATATACAACCTACATTTTATTTGATCAAGCTAAGATTCACTCTCATTAAACTTGGTGTATAATTATTTCTACCTTCATGATATGTAAGATTTCCTCCAATGTTCAAAAATATTCTCTTCCCTTTTCAAATACACGCCAAATATCCTCTATGATCATAGTCACTAATTGATACAATTTTTCTTAGACTACTTTAATCTTCATTACCATAATACCGTCGGGGGCATGGTTAACCCTAACAGATATAACCCAAATGCCCTTGTGTCCATGATTAATTCTCATAATTTCTTAAGTAATTATTCCTTGAATGAGGTAATATTATCACATGATATTTTTAGTCTCCCCATTGCCTTCCTTTTTTGAATGATTTTATCCTTTCATTTGATTTCCTCTAATTTCACATTGACTTCTTCTGATGTCTATTCATTCATACTAGTTTCTCCACATATTTCAATTTATTTGCAATCATAACTTCCTATGTTGGTAACACATTTATCAGATATAATTTGTATCTCCCAAACATATTTACATAGAATATAATGTGACCTAAGTCCTCCTCATATTAGCAATAATGTCTCCTCAAAGTCAGCAATCCAATCATATAGTTGAATACTTCACATCAAACAAAATGCGTATATTCTCAATAGCATATTCTACCTCTTATGCCTAAGTCTCCGTTTGGGATATGACTCCAATATTCACTTTTAATTCATTACATATTCATTTCTGATTTGTTTCTTCATTAATCACTCTTAAACTGAATCGTCTAATCAACTTAACCTAATTTAGGGAAATTTTTCTTTGAAGGAAAAATTTCTTGCTATTATCATCGATATTGTTCATATAACTCTTATCAATCAACTGTCTTAATCATCGCTTATCGATTATTCTTAGTACCTCAAGAAGATCAATTTCTATCATTTTGTACACGATCATAATGATTTATGCATTAAAATTCAATAATGTAGTGGACACGATTGCATATGCTTAGGTGTGTATCATCAAGGTCATCCCATTCTATTTAGAGATAGATCACCACTTATCTTACAATAGTAATACTTTGATTGCGAATGATCCCAGACAATATTTCTTTATCCTTACCATATTTGGGGTTTCCTTCCATTGGCATATGCTAACATTAGCTTTACCTTAATTTTCCAGAATTTACCTCTTCTAGTGTTACATCATTTCATGATAATTCAATTGCCATATGGAGTGCATTCACTCTTCCCATTTGATTCCTCATCTTTTTCTTAATCTATGCGTACATAAAATTCTCTCTTATATGCATTTCTAATTTTCTCCTTACTACACACCATTCATCTCTCATAAAGTCAATTATGTCTACTTCTTTTCCTTTTTATTCCTTCCCCATTCCTATCTTATCTTCCTGTTGTCATTTATTTTATCTTCCACATGTACCTCCTCATTCAATTAAAAATTATAGATGTATAGTCATCAATAAATTCTTATATCAATTTCCACTAATATATTCTTACGGTGGATCGTAACTCTTGTCACATTAATTGAACAACTACTTCAATACCAAATCCATCTCCTTAAGATCATAAAAGTTTTTGTTTTCATTACATTCTATTTACACACCTTACTCTCATCAGTTCTACTTATGTCCCTATTTTCCTCACACAATCATGATAATATATTCACTTCTCTATCACATTTGAAGGTATACCATTACAATACAATATTGATATCATGTTCCATAATACATACTGAAGTGAATCACTGCGTTAATCTGAGACTTAAAACACAATAGAATGCGAGAAGGGGGTTGAATTGTGTATTCCCTTTTGAATATCTTTTAGAAATTACTTGTTAGAATTAAGATTCTTCTGAAATTCTTATTAATCTGATTGATCAAACTTTTCAATGCTAAGTATATAAATAGTAAATAAAGATCAACTTTGAAACTAAAAGTGAAATAGAGAGTGAGAGTAGTAGACACATGATTTATCTGGTTCACCCCAAACCGTGGGCTCGTCCGATCCTCGAGTTTCTTACGAGATTTCACTATCTCTTCAAGCGTTCTGATATTCTTTCACGAGCCTCTTGAGTCTCTACTGACCAGTATTCTTTCACACTTAGCCTCTGCGAGGCTATCTGTACAACTTTTCTTTTCAGAAAATATTTGAACACTCATTACGAGAAGGATAGCGTTCACTAATTCGCACTTAATCGCTTTTAAGCTTTGTGTAATTTTTCTCAAAACAACAAACTCTTTAGTTTTCGACTTGACTTGTATTTATAGCCTTCGTCTCTAGCGCTTCTTGATTATTGAATCTTGAATCTTTAAAAAGCGGTTAATCGGTTGAGTTACGTAACTTCTTTCGAGGCGACTCTTGCGTCTGTTTCTTTTCTGCGTCTGCGTCGCATACGCTTTTGTTTACTGCGTCTGTATCTACATTTGCGTCTGCATCTTTTATTGTCTTGTGTCATCTGCGTCTGTGTTGACTTTTTACTTTGACAATCTTCGTCTGTGTTTTGATTTGTCTGTGTGCATCTGTATATGACTTTTTCAACTTAGTCTGTGTCAACTTCGTCTATATACGTCATCTTCGTCTATCTCCGAATTAAATGCATATCGTCTGTGGATTGTTTTGTTTTCTTGTATTTGATCTCACTATGTTTGTTATACATCAAAATCATTTTTATGTAAAGTCATTTTGACTTAACAATCTCCCCCTTTTTGAGTATAACAAATTACATACAAGAAAAGAAAACAAAACAAAAAATTTTTTACAGATGATGCAAAAACTTATCTTCTTCCTGTCTTCGTCTATTGTGGTCACAAATTCTTCATCTGAACATCCTCTCCTCTTCTGATTATTTTCTTCTTTTCCTGCTCTCCCCCTATTTGTTATAATAAAAAATGATTATCGATTCTGGTTCTTCAGCAGTTCTGCATCTTCTTTAGATCATTCACCGTCTCCTTCATGTCATTGAGTTCTCCACGTAATCTCGACTTCATCGGCGAAGAGGCTTGATGCTTCTGGCGATGGAGGGCGAAAGGAATTGTAGTAGTATAGGCATCGAGGATGGAGTGTAGTCTTCATTAATCTCAAAAGTCGGTGGGCGAATGAATGTTGCAACTTCAGGAAGATTTAGATCAAAAGGCTGGCGGCATCAACAACTATCTTCCTTGCGAGGATAGGGCATGTTCTTGATAGACAATGTATTAGACAAAGGGCTATCTGAAGAAGCTGTCTGAACAAGGAACTCGATAAATGTTCTGTTTTATACTTCCCCTCTTTGGACGGTCTTCCGCTTACGATTTATGCGGTACGTAGCTCGCTTGATCTGGGTCTTGTGCGGGAATGCATGCTTCATCAATTTTCGCACTTCTTCGCAATCGATCTGCGGACGGATCATCATCAACATTATCTTTGAAATAATTTTGACTTTCCTTTGTAAAATCTTTTGGACACCTTGGTTGAATATCTGGAACAACCTTTATCTCTGTGTTCTCTGTGATTGGGAACATAGTACGGTGAGGCGGGGCGTCTTGAGGATATGGCAAATGATCGTAAGCCTCAAGGTATCGTAAAAAACTTCTCTTTTCATTTAGTAAGCGCCACGTGATACCATTAATCAACATAGGTTGCACAGAGCTACTATTTTCTTCTTTGGTTCAACACCGATTATAATAGCATTGCTCGTATTGGTAATAACTTCTACCAATTTGATTTCCGACCTATATTTCCTCAAGAACTTCGATAGTTATATACCTTGAGACTTGGTTCATCATCACCAAATCTGATGCTGCTGATTTATACGGTTGTGTTCCTTAAAGTCTCTGAGCAAGCCATTCTTACATTGGTTCCTCCTTTATAATGACAGTGTCTCATGAACCGTGCTTTCATCCTTGGTTCTTCTTGTTAAGCACTAGGAATTTCTTAGGCTGTACAATGCTCGGTTTACTGTTTCAACTTGAGCGATGTCGTTAGTCTCTTTTGTAGACTAACGTCCTCGGCGAGTTGAGATGCTCTTCTTTTGACTAACCTTCTTAGTCTTTTCTACGCTTGATTAGTTTTGCTGATTTCTTCACGGAGATTTTCCTTTAACAGATGTTGCTTTTCTCTTCCTCTCGGTCTCTTTAGATCTTACGGCGTATCCTCTTCCGAATAGAGACTAAGGATCTTGTGGCTTTGGCTGCACAAGATTTAGAAGTTTCTTCTCTCCTTTGTTCTCAGCAATCTTCTCTTCTGTTGCCTCGAGTCCCGATTCTTGGAGATCTCTTGGCTTTCTTCACAACTTCGCCAAGAGACTTTCTCCTTGTCTCTTTGGCGCACTTTGCTTTGCCTCTGAGATTGACTTTGCGACAAGAGGACTCGCCATTTTCATGAGAGGTCTCCTAGCACTCTCCTTAATTGGCGATGGCGATTTGATACTTCTGAGCGATTGAGAACTTGAGGCGAGTCTTCTTCAATATCGCTCCCCTCGGTTCTTGGTTTCTTTGAAGAGCAAGCGTGATCTTTGTCTCATCGTATTCGGACCCATTCGTGAATAGTATGAGCATCAATCTTGCTCTTTCTTTGGAGCAGTTAAGTCTTATACCTTAGTGCGGGCGAATCTTGGATTCCATAAAGATCCTCGTCAAAATCATAGCATAAGGATAACTGGAAGTTTCCTTTAGCCCCTTAACCATATAGTGAAAGATTAAGAAGGGTAGATCTATAGGATTTCGATTGAGAAGAAAGAACAGACATTGTTCGTCTAAAGTAGTCACCAAATGCCTTGAACCAACTCTAGGAAGAATGCATAGAATCAGATTTGATGTCTTCCTTTCTCTTGAATCATTTATGCCATAGAGCTGCCTCTTGACATCTTCTTCTTTCATTCCAACTGAGGACATCCATCCGGCCTTGGTAGACAGTTTTTCACCAACGAATGGGCAATCAGTTACTTTCCTTATCAAATCCTTTGTGACAATAACTGATATTCTATCCACAGAGGATACAATAGTGTCTTCTGTCAGACGAGCGTTCTTCCAGAACTCATATACCTCATTTATATAGCGAGTTCTTGTATCGAAAGAAGTTCTTCCAGCCAGCTCTTATAATCTCAGGTTCTACATCCATGCCGTCACCCCTTAGTGATTCAAAGTTCACAAGTCTTCCATAAATCATTGTTGCTTCCATTGTATAGAGTGAAAGATTATCTTCTGGAAAGCTTTTGAGTGAGAAGATTTTGAGAAAATTGGTAAAGTAGAAATGAACCGTCAAGAGATGATGAAAAGACTGTTATAGTATCATCTTCAGTCTACTTATAGGGTTATGGACTGATGGGTTCTCGAATCCTTAAGAACCTCGAGTTTATCAGATATTTCCCTCCAAAAATCTTCCTTGTTGAGAAAAGTTACCATTTGTAACTCCTTGTGTATACTTGCCGTTAGTTTCTCACGTTATTTTAGCCTAACTGCTCATTTAGCATCACCATATTGAGATTGCGTCTTATCTTCTGAAACCGTTCTTCACTCAGTGGTTTAGTGAAGATATCCGCCCATTGAAGCTCTGTTTCAACGAACTTTAGAAGCACCACCTTTCTCTGAGCGTAGTCTCTCGGAAATGATGTGCGACTTCTATATGCTTTACTACGGAATCTTGAATTGGATTCTTTGATGATTTATTGCCTTTGGTGTTGTCGCAATAAATTGGAATCTCCTCCTCCTTAAGCTGAATAGTCTTGGCGATACTTGATCCACGGCGTCGTGAGCGACAACTTCGGCGGACATGTATTACCTTGGCGGTTGATAAACAATTGAGCTTTGTCTCTTGCTTGACGAGGAGACTAGATTTCCTCCAAGAAAGTGACATCCTCCACTTGTGCTCTTTCTTTCGATTCTATCTCGGCATAGTCCGCATCACGATATCCGATTAACTTTGAAATCTTTACCTTTCTCAAACATTAAGCAAAGATCGGTAGTACTGCGAGATATCTCAAAATTCTTTTAACGGCGAATAAAATGAAACTCTCTAGGATCGGCTTGAAATCTTGCACACAAGCATACTTGAGCAGAATATCGAGTCTACTTGCAGAAGATACAATAAAGAACCGATCATCCCTCATATAGGGTTTGATCCACCTTCTTACCAAGTTAGTCTTTTGACAAAAGGTTTGAAGGATGCATCGGAGTTGCCATTGGCTTCACATTATTCATGTCAAACTTATTGACAACTCTTTCACATACTTACATTGATGAATGAAGATCTTCTCTTTAGTGCAGCAACTTGCAACCCCGAAAGAACTTTAATTCACCAATCATACTCATTTCAAATTCTCTTTTCATTAGTCTCTCAAACTTTAAACACAACTCTTTTATAGTAGCACCAAAGATAATATCATCAACGTAGATCATCTAAGATAAAATCATTACGAAAACTCTTTCTAAAGGCGTCTTATCAACTTGACCTCTGCTGAAACCATTTTCTATTAAGAAGGTACTCAGACGATCATACCAAGCTCTAGGGGCTTGCTTTAGGCCGTATAAAGCTTTGTGAAGTCTATAGACATAATCTGAATTTTTAACATCTTCAAAACCAGGAGGTTGTTTCACATAGACTTCTTCGTCTATAAAGCCATTCAGAAATGCACTCTTAACATCCATCTGAAATAACTTTATATCGTGACAGATTGCATATGCCAACAAAATCCTTATAGCTTCAAGTCTCGCTAATGGAGCATATGTTTCGTTGTAGTCTATTCCTTCTTGCTGATTGTAACCTTGTGCTACTAATCGGCCTTATTCGACTCACTCTTCCTTATTAGTCTAACTTATTCTTGAAAACCCATCTTGTTCTATAATGGATTTCTTAGGAGGTTTTGGAACTAAGGACGAGACGTTATTCCTTGTGAATTGGTTCAGCTCTTCTTGCATGGCTAACACCCAAGCTTCGTCTTGAAGAGCTTCCTCGACCTTCTTAGGTTCTACTTGAGATAAAAGCTACATTAGCTTCTAAATGCGAATCTGGACCTTGTCTAACTCCTACGAGGTCTCACCGATAATTAACTCTTCGGATGAGAACTTTTATACTTCAATCCGTCTTAGTTCTATAGTTTCGGAATATCTTCAATCTTATTCTCATGAGTGTCGGCGAGGGAGTTTACGAGGCATCATCTAGGTTCTTTGAAGGACCTTCAATCTCCATGTCATCTTCCTTATGGGTTTGAGAACTATCATCAAATTTGGCATGGATTGTCTCTTCAACGATCTTTGAAGTCGGGTTGTAAACTTCGAAATGCCTTAGGCGATAATGAGTAACCTAGAAATATTCTGGATAGGTCTTTGAATCGAATTTATCCAACGACTCTCGTATTGAGAATGGAACATTTGCACCGAATGGATGAAAGTAGGATATGCTTGGTCTTCTTCCATTCCATAACTCGTAAGGAGTTTTCTTCAAGATAGGTCGCAACAAGATCCTATTCTTGTAAGTGATAAGTCGACTTGTACCATGTGTAAGTCGACTTACATATCGATACCAGATAAATCGACTTGTTCATTGGATAAGTCGACTTGTTCAAATCGATCTTGTTTATATTATGCCCTAAAGGCAATCCCTTTAGCGCGTTTTGTTCAAAGTCGTGTGCATACTTTATGAATAAATAAAGAAAAGGCATTATTCATTAATTTGATATTCATAAACATTGTTTATGAATTGATTGGATCTTTAATCGAATTAATGAAGTCCATGATATATGACATAGCATGAAGGAAATTATGATGTGATCATACTACGAGGTTCCTATCATGTGCAATTATGTCGATATTTAAATTCTCCTAGTCATAGGATTAATGAGGCTGGACATCATTAATCCGGATAGACTAACACATGTCATATTCCTTGATTGGATCAGCGGTGGATCTCGAAGCTGTAAATATGAGATATTTAGAATTGACATGTGGATGCTTACTAATGTGATAAGTTCATTGGATGACTGTCATGAGATCATCACATGGATATCTTATCTAAGTGTCGGTGATAATCTCATCATAGCAATGGTGCAAGTATCCTTAGACTTGAGGTACTCGAGGATATCTTGAATCTTGATCACGTGCTGACTCCATTCCTTGTTGCCTTCGGAGGTAACTCATAGGGTGGTGCTTGGAGTGCGACTTGAGGTATTGAAGATAATTGAATAGCCAATAAAGGATTCACCACTTACGGATTAGCGGAAGAGATACCCATAGCCTCTTGTCGGGATCATTACTAAAGTGGCGGCATGTATGTCATGAAGAGTGTCTTCATTGACATATAAAGTAATGAGTCGGGGCGAAGCGATATCACTAGGCTAGACTCGGTCTAGTGAGAGTTGACACTTTGACCATACTCATAACCAAGTGGGGTATAGGATGGTGAAAGGACGAATTGCACGGTAATTGTCATGGAAGGGTTCGTGATGCGGTTCGTGATGAATACATCAAGCCGATTACTTTCCGGTCGATTAGGGGTCGTGATGTGTTCTAGATACCGCTCATGACTTGCTCGGATTAATTGTTAATCTAAGTGGCCAACATAACCGGAGCCTAAAGGGTCACACGCATAAGAGTGTTTGGAGAATCGTAAAATAGTAATTGGGTGAGTTCTAATTATGGAGAGCAAATGGATTAAATGGATCCCAATGGGATTGGGATATGTCCCGATGAGATCGCGACATCAATATTGCTAAGAAAGGTTTCCGGAACTGTTTCAGCACCGGGGCCCGGTAGGCCGATAGGACCGACCCCAGTTGGACTGGACCTTAGCAAATATATATTAATTAATTAATTAATTAATTATATGTCCATGTGCGTTGAAAGTGGGAGAAGAAATGTTAAAAACTTTGAAAAGTCAAAGTTTATTTCTTTATTCATTAAAAATGAATGGCCATTCATCATCCACTTGGCAAACTCTTATGGAAGCATTTTTAAGTGTTAAAAATCTACATAAGAAGCTTGTCTTGGGTGGGTGTGTCCGTCGATGCTTGAGGCTTGGAGAGGAAGAACAATTTTCCTTAAAGTGTTAAGGTTATAAAGTTGAAAAAGTTTTCAAGTTTCTTCTTCTCCTTTAGGTATCAACGAACTCTCCTTCTCCAAGCACATGGTCCAACGTTTTCTCAAGCTCTCCAGGACAGAGGTAGGCTCTAGCAGGCTTTAATCTGTTCTAGCTATTCCCGGGTCAAAGGGGTTTGACTCGGTTAGATTTTCTGATCTCTGCGTGGATCACCTTTAGAGATAGTCTCTTTTGGCTATTTAGGTTGATGTCTTCATACCGATACCTGGATCCTGGGATTCGGGAAAGTCCTGGGAACAAAAAATTTTGTTTTCCGCTGCCGGTACATGTGATTTACCTCCGAGATTTTCCTACGGTGGTATCGAGGCGTCTGGTATCCCGTATGAAGCTATAACCTAAGCGAGATCAGAAACCTAATGGAATTTTCTGTTGATGCATGCTATCTGTTCAGATTTCAATTTATATTGTGATATGCTTTTCGAAATTTTCTGCCCAGAATTGTTCATAACATGTTAGAGAATATGTCTATGAAATTTGAGAATTTATCGATTTGATTTGATATAGTTTTGCTAATTAATCCCCTAAGGTTACAGATGCTGTTTTGTGAAACGATTCTGGAACAGGCATGAGTATAAAATCGAGAATAAATTCTAGAAAAATGGTTTTTCGGATTTTCCTTCACCTACATGTCTCTAAGATGTTTTTAAATGTCTGTGAGCATGGAAATTTGATTTCAAGGTGATTGGATATTTATTCACGAATTTATTCTATGCTGTTGGGAATTGCTGTGCTGATGAACACAGATTTTGAATTGGTTTTGTTATTTAGGTTGACTGAGGTTTTGATGGCCTAAAATCCTGAAACAATTCATGTAGCATTTTCTGAACATGTAGTAACTTATATAATTTTCTCATGATTTATTGAAATTGTTTCATTGATCATTTCGAGCAATGTACAGAACTGGACAGTTTTGTGAAAATTGTTGGGACTGTTTTGCTTGGCTTGATTGAGTGTGCTTTTTCAGTTTCAATGCCTTGAACCATTTTTAATGTGATTAAAAATGTGTTATCTTGATGTATCATGATTTCCAAACTGAATTGCTTGAAGTTGTATTTCCAAGAATTTTCGGATGCCTAAGTGATCACATTAGCGTCTCGTTAGTATATTGCATTATCTTGTTTGTTTTGACCGTCATATTTTTATGGCATGTGCTGAAGTAAATTTGATAATGTATGTGCTAGCTAGAGATGCTTAGGATGATAATTTGGGTGTTCCTAAATTATTTGGAAATTAATGAGTTTTGACTCATTCCAAGCTTTTCATATAGTTTGACTATTTAAGGCATTCATGAATCAATGAAGTGTTCATTGAGGCATCAATTCACGAATATTACCCTAGGTATGATGGTGTTGAGAATTGGAATTGTACTGATTGAGGAATTAGCCGATTAGAGATTTTAGCAAAATTCCTGAAAAGTCGACTTGTATATGGTATAAATCGACTTGTTCAAGATTTTGGATAAGTCGACTTGTGGATAGAATAAGTCGACTTGTTCAAGATCTCGATATAAGTCGACTTGTAGTACCTTGTAAGTGGACTTGTTCATGGGCAGGTGAAATAAGTGGACTTGTGTCATACAAGTGGAAGCTTGTGTCTTGACGAAGCATAAAGGCGACTTGCATTTGATGAAAGTCGACTTGTGGCATGCTCAGGTTGGATGATGGATGATTATAAGGATTGACTCAATGTGATTGATGAAATGCCCTAAATCATATCATATAGTCATGGTGACTATAATCCTACGGCTTGGAGAAGAAGTAGATGAGACCCGAAATCCCTCCTCGGTATATGAAAACTAACGCCTTCCATTAATATGGTAAGAACCATAGTTCTTATAGAGTTGGGTTGTTGAGCTAACCTCAAGCTCACTCTATACGAATATGTTCGAACCATGAAAATAAGATTTTTGGATTAACGGGTCGGTTTTCCTAAGCGTTGATTTGTTGAGCTAACCTCGAGGTCAACATGGGATGAGGCGAAATTGGGTAGCATACATCGGATGTATGCGCATCAAAGAGTTGATACTGATGTAAGTGCATACATCAACAAGTTGATAAGAGCGATCGATAGTTGTGTCTAAGATGTAATTGGTATATCGATACCTCCGAGACATAAGGTGGCTTGTTGGGTAAACCCAAGGTCATTCTTAATGTCGAGTTATCGATGATACAATTGGTATGACCGATACCTACCGATTGACCTAAGTTGTGGCTTGTTGGGTAAACCCGAGGTCACTCTTAGCAATGTCGGATATCGACCCACTAGGACATAATGTCACTTTGTTTCTCTGGATTAGTAAAGAGGGTTATGGATTCTAGGAAACTAGTGGGAGCCATATGCATGTCATGCAAGTCCTTATGATCATGCAGGCATTTCTATTCTATCATTCCTTCTCTCTATCGCTAGGTTGATTGAAGAAGTTTTTCGAGGTGAATTTTCGCTCTCTATTCGGACCGAATTTTCTTGATTGGTGAGAATCGAGAATTGTTCTCGGATCGAGGGCGGGATCGTCTAGATGTTCCCTTCTAGATGCACTGCTTGTCGATGCTTGATGAGGATCGAAAGCATATTATAAGCATCTAAGGGCGGGGACATGGCTACTTGCCTCGATGTCACCGAGCCGCAAGAGCAAAGACGAGTCCATGGATGCTCACTCTATAGTATTTCATCTTAGGGAGCTGTTTGATGAGTAAGCTCGATGCGAAAGGTTCGAGACCTCGAGGCTTCTCTTCACTATTAAAGATGGCTCGAGGGATATCTGGCATGCAATATGCCACGAAGATGAATGGCTATATTGAGAGATTGGTCGTCTTAGGATTTGTAATGGATTATGAGTTAAGTAGAGACTTAATTCTAGTTGGATTGTGTGATGGTTATTCACAGTTTGTGATAAACTATCGGATAAACCAAATATCCACAACAATTCTGGTGATCAATCTGCAAGAAACAGTGACGAGCTATCGAAGGATAGCAAGTGCTAATGGTGGATGCTTCTTCTTCTAGTTCAAAGAAGGAAAAGGCCAACAAACCAAATGGAAGTGCCATCAAGGAAAAACCAATAATTCTGCCCCAAAATGATTTTGCTTTCATTGTGGCAAGGCGGCCACTAAAAGCGGCTGTAAAATCTATTCGAGTCCTTGAAGCGAAGAAGGCATCGATGCCTCTACTCCTTCAAATATGTTTGTCATTGAGGTTAATACTATTCTGATCCAAACATATCGGTATTAGATACGGTTGTGGCTCATACATATGAAATGATATGCGGGGCCTCGGGGACGATGAAAGCTCATTGAGGAGAACTAGACCTTCGTGTAGGTAATGCGCAAGAGTTGCTACATTAGCCGTGACACTTATGTCTTGTTACTCCCTCTTGGGCTTGTATTCAAATTGGATGATTGACATTTTGTACTGTTTTAAACAAAGAACATATTGTATGTTTTATGTTTACTTAGAGTTGATTTCCATTGGACTTTTAGTAGCAATGGTTGTTCTATTAGTTGAATGGAAGGCTACATGCTCTTGGTACATTATGCAATTGAATTGACATATTAGATATGTCATATCCGATTCTGAATGTCAATGGCGAAAAGACATAATCGAGATAATTTAAAATCAACTTACTTATGGCATTGTCGGCTTGGCCATAAATAAATGAGACACGCATCGCTAAGCTCCATAAGAGTAGATGTTTAGGGTCATTTGATTATGAATCCTATGACACATGCGAATCTTGTTTATTAGGCAAGATGACTAAGTTATCCTTTAAAGGAAGGGTGAACGAGTGAATGGAATATTAGACCTAATACATTCGGATGTATGTGGTCTGATGTCCATCCATGCCATAAGTGGTTGTTTTTACTTCATTACTTTTATCGGTGATTATTCACGATATAGGTATCTCAGTGTCGATGAGATACAAATCTGAAGCATTTGAATAGTTCAAATAATTGAAATGAAGTAGAAAACTAACTTGGTAAAAATGCGAATACATTACGATCGATCGTGGTGGAAAATGCTTAGACCAACGGTTTTGGATTATCTCGGAGATAATGGGATTTTATCTCGGTATACTCCACCTTACACGCCAAAGACAATGGTGTGGTTGAAAGGAGAAATCGAACCTTGTTAGACTTAGTGCGATTGATGATAGGTTTTGCATTTTGGGAATATCGCTTTCAAGGCAATTTGTTTACTTTCTAAGCGAGTTCCATTAAAGGCGATTGATGTTACTCCATATGAGATATGGATTAGCTGAAAGCCTATCTTTCTCAATTGAAAGTTTGGGATTGTCACCTTACGTGAAGCGGACACGATCGGATACATTTGATGTAAAGGCGACAAGTGTTTGTTCGTGGAATATCAATTCTACCTTCTTTGAGGAACAAAATTGTTTGTTTCAAGCATCTTTGTTTTCTTAAAAAGCAGTTTCTTTTACAAGAAGGACGATGGGAGCAAAGTTGAACTTGGAGAAGTTCAAGATTCTCGAACAAACATAGATCAATTGCTGAATCAAAGCAGTAACTCATATAGATGAGGTAACAGTTCAACCTTCTACTACACACAATTTACGTAGGTTAAGTAGGATACGACTTTGTTCCCAAGAGATATGAATTTCTTGTAAGTGAACATAATGGCGTATTGCTCATATGAGATGATCGCCTACTACTATGAACGAGTTACGAAAAGTTGATGCGGAACATGGCTTTGTGCCATGAAATCGAAATGGATTCCATGTATGAAAACCAAGTATGGACTTTGGTTGTTACACGAAGGATAAAACCCACGAGGTGCAAAGGAGTTTTAGAAGAAAACCAACATGGATGGTAATTTGATTACCTATAAAGCAATGCTTACGGTTAAAGGATTTAAATCACGAGATAAAGAGTTGACTATGACAAAACCTTGACCCGTAGCAATGCTTAAATCCATTAGGATACTCCTAGCCATTCTTTGTTAGAGTAGTGCCCTAAAGGCAATCCCTTTAGCGCATTTTGTTCATAGTCGTATGCAGACTTTATGAATAAATAAAGCAAAGGCATATTTCATTTATTTGATGTTCATTTTATTATGAATTGATAATGATCTTTAATCAAATTAATGAAGTCCACGATACGTGACATAGCGTGAAGGAAATTATGATGCGATCATACTCTTGAGATTCCTATCATGTGCAATTATGTCGATATCTAAATTATCCTAGTCATAGGATTAACGAGGCTGGACATCGTTAATCCGGATAGACTAACACATGTCAAACTCCTTGATTGGATCAGCGGTGGATCTCGTAAAGCCGTAAATATTGAGATATTTAGATTTGACATGTGGATGCTTACTAGTGGTAGTAAGTACATTGGATGACTGCTATGAGATCATCACATGGATGTCTATACAAATGTCGATGATAATCTCATCATAGCAATGGTGCAAGTATCCTTAGACTTGAGGTACTCGAGGATATCTTAATCTTGATTACGTACTTTGACTCCATTCCTTGTTACCTTTCGGAGGTCGCTCATAGGGTGGTGATTGGAGTGCGACTTGAGGTATTGAAGGTAATTGAGTAGCCAATAGAGGATTCACCATACATTATAGCGAAGAGATACCCGTGGCCTCTTATCGGGATCATTACTTTGAAGTCTCTGCCGGAGCATACATATGTCATGAAGATGGTCTTCGTGGACATATAAAGTAATGAGTCTAGGGCGAGAAGCTGATTACACTTGGACTAGATTTGATCGATCGGTCTAGTAAGAGTTGACACATTGCCCATACTCGAACCAAGTGGGGTATAGCATGGTGAAAGGACGAATTGCGGTAATTGTCATGGAAGGGTTAGTGATATGGTTTCATTAGTCGAACCAATTACTTTCCGGTCGATTGGGGTCGTGATGTGTTCTTTAGATACTGCTCATGACTTGCTTAGATTAAGTGTTAATCTAAGTGGCCAACATATAGGAACCTAATGGGTCACACGCATTAGAGTGACTCGGAGAATCTGTAAAATAGTTTGGACGAGATCCGATATCTGGAAACAATAGGATTATATGAATCCGATGAGATTGGGATATGTCCGATGAGATCGCGACATTGACATTCTTGAAAACCGTTTAGGTGATTTTTAGCCGTGGGGCCGTGGGCGGTAGGGACCGACCCAGCTTGATTTGGACCACTTCAGCAATTATATATATTAATTGATTAAGTAAATAATTAATTAATATATAAATATATAAGTGATTTCGGTGGAGACAAAAATGGAGAGGAAAAGTTTGGTTTGAAAAGTCAAAGGTAATTATGATTTAGCATTTTAAGACATATTTCATGTCTCCCACGTGGATGCTCCATCCACCATGCCTTTCTTATGTATTTAAGTGTTAAAAATACATAGAAGAAGGCTAAGAAAGATGCTTGCACGGTTATGGAAAGGAGAAGAACCGAAAATGGCTTAAATGAGTTAAGCTTTTGAAATTGTTTCATCTTCTTCATCTCCTCCATTCAACTTGCTTCTACTTCTCCAAGGCTCCACCAAGCTCATCTAATTTGCTCTCCAAGGCTAAGGTAAGAGCTAGCACTCTTTTCTTTAGTCTAGCTATTCCCGGTCAAAGAGTTTGTCGGTTAGGTTTCCGACCTCTGCGTGGATCTGATTAGAGGCGGTCTCCTTTGGTCGTTATGGTTTGATTGTTTGTACATACACATGGATCCTGGCTTTGGGAATGTCCGGGACTTAAATTTTTAATTCCGCACCCTGGGCATGTGATGCCCACCCCGGGATTTTCCTACAGTAGTATCAGAGCCACTTGTGTTGTATAAGCGATCGAAATGATAACTAGGTCGGAGTTCCTTAGTGAATTGAGCTGCTGATGCATGTTATTTGTGTGAATTTCGAATCAGTATAGAGATGCATGTTTTCGAAATTTCTTGCTCAGAATTGTTCATAACATGTTATAGAATATGTTTGTGAAAGATGAGAATTTATCAATTTGATTTGATATGGTTTTGCTATTTAATTCCCTCAAGTTTCGGATGCTGTCTTGTTGATAGTTTCTGAAACAGGTATGCTTGTAAATTCGAGAATAAATTCTAGAAAAATTGTTTTTCGGATTGGTTTTCACCAACATGTCCCTAAGATGTTTGTTAATGTCTCTGTGGATGGAAAAATGTTTTCAAGGTGATTTACCATTTATTTCCGAATTACTTGTGTGCTGATGGGAATGTCTGTGTTGGAGAACACAGATTCTGGTTCGGCTAGATTGCTGAGGTTCAATGAGTTTTTGTGGGAAATAAATCCTGGAAAAATTCATGGAGCATTTTGGGAACATGTTTTAACCTCTGTAATTTTCTCAGTATTTATTGAAAGTGTTTCAATGGTCATTTTGAGCAAAATGTTGAGCTTAGCAGTTTTGAGAAAGTTGCTGGGTCTATTTTGTTTGGAATGATTGATTGTGTTATTTTCTGTTCCAATGCCATGAATCATTTTTATAGTGATTAAAAATGTGTTATATTGATGTGGTATGCATGCCTAGTTGGAATTCTTGAAATTTGGTTTCCAATAATTTTTGGATGTCGGATAGGTCACTTTAGCGTCTCGTTAGATTATTCCGTTATCTTGGTTATTTTGGCCGTCGCAATTTTTGTGACAAGTGCCGGAGTAATCTTGATAACGTGTAGCCTACCTAGAGATACTTAGCATGATTATTTGGTGTCCTTAAATTATGTGGAAATCTAGTGATTAATGGTGGATTAATCGGTTTCAAGGTTTTCATATATAGTTAGACTATATGGCATGTATGTTTCAATGAAAATATTTCATTAGCACATTAATATAAAGTTAGGTATATGGTATTGTGAATTGGAAATGCATGGATTGAGAATTAGCCGATTAGATAGCAATTCCTAATGCACCACAAACAAGTCGACTTATACATTCATAACTTTCGACTTGTTTGGTGCATTATAGACTAATAAGTCGACTTGCCTGATGGTACAAGTCGACTTGTTCATCTGCGATTACTGCACAAGTCGACTTACACATGCATAAGTCGACTTATATGAGACACATAAGTCGACTTATACATATACAAGTCGACTTATATCATGCCTTAGTGGGATGATGGGTGATTTTGGTATAAATTCAATGTGATTGATGCGATGCCCTAAATCGAGACCATATAGTCATTGTGACTATGATCCTTGGATGAGATTAATTTGATGAGACCTAAAATCCCTCAATTTAAAATATGAATACTAACGCCTTCCATTAATATGGCAAGAACCGAGTTCTTATAGGGTTGGGTTGTTGAGCTAACCTCAAGCTCACTCTATCTGAATATGTTGAACCATGAAAATATGATTTTCGGATTAATGGGTCGGTTTTCCTAGAAGCGTTGATTTGTTGAGCTAACCTCAAGGTCAGCGTGATGAGGCGAAATTGGGTAGTGTACATCGGATGTACGCGCATCAGTGTTGATAACCCAATGTATGTGCATACATCACCTGTTGATAAGATCGGGCGATAGTTGCATTAGAGATGCAATTGGTATGACCGATACCTACCGATTGACCTAAGGTGACTTGTTGAGCTAACCTCGAGGTCATTCTTAGCAATGTCGGATATCGACCCACTAGGTCATTGTACCATTTTGTTTCTTGGATTCATGATGGGGTTATGGATTCTGTTGAAACTAGTGGGAGCCATATGTATGTCATTTAAGTCCTTATGGTCATACATTTAAATCTATTCTAACTTTCTTTCTCTCTACGTTTAGGTTGATTGAAGATGTCGACTAGTGTGAATCTTGGCGCTCTAATGGATGCAAACAAATTAATGGACCAAATTTTCTTGATTGGTGCGAAATCGAGAATTGTTCTCGGATCGAGGATCTAGGATACATCCTTGATTTTCCGCTTCGGATCCACTTCTGAAGGAGCTTCGATGATGATCGGAAGGCATATAAAAGCATCTAAAAGGCGATGACATAGCCACTGCATTATGCTTGCATCGATGTCACCGAGTGCGAAAAGACGAGTCTATGGATGCTCATACGATTGTGTTTCATCTTAGAGAGTTGTTTGATGAGCAAGCTCGGTCCGAGCAGTTCGAGACCTCGAGGTTGCTCTTTACAACGAAGATGACTCTAGTTCATCTGCATGCAATATGCATTGAAGATGAATGGCTATAATGAGAGGTTGGTCGTCTTAGGTTTTGTGATGGATTACGAGTTAAGTATAGACTTAATTCTAGTTGGTTTGTCGATAGTTATTCACGGTTTGTGTTGAACTATCGAATGAACCAAATATCCACCACAATTCCCGGTGATCAATCGCTCGAAGCAATGAGAACAATGTTGTCAAGCAAGATAGCAAGGCGTTCTATTGGTGGGTTCTTCTTCCTCTACTTCCACCAAAAGGAAACAGAAGAAGAAAAAGGCTCGAAGCGAAAGGAAGTGCAGAAAGGCAAGAAGAAGACCAAAGAGATCGCACCAAAAGGTACTGCTTCCATTGCGGTAAGATCGGTCATTGGGCGAAGCGCAAAGTCTATCTGGAACAAGCTGAAGCGAAGAAGGCATCGGATGCCTCGACTTCTTGGTATGTTTGTCATTGAGGTTATCTGCTTCGATCACAACATATGGGTATTAGATACGGTTGTGGCTCTCACATATCAATGATATGCGAGGGCCTCGGGGACGATGGCGGACTCATAAAGGAGAAATGGACTGCGTGTTGGCAATGGAGCAAGAGTTCTTGCA
This sequence comes from Erythroxylum novogranatense, assembly GCA_029891385.1. Lineage (NCBI taxonomy): Eukaryota > Viridiplantae > Streptophyta > Magnoliopsida > Malpighiales > Erythroxylaceae > Erythroxylum > Erythroxylum novogranatense. The sequence goes on from CM057227.1 coordinate 47,981,309, forward strand.
TTGCATTGTAGGAACTTATGTTTTGACCTTTGCCGATGGGCTTCATACTTAACGGATGATTGTTATTTTGTACCGTGTTAACAAAGAACATATTATGCATTTCTTGTTTAAATAGAGCTGGTTTCCATTTGTCTTTTGGTAACAATGGTTGTTCTATTAGCTCGAATGGAATGCTTTATGGTCTTGGCACATTATGCAATGGTATATACATATTAGATATGTCACATCCGGTTATGAATGTCAATGACGCTAAAAGACATAAAGAGATAATTTAAAATCAACTTACTTATGGCATTATGCGCTTGGCCATATAAATGAGAGCGCGATCGCTAAGCTCCACAAGAGTGGAAGTTTAGGGTCATTTGATTATGAATCATATGACACATGTGAATCTTGTTTATTAGGCAAGATGACTAAGATTACCTTTAAGGAAAGGGTGAGCGAGCGTGGATTATTAGACCTAATACATTCGGATGTATGTGGTCGATGTCCATCCATGCGAAGTGGTTGTCGTTACTTCATTACCTTTATCGATGATTATTCTCGATATGGGTACTGTATTCGATGAGATACAAATCGAAGCGTTTGAAAAGTTCAAACAATTGAAATGAAGTAGAAAAACAACTTGGTAAAAGTATCAAAACATTACGATCCGATCGTGGTGGTGAATACTTAGACCAAGAGTTTTGATTATCTCGAGATAATGGGATATTATCTCGGTGGACCCTCCTTACACACCACAAAGCATAATGGTGTGGCGAAAGGAGAAATCGAACCTTGTTGGACATGGTACGATCTATGATGGGCTTTGCACAATTACCAAAATCCTTTTGGGGATATGCCTTGAGGCAATTTGTTTACTTGTTAAGCGAGTTCCATCAAAGCGATTGATGTTACTCCATATGAGATGTGGACTAACAAGAAACCTTATCTTTCTTATTTGAAAGTATGGGGTTGTCTGCTTATGTGAAGCGGACACGGTCGAGATAAGCTTGGAGCAAAATCGACAAGTGTTTGTTCGTAGGATATCCTAAGGAAACAAGAGGATATCAATTCTACCTCACGAGGAACAAAGGTGTTTGTTTGATGCATGCTGTCTTTAGAGAAAGAGTTTCTTTTAAAGAGGACGGTGGGAGCAAAGTTGAACTTGAAGAAGTTCAAGATGCTCGAACAGACGCGGATCAATCGCTGAACACTGGCGTAACTCATACAGATGAGGTAGCAGTTCAACCTTCTACTACACGAAAGTCGTGGGTCAAGTAGGCTACGCTCTGTTCCCGAGAGATATGGATTTCGTAAGTGAGCAGAATGACGTATTGCTCATAGAGGATGATGAGCCTACTACCTATGAAGAGGTTACGAAGAGTTGAGTGCGAAAAATGGCTTCGTGCCATGAAATCAAATGGATTCCATGTATGAAAACCAAGTATGGACTTTGGTTGTTGCACGAAGGATAAAACCTATAGGGTGCAAATGGGTTTTCAAGAAGAAAGCGACATGGATGGTAATGTGATTACCTATAAAGCAAGGCTTGTGGCTAAAGGCTTTCGTCAAAGACAAGGAGTTGACTATGGCGAGACCTTGATCGAAGAGCAATGCTTAAATCCATTAGGATACTCCTAGCCATTGCCGCTCATTATGATTATGAGATATGGCAAATGGATGTGAAAACGACTTTCTGAATGGAAATCGGCTGAGGATGTGTACATGACACAACACGAGGGCTTCATTTCGTTGATGGCGAAAAGGTATGCAAGCTTCGAAATCCATTTATGGATTGAAGCAAGCATCCAGAGTTGGAATATCCGTTTGATGAGACAATCAAAGAGTTTGGTTTCTCACAAAATCCGGATGAACCTTGTGTGTACAAGAAAGTTAATGGAACTTCGATCGTATTCCTTGTGTTATATGTAGATGACATATTGTTGCTAGGAAGCGATGTCTCAATCGCAATCAAGTAAAAATTTGGTTGTCCAAACAATTTGCTATGAAAGACCTTGGAGAAGCAACTTATATCCTTGGGATAAAGATCTATAGAGATAGATCAAAGAGGTTGCTTGGTCTTTCACAATCAGCGACATAGACAAGGTGCTAAAGAGGTTTAGCATGGAGCAATCAAGAGAGGTTTCTTCCCATTACTCATGGGATAACACTCTCGAAGTCCATGTGTCCTAAGACACGGGGCGAGAGGATGCGTATGAATATGATCCGTGTCGTCTGCGATAGGATCTATTATGTACGCAATGCTATATACGAGACCCGATGTATCATATGCTCCAAGTGTTACGAGCGGATACCAATCGGATCTGGTGAGGTCCTTTGGGTGGCTGTCGAGAATATCTAAAGTACTTGCGAAGAACTAAGGATGTTTTCTTGATATATGGAGATGGAAGTCTCAGTGGCGGGCATCTGGATGCAGTTTTCAATCGATAAGGACGACTCGAGTCCCAATCAGGTTATGTTTTCACACTAAATGGCGGAGCGATCGGTTGGAAGAGTTCCAAGCAGAGACGATGGCGATTCAACGACCGAGGCGAGTACATTGCCGCGTCGACGCAAAGAAAGGAAGCGGTTTGGATCGAAGTTCATTTCGAACTTGGTGTGGTTCCTAATGTGATGGACCCATCTGATTGTTTTGTGACAACTTTGGGGCTATTCTTGCGAGCAAAGGAGCCAAGGTCTCATCAACGGTCCAAACACGCATCTACCGATACCATTTGATTCGGAGATCATTGCTCGAGGTGATGTCACGATAGAGAGAATTCCACAGAGCGAACATTCTTGATCCGTTGACAAAGCCGTTGCCACAGAAGAATTTTGATTCTTATGTACTCGCTTATGGTATTAGATACCAAGGCGATTGGCTTTAGTTCAAGTGGGAGATTGTTAGAGTAGTGCCCTAAAGGCAATCCCTTTAGCGCATTTTGTTCATAGTCATGTACGGACTTTATGAATAAATAAAGCAAAGGCATATTTCATTTATTTGATGTTCATTTTATTATGAATTGATAATGATCTTTAATCAAATTAATGAAGTCCCTGATACATGACATAGCATGAAGGAAATTATGATGCGATCATACTACCGAGATTCCTATCATGTGCAATTATGTCAATATCTAAATTATCCTAGTCATAGGATTAACGAGGCTGGACATCGTTAATCCGGATGAGACTAAGACATGTCAAACTCCTTGATTGGATCAGCGGTGGATCTCGTAAAACCGTAAATATTGAGATATTTAGATTTGACATGTGGATGCTTACTAGTGGTAGTAAGTACATTGGATGACCTGCTATGAGATCATCACATGGATGTCTATACAAATGTCGTTGATAATCTCATCATAGCAATGGTGCAAGTATCCTTAGACTCGAGGTACTCGAGGATATCTTAGTCTTGATTACGTACTTTGACTCCATTCCTTGTTACCTTTCGAGAGGTCGCTCATAGGGTGGTGATTGGGTGCAGCTTGAGGTATTGAAGGTAATTGAGTAGCCAATAGAGGATTCACCACTTACATTATAGCGAAGAGATACCCGTAGCCTCTTATCGGGATCATTACTTTGAAGTCTCGGCGCCGAAAGCATACATATGTCATGAAGATGGTCTTCATGGACATATAAAGTAATGAGTCCTAGGGCGAACTGATTACACTTGGACTAGATTTGATCGATCGGTCTAGTAAGAGTTGACACATTGCCCATACTCAAACCAAGTGGGGTATAGCATGGTGAAAGGACGAATTACGGTAATTGTCTATGGAAGGGTTAGTGATATGGTTTCATTAGTCAAACCAATTACTTTCCGGTCAATTGGGGTCATGATGTGTTGCTAGATACCGCTCATGACTTGCTTAGATTAAGTGTTAATCTAAGTGGCCAACATAACCGGAACCTAATGGGTCACGCATTAGAGTGACTCGGAGAATCTGTAAAATAGTTTCGGACAGAGATCCGATATCTGGAGAGCAATAGGATTATATGAATCCCGATGAGATTGGGATATGTCCCGATGAGATCGCGACATTGACATTCTTTGAAAACCGTTTAGGTGATTTTTAGCGGCGGGGCCGATAGGCGGTGGGACCGACCCGGTTTGGGCTTGGACCACTTCAGCAATTATATATATTAATTGATTAAGTAAATAATTAATTAATATATAAATATATAAGTGATTTGATTGGAGACAAAATGGAGAGGAAAAGTTTGGTTTGAAAAGTCAAAGGTAATTATGATTTAGCATTTTAAGACATATTTCATGTCTCCCACGTGGATGCTCCATCCACCATGCCTTTCTTATGTATTTAAGTGTTAAAAATACATAGAAGAAGGCTAAGAAAGATCTTGCAGTTATGGAAAGGAGAAGAACCGAAAATGGCTTAAATGAGTTAAGCTTTTGAAATTGTTTCATCTTCTTCATCTCCTCCATTCAACTTGCTTCTACTTCTCCAAGGCTCCACCAAGCTCATCTAATTTGCTCTCAAGGCTAAGGTAAGAGCTAGCACTCTTTTCTTTAGTCTAGCTATTCCGGGTCAAAAGAGTTTGTCCGGTTAGGTTTCAAACCTCTGCGTGGATACCGTTAGAGGCGGTCTCCTTTCGTCGTTATGGTTTGATTGTTTGTACATACACATGGATCACGGCTTTGGGAATGTCCGGGACTTAAATTTTTAATTCGCACCTGGGCATGTGATGCCCACCGGGATTTTCCTACAATTGCCACTCATTATGACTATGAGATATGGCAAATGGATGTGAAGACAGCTTTCCTGAGAGGAAATCTACCCGAGGATGTGTATGACACAACCTGAGGGCTTCACTTCCATCGATGGCGAAAAGGTATGCAAGCTTGTAAATCCATGTTTGGATTGAAGCAAGCATCCAGGAGTTCGAATATCCGTTTTGATGAGGTACTAAAGAGTTTGATTTCTCACAAAATCCGGATGACCATGTGTGTATAAGAAGGTTAATGGGATTTGCAATCGTATTCCTTGTGTTGTATGTAGATGACATCTTATTACTAGGAAGCGATGTCTCTATCCGCAATCAGTTAAAATTTGGTTGTCCAATCAATTTGCGATGAAAGACCTTGGTGAAGCAACTTATATCCTAGGGATATAGATTTATAGAGATAAATCAAAGGTTGCTTGGTCTTTCACAATCATCGCATACATAGATGAGATGCTAAAGAGGTTTAACATGGAACAATGCTATATACGAGACCCGATGTATCGTATGCTCTAAGTGTTACGAGCGGATACCAATCGGATCTGGTGAGGGTCATCCTTTGGGTGGCTATCAAGAATATCCTCAAGTACTTGCGAAGCACTAAGGATGTTTTCTTGATCTATGGAGATGGAAATCTCCAGTAAGCGGGCATTCGGATGCTAGTATTTAATCGATAAGGATGATTACGAATCACAATCGGGTTATATACATTCACACCGAATAGCGTGGCGGTTAGTTGGAAAAGTTCCAAACAAGAGAGGACCGCTGATTCATCAACCGAGGCAGAGTACATTGCCGCGTGAGATCTTGCAAAGAAGCGGTTTGGATCGAAGTTCATTCTTGAACTTGATCTGGTCCCTAGTTGTGATGGGCCCATAGGATTGTATTATGATACAATGGGGCTAGTGCGCAGGCAAAGGAACCAAGGTCTTATCGACGATCCGAACTCGTACTTCGCCGATTCGGGAGATCATTAGTCGACATGATATCTCGATAGAGAGAATTCACACGAGCAAAGTGTTGTTGTTAGTTGACAAAGCCATTGTCACAGGAGAATTGTGATTCTCATGGACTCGCTTATGGTATTAGATACTAAGGCGATTGACTTTAGGTCAAGTGGGAGATTTGTAAGTGATAAGTCGACTTGTACCATGTGTAAGTCGACTTACAAATGTTCGGTATCGATAAGTCGACTTGTTCATTGGATAAGTCGACTTGTTCAAAAATCGATCTTGTTTATATTGTGCCCTAAAGGCAATCCCTTTAAGCGCATTTTGTTCAAAGTCGTAATGCGACTTTATGAATAAATAAAGAAAAGGCATTATTCATTAATTTGATATTCATAAACATTGTTTATGAATTGATTGAATCTTTAATCGAATTAATGAAGTCCATGATATATGACATAGCATGAAGGAAATTATGATGTGATCATACTACTGAGGTTCCTATCATGTGCAATTATGTCAGTATCTAAATTCTCCTAGTCATAGGATTAATGAGATGGACATCATTAATCCGGATAGACTAGCACATGTCATATTCCTTGATTGGATCAAGCGGTGGATCTCGAAACCGTAAATATGAGATATTTAGAATTGACATGTGGATGCTTACTAATAGCGATAAGTTCATTGGATGACTGTCATGAGATCATCACATGGATATCTTATCTAAGTGTCGGTGATAATCTCATCATAGCAATGGTGCAAGTATCCTTAGACTTGAGGTACTCGAGGATATCTTGAATCTTGATCACGTGCTTTGACTCCATTCCTTGTTGCCTTCAGAGGTAACTCATAGGGTGGTGCTTGGGTGCGGCTTGAGGTATTGAAGATAATTGAATAGCCAATAAAGGATTCACCACTTACGGATTAGCGTAAGAGATACCCGTAGCCTCTTGTCGGGATCATTACTAAGGTCGGTTAAAGCATGTATGTCATGAAGAGTGTCTTCATTGACATATAAAGTAATGAGTCCCGGGACGAGAACCGATATCACTAGGCTAGACTCGGTCTAGTGAGAGTTGACACTTTGACCATACTCATAACCAAGTGGGGTATAGGATGGTGAAAGGACGAATTGCACGGTAATTATACATGGAAGGGTTCGTGATGCGGTTCGTGATGAATACATCAAACCGATTACTTTCCGGTCAATTAGGGGTCATGATGTGTTGCTAGATACCGCTCATGACTTGCTTAGATTAATTGTTAATCTAAGTGGTCAACATAACCGGGAGCCTAAAGGGTCACACGCATAAGAGTGTTTCAAAGAATCTGTAAAATAGTAATTGGACTGAGTTCCAATTATGGAGAGCAAATGGATTAAATGGATCCTAATGGGATTGGGATATGTCCCGATGAGATCGCGACATCAATATTGCTAAGAAAGGTTTAGGAGTCGTTTCAAAGATCGGGGCTTAGATAAGCAGTAGGACCGACCCCAATTGGACTGGACCTTAGCAAATATATATTTATTAATTAATTAAGTAATTAATTAATTAATTATATATATATATATATATGTCCATGTGCGTTGAAAGTGGGAGAAGAAATGTTAAAAACTTTGAAAAGTCAAAGTTTATTTCTTTATTCATTAAAAATGAATGGCCATTCATCATCCACTTGGCAAACTCTTATGGAAGCACTTTTAAGTGTTAAAAATCTACATAAGAAGCTTGTCTTGGGTGGGTGTGTCCGTCGATGCTTGAGGCTTGGAGAGGAAGAACAATTTTCCTTAAAGTGTTAAGGTTATAAAGTTGAAAAAGTTTTCAAGTTTCTTCTTCTCCTTTAGGCATCAACGAACTCTCCTTCTCCAAGCACATGGTCCAACGTTTTCTCAAGCTCTCGGATGAGGTAGGCTCTAGCGAGGCTTTAACTGTTCTAGCTATTCCCGGTCAAAGGGTTTGACTCGGTTAGATTTTCGATCTCTGCGTGGATCACCTTTAGAGATAGTCTCTTTTGGCTATTTAGGTTGATGTCTTCATACCGATACCTAGATCCTGGGATTCGGGAAAGTCCTGGGAACAAAAAATTTTGTTTTCCGCTGCCGGTACATGTGATGTACCTCCCGGGATTTTTCTACAATTCTGAATATAGCATGTTTTATTCACAGCTTCTGCCCAGAAATACTTAGGAAGATTCGTCTCACATAGCATAGTCCTTGCCATCTCTTAAATCGTCCTATTCTTTCTCTCAACAACTCCATTATGTTGTGGAGTTCTAGGGGCCGAGAAGTTGTGGGAAATTCCATTCTCCTCACAGAAAACTCTAAACTTCTCATTCTCAAATTCTCCGCCATGATCACTCCTGCTACTAGTTATAGACATTCCTTTTTCATTCTGTAACTTTCTGGATAGAGTTCTAAAGCACTTAAAAGACTCATCTTTGTGTGATAAAAACAGTATCCAACAAAATCGAGTAAAATCATCAACAATGACAAGTCCATATTTCTTTCTGCCAAGACTTAATGTCCTTGTAAGACCAAACAAATCCATATGTAATAGTTCTAAAGGTCTTGAAGAAGTTACAAAATTTTTAGAAGAGAAAGAGGTTTTAACCTGTTTTCCTTTCAAACAATTTTCACAGAAAAATTCTTTGTCAAAACTTATTTTTTGTAAACCTCTTACCAAATCATGTTTTACCAATTTTGAAATATGTTTCAAAGAGACATGACCTAGCTTTTTATGCCAGATTAGTCTTTCTTCTTCAGAAGATAGAAAACATGAGATATTTTGATTTTGAAAATCTTCTAAGTTGATTTTGTAAAGGTTGTTTCTTCTCTTGGCAGAGAAAAGTATAGACCCAACTTTGTTTCTGACTTCACAAAGATTTTGATTGAATGTAACTATAAAACCAGAATCACACAACTGACTCACACTAATCAAGTTATTCTTTAGACCATCAACAAGCAGTACATTATTTATGCATGCAAAGGAATCTTTACCTATTTTCTCGATTCCAATGATTTTGCCTCGCTGGTTGTCTCGAAAGTTCTTGATCCTCCTTCTTATCTTTGAAGGTCTAGGAACATAGACCTTCTTCCGTCATGTGTCATAAGCATCCTTTGTCTAAATACCAATGGTGCTTGTCGTATCTTCAAGGAAGGATATCTGCAGGAGAAACTATTTTATTTCTTGGTACCCAAATTTTCTTGGGTCCTTTATGGTTAATAGTATGCACATGATATGATCTTTGATGCATATAACTCGGACGTTGATTAAAATATGTTATCCTATTTCTTCCTTTTGAGAGACAAATTTATTACAAGACCGAGTATTGTTTCCAAATAAACCTAATCGGTCTTATCACTAGGATGTCTACATTTTCCTAGCATATCATTCATTTTCTTTGTACTCTCTGGAAAGTAACTAGATCGGTGATAGATTCTTGATCCTCGGTTTGAGTTGATTAATCTCATCCGATCATCTACAAGTTTCCTTTTAACTCTAACTCCTTTTTAAGCAAATATTTTTCTCTATTTTCTCGGTATTTCTAATATTCTCTGATACTTTTTCTTCAACAACTTGATCTTTGTTTCGAATAGCATGAGAATCTTCTAACAGTTCTGAATATGCATCATGCAAATTTTCGTAGTCGAATTTTACCTCCTCATCACTATCTTCCTCGGCCATTAGGCAAATGTTTGCATGTTCTGATGACTCAGAGCCTGTATCTGATTCAGATGAATCTAGGTCCTCCCATGTTTCCATCATGCTTTTCTTGCCTTCTCTACTCTTCTTGGGTTTATCTTCAGCGTTGAGTTCAACTTCATGAATCTTTAAGGATCCTAGCAACTAATCTAGCTTTAATATGCTCAAGTCTTTGGCTTCTTGCAATGCCGTAACTTTTGGTCTCCATCTCTTAGGAAGACTTCTTAGAATCTTGCGAACGTGATCTTGATTATTGTATGTCCTTCCAAGAGCTTTCAATCCATTGATAATTGTTTGAAATCTTCCAAACATTTGATCAATAGATTCTTCATCTTCCATCCTGAAAAGTTCATATTGATGTAAAAGAATACTTATCTTGGATTCCTTAACTTGACTTGTGCCTTCATGAGCAATGGACAATGTGTCCCACATTTCTTTTCTTTGTGTCGCAACCATGCACTTTGTCGTACTCGCTTCTACTTAAGGCACGTTAAGAAAAATTTCGCCTTTGAATTGGCTTGTATTCTTACTTTCGATCACCGTCCATCCGCTTCGTGGAATAGAACTACCTTCTTCATCTGGTATATAGGTCCGTGCTCTATTACATCCCAAAGGTCTACATGTGTAGATTCGATGAATGACCGCATTCTATCTTTCCAAGAATGATAGTCTTCTCCATTGAATCTTTGGAGGTCTAGTATCGAGGCTCCTTCAATGATGTATACATGTGACTCGCCATTATCTTTAATCCACACTTCGCCAAAGTGATTCTTGGATACCAAGCTCGATACCAATTGAAGTGAATCACTGCGTTAATACAACACTTAAAACACAATAGAATGCGAGAAGGGGGTTGAATTGTATTCCCTTTTAAATATCTTTTAGAAATTACTTGTTAGAATTAAGATTCTTTCTGAATTCTTATTAATCTGATTAATCAAACTTTTCAATGCTAAGTATATGAATAGTAAATAAAGATCAACTTTGAAACTAAAAGTGAAATAGAGTGAGAGTAGTAGACACATGATTTATCTGGTTCACCCCAAACCGTGGGCTACGTCCGATCCTCGAGTTTCTTCTGAGATTTCACTATCTCTTCAAACGTTACAGTATTCTTTCACGAGCCTCTTCAGGTCTCTACAACCAGTATTCTTTCACACTTAGCCTCTGCAAGCTATCTGTACAACTTTTCTTTTCAGAAAATATTTGAACACTCTGTTACAGAAGGATAGCGTTCAGCTAATTCGCACTTAATCGCTTTTTCACTTTGTGTAATTTTTCTCAAAACAGCAAACTCTTCAGTTTTCGACTTCGACTTGTATTTATAGCCTTCGTCTCTAACTGCTTCTTGATTCTTAAATCTTGAATCTTTAAAGAAACGGTTAATCAGTTGAGTTCTGTAACTAACTCGAACTGACTCTTGCGTCTGTTTCTTTTCTACGTCTGCGTCGCTTACGCTTTTTCGCGCTCAGATATCTACATTTGCGTCTGCGTCTTTTATTGTCTTGTGTCATCTACGTCTGTGTTGACTTTTTACTTTGACAATCTTAAATACGTGTTTTGATTTTCTGTGTGCATCAGATCGACTTTTTCAACTTAGTCATGTCAACTTAAATCATACGTCATCTTAAATACATCTCCGAATTAAATCAGTATACGCCTGGATATTTTGTTTTTCTTGTATTTGATCTCACTATGTTTGTTATACATCAAAATCATTTTTATGTAAAGTCATTTTGACTTAACACATACGCCAATACAAATGTAGTGAATCTTTATCTATCATATCGAACCATATATTATTTCTCCTTTCCAATTATCCACATATCATCGTACATACATATGTTCGCAATCAATTCAAAATCATAGGTACCTAGTCATCCTAAAATCTTAATCTCAATTTCACAGGCATATTCTTATGCTAAATCATGACTCTTATCACTTTTAACCGACATTCATTTCAAGTCCAAGTTTGACCTCTCCAGGTCATAACAAATTTTTTTTTTCTTTCAACTCAGCTTATACACTTTAGGACTCATCATTCATATTGATGTCACTTCTTTCCTTAATCAGTCCATGACAATGTATTCATATTTATATCACATTCAAGGATATATTACCACAGTACAATATGGATATCATATTCAATGATACAACCATATATACAAATGTAGTGGATCTTTATCTATTATACAAAACCAGATACTATTTCTCATTTCTAACTGCCCATAAACCTTCATTGGCTCACATTCTGATAGATCATCATTCTTCCTAGTGCTTCTAACAGCTTAAATTCTTAAGGAATGCTCATGCATGTGACTCATATAAATGTGACTCAAACTGAGGGATCAATTGTCGCTATCTGCTATGACATGACAAGAATGCATGTACCTTGACATGTATTTCAGAAAATGCCCATATAAGATAGTAATTCTGGGCTCTGATACCACATATGTAACACCCCACTCTCGCAAGACATGTACTCGACATCCTGAGGGATATCCGAATCTGTGCCCCATAAGGGTGGCATGCTAAAGCACTCAATCATTCAAAATTCAGTACAATTTTTTTAATACAATCAAAATATGCAGAAATCAATAATCAATTCGGGGCCCACTTTATTCGTAAATTTTTTCAATCATAACAATACAATCAACAAAACTTTCAATAGCCATTTAGGCCCTTTCACAAATATAAAACACTTTAGATATAATGTCTTTCCATTACAACATAATTCAATTACACATTGTACAAAACTTTTCGGAGTACATATTGTACAAAAATTGCAGAATATACAATTCAATGCAAAAATAAAGAAATACAATGTAACTGATCCCGATCCCTATCCCTCACTTATATATTGTAGGTATACTCCTGTTTGCCTAACGGGGTATTCTTCTAATCCTGAAAAATATTTGCAAATCTTAAGTGAGTTTTGCGAACTCAATGAGTGACCATCATCGATGGCTCACCCAGCCACATAACACATAATTCACATTTACATCATTTCACATTTCACAGTCAATACAATTTAATAATTCCTATTATGCATATGCAGTGCACATGAGACCCACTTTCTATTTGTTACTTTGTTGTAATCGAGTTCCTAAACTGTCCCGTATCTAGTGGATACTGGGCTCATTACTAACTGTCCCTTATCCGTTTAGGGGATACACGGCTCATTTTACATAATTAGTCTTAGGCTCTTAATCGCTTTTGAGCTCGAGGCTCATTTTCACTCATTGAGCTTTAAACTCTGATCAGTGGCTACTATGGTCACAACTGCCATTATCTTTCATGCATTTATGAAATGAAATGCATCAATCACTTTTGCATGATCCCATTCAATCACATTCCCATATCATCGAACCTTATCCGGCATTCAACATTATGTTGAGAATCACATTTGCACTTATATGCAAATGCTCATTCAAAACACATTTATCATCAAATTATGTACACTTAGTTCATCTCATTCACATAAAAGTAACACTTCAATATCCCAATGAATTCATCACATCATCGGGCCTTCTATCCGAAAACTAATACAATCAATCAATACAAAAATTCAAACAAAACAAATAATGAAATGAGACCATCTAGGTCTACTCACAATACGCTCCAGATTAGCATTGACTTCTAAATTCTAGAAATGCCTGAATGCGAACATTTAACCTACATAACCCATTTATGCAAGACACATATTGCACTCTCATTAATAATGGCACAATTATAAGCATTTATTCATGCATAATTGTGTATATGGGCTATGTACAATGCACGCTCAATGACAATCTCGGGTACTTTACCAAATTCATATCGTAGGCACATTTTCATTTAATAACTTAATCACTCATCAATTCTTTGAATCACAACCTCAATCCTTTAGTATTATCATATCCATAACTCATCCCTAAATCTTTCCAATATAAACCCGTATATGACTAGTGAGGAAGAAAAATAGAGTATTTATATAATCATTTCTCCAAAATCTTTTGTTCTCATCACATACACATTTTAGTTGATCTTTTAACTTCAAAAATCATTTCTACAACCTCTTATAACATTTTGATCATCAAATCAAAAAAAATCAACATGTACGGCACACTAAAAATCTCCACAGTCAATTCCCAGCAAATACGAATATCACTATTTCTTAACCATTTTACAGTGAACTCACGATGCATGCTTCAATTCATACAAAAATACATAATTATAATAAGTTCAGTCGTTTAAAAGCTCCAACATCTGCAACAATGACATAACCCTAATCCCTTATGCAACCACATATATCAACTTGAAAGTTGATAGAAGGTTCGATTTTTCTTGGGGTAGAAGAAAGAAATATTAAAGTGGAAGCGATGATAAACAGAGAAAAACAAGATTTAATTTTGGTGAAAAATTGACAAAAAAAACTCTGTGTTGGAGGAACTCTAGAGAAAGGAGTTTCGAGAAAGGTAAAGGCAAGTACCGTAGCTTATCTCTCAAAGGTAATAAAAATCTTAACTTTAGCTAAGACACCTGTTCATTTCTTATCTACTTATCCACTTCCCTTCATTAAGACTTATTTAAGTATAATTTATACTTAAGTTTAAAACTCAATAATACCACTGCAATCACAAGTTATAACCCATTAAATCATTTTTATATTTTTTCCATAAACACAACATTTCGGGTCAACTTTGTATGTTCTTTCTGACCCTGATACTAAAGTTATTTTGCAACACTTTCTTCTAGAAATATATTCTCCTATGTCTTATGTCTCCATTAAAACCAAAATTATTCAATTTGGTTTAGTTATTTGAAAGATATACCTCGAACATTTTCAGACTACTCTTATCCAAAATAGTAGACTATATACAACTTCCAGCCAAAAATTGAACATCTTAGAGACAGAATCACAATTTAATTTTTTATATGAATTGTAGCCCTATTTTTCTAGTTTACTCCAAATAAAAAATCATCTCATTTGGAATCTTACAGATCCAAATATAATCAAAATACTGAACACGGTTCAGTAAGATAATCATATTTCACTGTTTCAACAGATTCCACAGTTCAGTAAGATAATCCTATTTCACTATTCTAACAAATTCCACACTTTCATTTGATCAACCATTTCCAATTAGAGTCAGAATTCTACCAATATTTTTGGAGAGGTAGAAAAATGTGTTAGGAATTTATTGGTCTAAGAATCACTTCATTTGGAGATCGGGTTATGAAGTTATAACCAAAAGAATCAACCATGTTTATGTCCTCAATCATGTTATACCTATCTCAGAACAATTAGCATAAATTTCACTAGATATTTTGGATTAAGGTTTTATTTGAATGGTTTTGAAGAGGGCTTCAAGATCTACAACTTTCTAGAAGACCTCAAAGGCAAATTCTATCTTCTATATGGTCAAAAATGGGACCAGACGATAGGATCAGACGAATAATGCTCTAGACGATACGTCCTCACTAGACTATACGTCCTTACCAGACAAAGCATCCTCAACAGAAGATACGTCCTCACCAAATGAAGCATCCTCACCAGATGAAGCGTCTTTGTAAGATGATCCGTCCTCACCAGATGAAGTGTCCTCACCAGACGATACGTTCTCACCAGATGAAGCATCCTCACTAGACGATACGTTCTCACTAGACGAAGCATCCTCGCCAGACGATATGCCCTCACTAAATGATACGTCCTCACCAGACGAAGCGTCTTCATCAAACGACACGTCATCACTAGATGATGCGTTCTATACTCCTGAGCATCTCCATTTATAAGGACCATAACTTTTGACTCCGATATCCAAAATTCCATACTATATACTGTTGGAAAGCTAGAAATCTAAAATACAACTTTCTAGAAGAAACTTTGTCAAAATCTACCTAAATCAATACATTTAATTCATGGAAGTTCAGACCGAAGATTCAACTCTCAACTATTCATTCCCAGAAAATTTCCAGACTTTCATTTTCTAAAATCCAATAATTCAAATTTTTATTTCTAGTCCTTCTACTCCATTTAATTTAACTCATTCACTATAACCACAATTCTCAACATATCCCATTACTATTCAATATACCCGGAATGTCAATGAGTGCACGTACAATTATTTTCAAGTGTGCAAAAATTCAAATTCACATGCGGGTATGCTGCCATTGTGCTGAACATGAAATGCAATTTTTTTCTAACTCTCTCATTGCTATTTTTTCCATTATTGAAATCTAAATTATAACCCTTAATATAGGGACGGGATGTTACACTAGTTATAGGGTCAATCTCAGCCTAAACATGATCAAGCATATTTCGTCATCCTAACGTCTTTACACCTCTCTTCGGACTATTGATCTGAGACTAATAGTACGCTCTACTAATCTAGGTTTTTATTTAGGTTATGTTTATTTAAGATATGATTATTAATTAAATCTAACTACCGAATAATCTAGGATACGATCCCTATGGCAGCAACATTGCGAGGAAAACGGCCACTATAGGCAGTAACCTCACACATTCAGGTTATCTAACTTGAGTTATATTGTTCTTAGCCATACAAGACCATTGAACACTACTAACAAACATTAAATGTAACAATCAAAATAACGTATTAAGATTCCATACAAAACCCAATCTAATCAACACAATCAATACAATAATCTGAAAATAGATTATAATGTTAATAGAATGAAATAACTTAGCCGTGACTCGGGATCTATATCTCCATTGAACCTGCGTCAGGAAGTTAGCTTTCCATCTTCATCTTCAAGCTCCAAGCATTAGCCTTTGTAGCCTCCATTAATGTTGAAAAATGAAGAGAGAATGGAGGAGAATAGTTGTTGTCCCAGCTATAGTTGTCTCAGTTATTCTCTTTGAAATTCCAAGAGAAAATGTTGAAGAAGCTGTTGTCTTTGTCGTTGTCCACTCTCCTCTCTTTTTCTCCAGTCAGCCTTCATGAATGCATATTAGACAACCGAAGAAGACCATATGAAGAAGCTCTCCAAATGTAGCCGCCTTCATCGCCATTCACGTCTTGCTTCAACTCACCTTTATTTCTTTAGCTCTTAACTGACACCATCACCTAACTTTTTATTTATTTTTAACCCTCACACAAGTGTAGCTGTCACCTATTCTCCAATCACCCACACTTGGAAAACCTAAGAGGACTTAGTAAAGAAAGCTGCCGTGTTTTTTTCCTTGTCCAGCTACCACTCTCTTTTATTATAGCCCTCTCACCCCCTTTAGTTCTCCACCCTCTTTTTTGCTACAGATTGCAACTAACACCCCCCTCCCCATGTCACACATAACACATTCTTTTTATATTCAATAGCTAGGTTAAAATGTGGCAGCTGGCCTTCTCTTTGTTCATTCTCGGTTATTCACACTTCCATTTGCTCTTTATAGCCGACATATGACCTTTTTTGGACCCCAATTTCTTAGCCTAACATCTGTAATCATAAACCGTGAGCGTATTACCATATAGGGTTATTTCAAAGAACCCTCATTAGCCATCATCCCATAAGAGTAGTGTGCCCACACCAGTCAATCACCAAATTCACAATTTGAATTCTTCAAAACAATTGTATCCCTAAGTCTCTAGTTTAATTTGAAGTAAGAACCATCTCAATCAGAGCTCTATAGATGAAGTTATACTTGAGAAGCGAAAGTATGTTCATACCCTAGTCATGCTCTCTCAACTGACCCCTCAGTATCTTTCCATCAATATTTTTCATATCAAAACCAAAAGCTACCAATTTTTATATGGAGAGATATAAAAATGCATTAGGAATCTATTGGTTCAATATCACTTCATTTGGAGGTCGGAGTATGAAGTTATGTCCAAAAGAATCAAACATGATTTTGTCCTCAATTATAGTGAATCTATTTCGGGAAAATTGACATAACTTTCATTAGAGATATTGGATTAAGATCATTCTTAGACGGATTGAAAGAGAACTTCTAGATATACAACTTTTGTGAAGACTCCTAAGCGAGATTTTGCCCCTTAGAGGGTAAAAAATGCAAATTCTCAAAGTGTATAGTGTATGTCCGTTAAACGGACATCCGCCTAAAGGACATAAACGGGGATGGAGGCCTTTCTAGACCCAAGAAGGTCCGTTTAATAGACTTAATGTTCGCTAAATGGATATGGGCAAGGCTGGGGTCCTCATAGATCTGACAAAGTTTGTTTAATGGACCTAAAGTCTGTATAACAGACATAGGTGATACAAAACTCCCTCCAAAGCCTCTCCAATGATTCCTACATCCATTCTAACATCACTTTCACTCATAATCTTCTCAAATTCACCTCTTCTAATGCAATATCACTTCCTAACAATTTAAACACCACATTGATCTCATAAAACTCTCAAATCTCAACTCATTTGATTCATCACATTCAATTACATCTCATCATTTTATATAGCTGTTCTGATATACACCTTATACAGCATTACCAAATTATAATGATCATATCTCTCAACTTCGATATCCAAAAATTTCATACTATATAGCATTGGAAAGATAGAAAGACAAACTACAACTTCTAAGAGACAACTTTGTCTAATTCAACCTAGATTGATACGGTTTTCCCCATGAAGTCAAAACATAATTCCTATCCCTTTGTAAAACTTGAAAATGAAATGTAAAGACTTGAAAGGTCATGATCAAACATAATGTATATATATTTCATTAAAATCATAAAATAAGAGTTTTACAAGGCTTTAATGGGCATTTCAAGCCACAAAAAATCATAAACCAAAAATACAAAGTTTAATAAACTAGAATCGCTCAAAATGTGACTAAAGCCTTGGTTTACATAATCTAGCTTCAAAAACAAAATATGCAAACTGGAGTGATGCCTTGACTCTCGACTCGATCACTTGATATCTTGCTCATTACCTAAAGAGGAGAAGGAATAAGGAAGTGAGCTTGAAAGCTCGGTTGTAATACGTTTATCAAGAATAATAAGCAAAACCATTCAAAAATGTTCATTTGCCATCAAAATTCTTATCGGCGCATAAAAAGCATAATTCTCAAATTTTCAACCAAATTCACAATAATATAAATCATATATGCATCAATCTTGTCAACATATCATGAACACATAAACACATCAAAATGATTTAGGTAGGTCCAAAAATAGAACGTACTACACATTTCTCATAAGAGTCATATGTAGTTGTGAACAGAATGTACTATCGTGATCCTATAAAAAGATTTTGCATAGTTGTGAACTTATGGGAGTCTGTGAAAGAGCTCCATGCCACTAGTGGATAGACGGGAGAAGCCTTTAGTCATAGTATATTTGACATACTTAAGGGACCAAACTAAACCTACATAACATGCATTTCATAACTTTTAAACATACTGCCCAAATGGCACATTTTGAAAACATGTTTTTCATGAACATGAAATATTTCATATGCATTTCCATCATCATTTTACAATTTATCAACCAAATTCATATACCAAGCATATAGTAATTTCTCAAATCATTCAAAAGCAACAAATGCCATAATTATAAAGAAATGAGAAATCATTTTATTCTCTTGACTAAAAAGAAAACATAATGGCTCATTATCCAATTATAAACATGAAACCCATCTTAATTTCCTTGTTTGTAAACTTGCTCAATAATGTCTCTCCTCTTGCTCCTCTTGGCTCTCTTGCTCCTCTTGGCTCTCTTGCCTACCTTTAATATTGACAAAAACTTCCATTCAAAAGGAATTCAAATTGGAAGACCCAAAAAAACATATGCATAAAATTAATCCTATAATACTTATACCTATGCATTTCTTAAGCTCTTTAAACCAAAACCCTTCTAAATATCCAAAAGATTAAACATAAACTTACCTTGAATCTTCACCAAACAATGAGTTTCTTAGCTCGAATGAAAGCTTTAATCTTCCTCTTCCTTTTTCCCTTCTTGAACATTCTCAAAATCTCCCTTAAAAACTAAGAAAGATGAAACCTAGTTTGTTCTTCTTTCTTTCCCTTCTTTTCTCCTTACATGACACTCTCTCTCCTCTCTTTTCTTCAATTTTCGTTTTCTTCCTTTTTTAATAGCAAGACAACCATTTTTCTCCCCTTTTATACCCTTAATGGGCCCAAAAAGTCCATTTTACCCCTCCTTTTAAGCTTATGTCTTTTTAAACTTAAGTGATCTTCCAAAAATGCCCCTCATGCAAACTTACTCCCTTAACACTTTAATTCAATTAACCTATGTTATAAAATCTTACTTGCATTAACTTAATTAATCACTCTAAAAATAATTATTTTATCAACCTCAAAATTAATTCAAATCATGCTTATTCATTATGAAAAAAATTTCAAGGGCCAACACCTTTTATCATCCAGTTGTCCACTCTTTTGCTCCTTATCTTCCAATAGCTAGGTTAACTATAATGGACATGTGTCTTCATCTTGCATTATACCATTTTTTATATCTTGAAGAGCTAGTTTAAAATGTGATAAAATGGACAGTTATGTTACCATGGGAAAGCTAGCATTACCATGAGATAAAAGGACAATTGTCTATAAAAATCACATCGGAGAGTGATATTTTATGGGAGTGGCAATATAAATTTTAGCTTAATTGTGAGTTGTAACAATTTAGCAAGGCTGAAATAATATTAACTCCTATTGCATAGCTGAAACAATATTAACTCATGTTGTATGGATGTGAAATTTTCTAGATGGTCGTAAGCCATGTTGACAACATTTTCTTCATTTTCTCGTCTTCTTCTTGCTTTTAATTTTCTTCTTCTTCATAGTCCATGAATCAGTAGAGTATTGAAATTAAGAAGATGGCTTCAATGAACATGCTTTCAGGTCACTTTAGCTCATTTACTTCCAAAATATACCTATAATCAAATATAAGATAGAGTGAGTATCCTAAGCATTTCTAAGGCAATAATCACTAAGTGTAGTATATCAAATGGATCAAATTTTAAATACATATCAGGTTCCCCTACACTTAGCTTTTGACCGTCCTCAGGCAAATCGTCAAAATCAAAATCATAAACTAAAACTTTTACTCATTTTTCATATTTCTTAAGAATAAACAATCATAAGTAAAAATGAATGACTTTCAAAACCTATAAAAATAACTTAACATTTAATGCTTCTACTTATGATTAATCAACATTTATCACTCTTAGAAACTAAGTAATCTAGAGGTATACTTGGACAAAAGGTTTTTAAATAAGATAATTCCACAGGTACACTTAAACATCATTTATTATCACAATAATCCACAACTTTACATATCATTTCATTTCTTCACCGCTAAAATTCACATGTATAATCATGAATCAAAGGACTTTTCTAGGGTTGTAATGTGGGAAAAGCTAAGGTGAGATGAATTCTAGGTAATGTAGTATAAAAGCCATCAAGCTAGTGAAGAAAAAGTTACACTTAATGAGATATCAAGTGCACAAATTAGCATTCATCCAAAACTGGGTACCGCTAGCTATGAAAAATGCAAAAATTATGTTTCACAACTCAATTCAACTCTCACAATATAAACCATACGAACATAACATAAAGAGAGCTCTATTCAAAACAACATTCACCTTATAAACATTATATGCAAACCACCAATTCAATATAACTTATGGAGGACAAACCATTAATTAAGGGTAAGGTTGCATGTTATTAAACCTCTCTAGACCTTATATATTAGCAAGATTCTTATTGGTTTGTTATAGTTGTTGTCTATATTGTCTCCTAGTTAATAAATAGGTTGCCTTTGACTTTAGGGGACAAGTTTAGCTTGTTTCACTAACTATGGAATAGGTTTTGACCTTAAGTAATATTCTTCTATTAATCTCCTCAAAATTTTAGGAATTGCTACTGAACACTCCTGAATTTCTTTCTTTCCAAATGAAATACACCCTAGAGTTAAGAGCCATCTTAAAAATCTTGAAACCTCCTTTGTATTTCATCTTAAGTTCAGTGACCTAGTTGAGTGTTTTCATATATCTTATAACTGAAGCAATCATGTTGAATATGCTAAAGATAAGCTTCCAAATTCTATTAGAGAATAGATGCCCAAGTAACAGATTATTTAGATTGTCTTCCTTCCCTTGGCATAATAAAAAACTATTATCATTTAACTAGAACTTCAACTTATCCTTTTCCCTTAGCTTTCCTTAAGCTACTAGCCATAATATGAATAAGTGAGAGGGGACAATATGTAAATCCCATATCATTTTGTAGCAAGGAAAAGGATTGCTGGCTTTAAAAAGATTGTTTTGCATAGGCAATGGAGAATATGTTAGACTTATCAACTTTCCAGATAATGACATCATCTCTTAATTAATTATGAAGGTAAGAAGGCCAATTAATAATGATAGAGTTACTTCCTCTTAAGAAAGAAGGATAAGACCAGGTGTTGTTCAGTATTAGAGTTTTAACCTTGGAATTGTCAGGGATTAATGGTCTAAGACTACTAGCTTCTTTAGCTTTATGCAATGGACCTAAAGGATGCTAGTTACTATACCAGAGGTATGTTGAGTTGCCATTTTTGATCTTGTTGAGGGTAGTTGGTTAAATTGATTCTCTCAAGTGTAGTATTTGTTGGAAAGTCCAAAAATGTACTTTACTTACTGAAACTACCCAGATGCTTTTCCTTTTTAGATAGTAGATATGAATCTATTACACCCATATGTTTTCTTTATCTGCACACACCCTCCATAGTCGTATGGTTAGTAATACTTTGCTGATTTTCTTTCCAAAAGTGATAGTTAGTCCATCTGGTTGTTTATGTTGGCCTATTAAGGACCATTTAATACATAAGGTTCCTTTTAAGGAGCTAACTCCATTTCATATGAAGTTTCTAATAGGTTTATTAATGTTCTTCATAACTCATTTAGGAATAGTGAGATGTGGATCTAGTATGTGTATAAGTTGCAAAGAATATACATGACTAGTTGAATTTTACCTCCATAAAGGCTCTATTACACCAAGATTGCAATCTCTTTGTAATGGAGTTGATTAGAGGACTGCATTCACTTACATTCTTTTCTTTTATAGCAATAGACCCTCCTCAGTATTTAAAAGGAGGTTTTGTGATTCTCAATCACATAGAGTCAAAAAATTCCATTAAGTTTGGGCTACATTTAGAAGAGGACATATAAGAACTCTTTCTTAGATTTGAAATGAGGCTAAATGATTTCTTTAAAAGCATGTAGTGGATCCATTAAATTTATAATAGAAGTTTGATTAGATCCATATAACATAAAAAGATCATTAGTAATAGGAGGTGTGAGAGATTAAGTTTGCCACATCTATAATGATATTTGAAGGAGGGATTCCTACTAATTTGAAGTGTTATAATATTGAGAACATTTCTATGGACATTGAAAAAAGGTAGGGAGAGATCACTCTGCTTGATTCCCTCAGCTTTGAAGTTTCTAGTGGGCTCTCCATTCATTATAATAGTATAAGACACTAAGGTTACACAAGCCATAATCCAATTCACAACCTTACTTGGATATCCTAAAGTTGTTAGTGAAGATATGATAAATTCTCAACTTATAGAATTAAATGCCTTAATAAAATCAATTTGTAAGGCACAACTTGTATGGGACTTATTGAAGTTGTATCCTCTAAACATCCCTTGAGCTATGAGAATGTTGTCATCAATGGATCTACCCTTTATGTAATCTACCTATCCTATATTAATGATTTGTTTAAGATTTTTCTCTAGCTTATTGGCCAAAATCTTTGAAATCATCTTATATAAAGCATTGCAACATGTTATGGGCCTTTATTCATTCAAGGATGAGCGATTATATAGCTTTGGAATCAAGTAAAGGCAAGTTTTATTTTACTCACTGAGCATCTTCCCAGTGTGAAAAAATTACAACACTACATCAATGATCTTTGGTATGATGGTATTATATGAGGCTTGGAAGAATCTGGCATTAAAGCCATCAAAGCTAGGTGCTTTGTCAGGGTGGAATGAGAATAGAGTAGTTTTAATTTCTTCTGGTGTTGCCTCTTTGATAAGATCATTATGGATATGTGTTTGTATGGAACCTTCTAAGGTAATGACCAATGAGAATATCATGATAGAGGCCTTATACTCTTTTGCTTATTCCTAACAGTTTCTTAGAATAATTATAAGCTAGTCACTTAAAAAGTTGTTGATCATTTACTTGATTCCCCTTTGAGTCTAAGAGAGATAAATCTATTTTTCTTCAACCTTTGACATTATAGGAGAAGAATTTTGAGTTAATATCCCCTCTTTAAGCCATTGTATTTTAGATTCCTAATTGAGTTAAGAGTTGTAGTTATCAATAATAATCAAATACCTCTCAAACTCTATTCTCTCCACTCCCTTGAGGGAATTGTTTAAAGGATCATTGGCCAGATCCTTCGTACATTTTTAAGCCTTTCAAAGGCCTTTATTAAATCCATCTTCATAGGATTAACTTCATTCTTTCTACACATTAACAGGTTCCTTCCTTGTAACCTTTAGGTTCTACACTGATTGATAAGCCTATTAGCCTGAGACACTTATACTCATTCCTTTCATTACTAGTGAACTAAATTCAAAGTGTTTAGGCAAGGAATTGAAGAATTTAAAAGGAGATTTCCTTCTAGTCTTTACATCCCTTATATCAACCTTTATAAGTGAATGATCTGAAAAAAAAAAAAGAGTTAATGAAAGGTACTGAACTACTAAGGATAAGTTGTGTCAATCTAAATTAATCATGCAACTATCTAGTTTCTTTTGGATAAAATAAGTAACCAATTGTTTGTTCGACCATGTAAAGTGATGACATGTGTACCTTAAGTCCACCAGTCCTAGCACTAGTTAAATGGCTAAGCTCCTGATATCTAGAATACATGAGTCTTGCATTTCCTTAAGCCTCATTAGGTTTGAGAATGCAATTGTAATCACATAAAAACATCCATCGTGTATGTAAAGAGGATACCATTGCTTTCAAGTTCCACATTCTATCCCTTTTAAACTCCCAATTAGCAGTATACATAATTGTGATGAAGATTAGTTTATGTAAGTATCTTAGGATTAACTCATAATGTAAGAATTGTTCAGAGGAAGACCAATTCCTTAGTAGCCACACTTCAAGATCTAGGGAAACTATAATTATGTCATTTCAATTTACTTGGTGATTGCTTACTATAATCCACTGCTTTTCTGGGAACCAAAGTCCCCTCCAGAATACCTCCTACTTTATTTTGATTTTAATAAACTCAATAAAATTAGGCTCTTCAGTTTTATAATTTCATTGAGAGCTATTTGTTTATTTGGAAAATTGATCCCCTTTACATTCAAAGTTAGTATCTTCATTATAAGGGAGAAGGACCAAACCTCTTACTCCTGGATTTGTGCATGGTTTTGGATTTGCTTAGGTTTACCTCTTTTAGTTAAGGAGTCTTCATACCTTTAGTGTTGAGAGGGCTAGCTAAGCTAGGTTTGTAGTTGCTCTTGTTGCTATCCCTTAAGATTAATCTCCCTTATAGTTTTAATTTGCATATTAGCCTATATGGATGAAGATGATAGTTCCTTTTACTGTTTCCCATGATCAATTTCATTACAATTTCTAGCCTATTCCCCTTCCTTATGTTGAATATGTTTCCCAACATTAACTTCTAGTTTCCAGATTCTCACCATTCCTTTTCTTAAAGGCTTCCTAGGGTATGTGACCCTAATGGCATATTCCACTAAGCCTCCTTCCTCCAAAAGTCTCACCAGCTTAATGGAGTCTAATAGATCATTTTTGTAACATCCCATTACCTGTGGGAAGGTTAAAATAGTAAATATGAGAGCTTAAAGAGAGGCTTAGAAATGCTTCTTCTTGTTCATGCATAATATCCCATACACATATACATGAATAGTGAATTTATCTGCACATGAAAATAAGTGTACATGCATTCATGAATAATTTCAGGTATAATTGGATTGATTTGTGAATTTTTTAGAATTATGAATGTTTTTACATTGGAAATTTTACGGGTTAGTAGAATTGTACTATTTTTGAATTTTGGTGAATTTAGGGATAATTTCAAAAAATTTGGAATTTTTTTGGATAATAGAAAAAAATAAAATAGGAAAAAGGAATCAAAAGAATATTGAGGATAATTGGATTGTAAAGATGATAGTTGTATTATAAAGAGGAGAGCTAAATGGAGTTAGTTTCAAAAGAAACTAAGTTAGAGATTAGACCATAGGAAAGTGACAAGTGTTAAGTTGCTTTTTGTACTTTTGTTAAAAGTAAGTCTTGATATCCGAGAGTTCAAAAAGGGGTTTGGTCTTTCTTAAGTTTCTTTCCTTGTTATCACCTCCTTTGAATTTTCTTAAAACACACAGAGTTTTTCCATCAAAATTCCTTTGAAAGATTTCTTTGCTTTTCCTTTCCCTATCCTACTGCTAAGTGTTTCTTCCTCCTTAAGAAAAAAAACAGGGGTTGGTTAGTGTTCACAGTGGAACGTGAGTTTTGCATGGAGTAGGGCTTGAAGATAGTTGGAGCTTTTAGGAGTTTTCAACGAAGGATCGAATTGAGCATCATCCTCCAGACGTTGCTAGGACTTCGAGCCAACAACTTCGGGAGCAATTTGTGAGTAACCTAGACGGTTTCTCTCAATTATTATTGGCTTAAATTATGCTTCGAATGATAAATGAATGTGTTTGATTGTTGATTCCTGACAGGAGGTCCAATGATTGTGAATGTGGAATGTATATTAAAGTGCTACTTGAATGTGAATTTGGTGCCTTATAATGTAAGTAATTGTGGTACATGTATTCTATACATGAATGCATAATCAGATAATGACAGTTGTGACCCGAGTAGCCACCGATCAGAGCTTAAAGCTCAACGAGTGAAAATGAGCCTAGAGCTCAAAAGTAATTAAGAGCCTAAGGCTCACTATGTAGAATGAGCCCTGTATCCCCCAAGCGAATAAGGGACAGTTATTGATGATCCCGATATCCAAAATAGATATGGGACAGTTCAGGCACTCGGTCCAAACAACATAATAAACGAAAAGTGTCTCATGAGCATTTCATATGCATATTGTTAAGTATATTTGTTGAAATGAAATGCCTATGCTTAAGTGAAAATGTGAAATTTTGGAAAAGTGCATTATGTGATTATATATTAGCTGAATTATTGTGATGCATGAATTAAGTGAACCATCGATGATGGCTACCTCATTGAGTTCACAAAACTCACCAAAATTGAAACATTGTATTTTGAGGATCGAGAGACGACTCTAGCTATTGAGGGCCTCTACTAGCCGTGTAGATTGTGATTGGCAAGAGAAGTAATGGTTCAAAGGTCGGTCAGTTGGAATTTTTGGACAGATTAAATAGACTTTGTATACTTTCCTCTTCCTTGTATTACTTTTGTATTAGGTTTTGTTGATGTACATATAGAAAATCTTGAAAGACACAATGTAGACTTTCGGTTTTGTGAAGTGAAATAAGGAAAAAAGTTGGTTTTAAAATATTGTGGTTTTTCTATTGATGCTTTATAAGTAAATATTGATATAATGCCATGTGAAGTGATTGTAATGATCGAACATAGTTTGCCCTTATCGAAATGACCTCTGGGCGTCCCGGTATGTACCCTGCAGTAAGGAGGCACTACATTTAGGTGATATCAGAGCTAGGTGTGGCATCTGTTGGGACATATAGAATGTTAAGCGTGAAATGTCATGGAAAATGTGGATAATGATTGAAGTTATTATTTATTATAGGTCATCCGCTCTAGGTAATCAGATTGATCAACCAGCTAACCAAGGATCTGTAGGAGCCAATAGAGAGTCCTCAGTACCCCAATCTGAGGAGATGACTCTTAGAATTCTCGAGAGAAAGGAGAGGAGGTATGATAGGTTGCGGAAGCAAGGAGCTATGGACTTCTTTGGCAGCACAGACCCTACTGAGGCCGAGGGATGGTTGGAGAGGACAGAAAAGGTATTTGATCAGATGGACTGTAGGTCTGAAGAGAGGTTCAAATTATACAGTGTCTCTACTACAAGGCCCAGCATATCATTGGTGGAAGACTATTCCAGGCAATACTACTAAGCCTTGCCAGTTGAAGTGAGAAGACTTTTTGAGGGTTTTCAGAGACAACTACATGCACAAGATCTATTTGGACATGAAAATACAGGAGTTCTTAAAATTAAAGCAAGGTAGGGTGTCAGTTGCTGAATATAAGATCCGATTTAATGAGTTGATGGGTTATACTACTACCCTAATCCCTACAGAAGAAGACAAGTGTAGGAGGTTTCATAATGGACCTAATATGGAGATCATAACAAGGTTGGCACGGTCAGATCTTAGTACTGTCATTGAGTTGAGAGCTGCCTCAATTAGAATTGAATAGCTGATGAGGGAGAAACAAGCTGAGATTGGGCAAAGGTCCAAAAGGAAGAGATCTAGTGAGAGTCACGATAGTTCTGACAAGGGTTTCAGTAAACGCCAAAATAGAGCCTTTAGATCATCAGGTGGATCTAGGCAATCAGGATCTGGGCAAAGGGGTAGGTTTTCACAGATTGGCAATGGAAGGGGTACAAGACAAAATCAATTTCTAGTTTGTGAGAATTGTGAGAAGAGGCATGGTGGTGAGTGTTAGAGACAGACTGGAGCTTGCCTCAAATGCGGCTCCATAGACCACCAGATCAAAGATTGCCCTGCTACTTTGGGAACTCAGTCAGCTGTCAGTGGGCGATCTGGGTGTAATACTACAGTCCAGCAGAGTAGAGGTGGTGAATCTGGACAGAGAGGCCGAGGTAGAAGTAGAGGGAGAGCTGGGAGTTTTTTCATGAGGACTGAGGGGCGGGGCAACTGACCGCAGTACCAGGATAGGGTCTATGCTATGACTAGGTAGGAGGCCCAAGATTCACCAGATGTGGTAGCAAGTGCGCTTCTTATTTATGGGCATTTGCACTGCTAGATCTAGAATCTACACATTCTTTTATTACACCACATTTGGCATGTAGACTGCATTGTGATAGGGAGTTGTTACAGTATGGGCTAGAGGTGAGTACACCTCTAGGTAGTACTATTGTCTTAAGAGAGGTCTGCAAGGGGTGCTTGATTAAGATTGATCAAGCAGAGATGAAGGCTGGCCTGATTGTATTATAGTTGAGGGAGATAGATGTGATCCTAGGCATAGATTGGCTCACTACCCATAGGGCTATCATGAAATGCACCAAGGAGGTAGTACTGAAATCTCCTAGTCAACCAAGAGCAGTTTTTAGAGGAGTTAATCAGGTAGTGTCAGCTAGGATGATATCATTTATGGGTGCACTAAGATTAATGCAGGGAGGATGTGAGGCTTATCTGGCCCATGTCATTGATACTAAGGTTAAGAAGAGTGTACAGAACATTTCAGTGGTTAGGGAATTCCTAGATGTGTTTCCTAAAGAGTTACCTAGTTTAACACCAGATTGGGAGATGGAGTTCACGATTGATCTAGTTCTAGGTGCTGCTCCTATATCTATACCTCCATATAGGATGGCACCTGTAGAACTGAAGGAGTTAAAGGCTTAGCTGCAAGAGTTGTTGGAAAAGGGTTTTATTAGACCCAATGTTTCACCTAGGAGAGCTCCAGTGCTATTTGTGAAGAAGAAAGATGGGACTTTGAGGTCATGCATCGATTATAGGCAGCTGAATCGGGTAATAGTGAAAAACAAGTATCTATTGTCTAGAATTGATGATTTGCTTTATTAGTTGTAGGGAACTCAGGTATTTACTAAGCTACATCTAAGATCAGGGTAATATCAGTTGAAGATAGTAGAGGCTGATGTACCTAAGAGTGCATTCAGGAGCACGTATGGGCACTACAAATTCCTAGTGATACCGTTTGGGCTGACTAATGCCCCAATAACTTTTATGACCCTGATGAATATGGTGTTTCAATCCTACCTGGATCAATTTGTGATTGTGTTTATTGATGATATCTTGGTGTATTCGAATAGCAGAAAGGAGCATGCTGATCATTTGAGAGTTATTTTACAGATTATGAGAGAGAAGTAGTTGTATGCAAAATTCAGTAAGTGTGAATTTTGATTGGATCTGGTTGTATTTCTGGGACATATAGTGACTGGAAATGGCGTACAGGTAGATCCGAAGAAGATAGAGATAGTGATGAATTGTAAAGCTCCGAGAAATGAGTCAAAGATTCGAAGCTTCCTAGGATTGGCTAGGTATTACCGAAGGTTTATCAAGGGATTTTCTCTGATCTCATCTCCTCTGACTAAACTTCTGAGGAAGAATGTAGTATTTAGATGGAGTGAGGAGTGTTAGAAGAGCTTTAAGGAGTTGAAACATCGGTTGACTACTGCATCGGTGTTGATTATTCCATCGGGGACTGGAGGTTATGTGGTGTATAGTGATGTATCGCATCAAGAATTGGGATGTGTATTGATGCAACATGGCAAGGTGAACGCCTATGCATCGAGACAATTAAGGTCTCATAAGATCAATTATCTGGTATATGATTTAGAGCTAGCTACACTTGTATTTGTTCTAAAGATTTGGAGACATTATTTGTATGGAGAGACTTTTCAGATATACACGAATCATAAGAGTTTGAGATATTTGCTGAGTTAGAGAGGATTGGAGATGGATTGGGTTACTGAAGGATTACGATTGCACTTTGAGTAGGAAGTCTAATATTAGTGCAACTCAGATTCAGTTATCGAGGTTACCCAATTTGATTCACTTGAGAGCTCTGAATGTGGAGTTGAATTTGGAACAGGATAGGGCCTTGATTGCTACATTGAAACTGAGACCAATGCTACATGACAGAATCAAAAGAGTACAGAGTAAAGATCCTGATATGCTAAAGCTTATGGAGAAAGTGAAGATGAATCCGGATTCTGAGTTTGAGTTGAGGGATGAGACATTGTGGTTGAGACAGAGGCTATGTGCATCTAATGTGGATGATTTGAGGAAGGAGATTCTTGGAGAAGCTCATATGTTTGCCTATGCTATGCATCCTGTTACTACCAAGATGTATAACACACTGAAGCAACATTTCTAGTGACCTAGAATGAAAAAGCAAGTGGCGGAATATATATCTAGATGTATGACATGCCAGCAAGTTAAGGCTGTGCACCAGGCTCCGGTAGGAAAGCTCCATTCATAGCCCATTCTGGAGTGAAAATGGGAACATATTACAATGGACTTCATCATGGGATTGCCTAAAACTCCGAGGCAGAATGATGCTATATGGGTCATAATGGACCAGTTGACTAATTCGGCCCACTTCTTACTAGTGAGAGAGAATAACTCACTTGATCAGTTGGCCCGAAAATATGTGAATGAGGTAGTGAGACTACATGGGGTTCCAGTTTCCTTAGCATCGGATAGAGATCCCAGATTTACTTTGAGGTTTTGGAGGAGTTTGCAATCTGCTATGGGTACTAAGTTGAACTTTAGTACAACATTTCATCCTCAGACAAATGGACAGAGTGAGAGAACAATCAAGATCGTTAAGGATATGCTTAGAGCTTGTGTATTGGAGTTTAAAGGAGCTTGGGATCAATATATGGCATTGATAGAGTTTGTCTATAATAACTATTATCACAGTAGTATCGGAATAGCACCGTATGAGGCACTGTATGGTAGAAAATGTCGGTCACCATTGTATTAGGATAAAGAGGGCTTGAGAATGGTGGAAGGCCCAGAGTTGATACAGGACACCGTGGATAAGGTGAAATTGATCCGAAGTCGAATTAAAGCGGCTTAGGATAGACAGAAGATTTATGTGGATCAACATCGACGTGATATGGAGTACAGTGTGGGAGATAGAGTATTCCTGAGAGTGTCACCTTGGAGGGGAGTTTTAAGATTTGGTAAAAAGGGTAAGTTGAGCCCTAGGTATATTGCTCCTTATGAGATCGTTGAGAGGATAAGACCTTTAGCCCATAAGCTGACTTTACCAAATGAGATGTTTCAGTTACATAATGTATTTCATGTGAGTATGCTCCGAAGATACCGATCAGATCTGACACATGTGATACCGACTCAGGAGATTGAGGTTACTAGTAACTTAAGGTATGTTGAGGAGTCGATTAAGATTGTGGGATCGCGGATCAAGTAGTTGAGAAACCAGATCATTTCATTGGTAAAAGTCCTTTGGAGGAACCACTCAATTAAAGAAGCAACATGGGTGATAGAGGAGTATATGAGGAAACAATATCCCTACCTGTTCGAGCAAACAGGTAAGAATTTCGAGGATGAAATTTCTTTTAAGGAAGGGAGATTTGTAACATCTCATTACCTGTGGGAAGGTTAAAATAGTAAATATGAGGGATTAAAGAGAGGCTTAGAAATGCTTCTTCATGCTCATGCATAATATATCATGCACACATACATGAATAGTGAATTTATCTGCACATGAAAATAAGTGTACATACATTCATGAATAATTTTAGGTATAATTGGATTGATTTGTGAATTTTTTAGAATTATGAATGTTTTTACATTGGAAATTTTACGGGTTAGTATAATTGTATTATTTTTTAATTTTGATGAATTTAGGGATAATTTCAAAATTTTGAAATTTTATGGATAATAGAAAAATAAAATAGGAAAAGGAATCAAAAGAATATTGGGGATAATTGGATTCTAAAGATGATAATTGTATTGTAAAGAGGAGAGCCAAATGGAGTTAGTTTCAAAAGAAACTAAGTTAGAGATTAGACCATAGGAAAGTGACAAGTGTTAAGTTGCTTTTTGTACTTTTGTTAAAAGTAAGTCTTGATATCCGAGAGTTTAAAAAGGTGTTTGGTATTTCTTAAGTTTCTTTCGTTGTTATCACCTCCTTTGAATTTTCTTAAAACACACAGAGTTTTTCCATCAAAATTCCTTTGAAAGATTTATTTGCTTTTCCTTTCCTTATCCTATTGCTAAGTGTTTCTTCTTCCTTAAGAAAAAAAAACAGAGGTTGATTAGTGTTCACAGTAGAATGTGAGTTTTGCATGGAGTAGGGCTTGAAGATAATTGGAGCTTTTAGGAGTTTTCAACGAAGGATCGAATTGAGCATCATCCTCCAGACGTTACCGGAACTTCGAGGAAATAGCTTTGGGAGCAACTTGTGAGTAACCTAGACAGTTTCTGTCAATTATTGTTTGCTTAAATTATGCTTCAAATGATAAATGAATGTGTTTGATTGTTGATTTCGGAGAGGAGATCCGATGATTGTGAATGTGGAATGTATATTGAAGTGCTACTTGAAAGTGAATTTGAAGACCTAAGTGCCTTATAATGTAAGTGATTTTGGTACATGCATTCCATACATGAATGCATAATCAGATAATGGCAGTTGTAACCTAAGTAGCCACCGATCAGAGCTTAAAGTTCAACGAGTGAAAATGAGCCTCGAACTCAAAGTAATTAAGAGCCTAAGGCTCACTCTAGAATGAGCCTTGTATCCCCCAAGTGGATAAGGGATAGTTATTAATGAGCCTGGTATCCAAAATAGATACGGGACAGTTCAGGCACTCGATCACAACAACGTAATAAATGGAAAGTGTCTCATGAGCATTTCATATGCACATTGTTTAAGTATATTTTTTGAAATGAAATGCCTATGCTTAAGTGAAAATGTGAAATTTTTGAAAAGTGCACTATGTGATTATATGTTAGGTGAATTGTTGTGATGTATGAATTAAGTGAACAATCGATGATGGTTACCTCATTGAGTTTGCAAAACTTACCAAAATTACAATGTTGTCTTTTCAGGACTTAGAGACAACTCTAGCTATTGAAGGGCTCTACCAGCCATGTAGATTGTGATTGGCAAAAGAAGTCATGGCTCAAAGGTAGGTCAATTGGGATTTTTGGACATATTAAATAGACTTTGTATACTTTCCACTTCCTTGTAATACTTTTGTATTAGGTTTTGTTGATGTACATATAGAAAATGTTGAAAGACACAGTGTAGACTTTCAATTTTGTGAAGTGAAATGAAGAAAAAAGTTGGTTTTAAAATATTGTGGTTTTTCTATTGATGCTTTATAAGTAAATATTGATATGATGACATGTGAAGTGATTGTAATGATCGAACGTAACTTGCCCTTATCTTAGGTTATGTACTGGAATGATCTTCGGGCATCCCAGTGTGTACCCTGCGGTAAGGGGCGAGGCCCTAAAGGCCAAAGGCCAAGACCCAAAACGAACAATATCTACAAACAGGTGGGTGCGAGGTCTGAGATGCCGAGGTCCTACAATTGGCATCAGAGTTAGTACTCGAGCGATATGCCAGCGGGGACGTTAGGCCTCCTAACGGGGGGTGGATACTTAAGGGTATCTCATATCGGCTGGAGAGGAGAACAAAGCAGGCCTTATAAGGATGTGGAAAGCTCTCCCTTGTAAATGCGTTTTGCATGCTCTAACACACCAGATCCTATCAGAACTTCGAAGTTAAACGTGTTAGGCCAAGAGCAGTACCAGGATGGGTGACCTCCTGGAAAGTCCTAGAAAAACAAAATCGTAAGGGTGCAAGGCCCTACAGGTTGAGGTCCAAAGCGTACAATATCTACAAGCGGGTGGGCGCGAGGACTGTCCACAAGGCCCGAGAGGCTGAGGTCCTATAATTGGTATCAGAGCCAGTATCCGAGCGGTATGCCAGCGCGGACGCTGGGCTTCCTGAGGGGGGTGTATACTTAAGAGTATCCCATATCGGCTGGAAAGGAGAATGAAGCATGCCTTATAAGGATGTAGAAAACTCTCCCTTGTAGACACGTTTTTCATGCCCTAACGCACCGAATCCCATCAGAACTTCGAAGTTAAATGTGTTAGGGCAAGAGCATTACCAGGATGGGTGACCTCCTAAGAAGTCCTGGAAAAACAAAATTGTGAGGGTGCGAGGCCTTAGAGACCAAGGTCCAAAGCAGACAATATCTACAAGCGGGTAGGCGCGAGGTCCGAGAAGCCAAGGCCCTTTGGGCGTGAGCCCGAGGTCCTACAACTTTCTAAGGAGACCTCAATATATACAAGCACAAAACCAATCATGTTTACCAAATTTGTATTTTCATCTTAAATGATTGGATTTCTAAGGGAGCTAGCTAAGTAACTTAGACCTTTAGTTGACTAGTACTCTAAGGGAACCATGTGAAGATTCACCTAGAGAGGAATGGAGTTCAGTTTATCCCTATCTAAAAACACTTATGGAGTCCATCTCTTAACTAACATTGATTTCCTTAGGATATACCAAGGTCCCAAATCTATAACCTTTAGATAAGTTGCCTAAAGGTGAACTTGAATAGAAAGAAATCATCCTTGCTTATCAAAGTTTTGACGTATCCCATCTTCTTCCAGTGTTTAGTATCCTAGTGTTGACCCAGGGGATTGCAAGTCTTTTTTCTATGAAGTAACCGACCAGAGAGGCCTTTCATTTTTTGGCCCGTATCTAAAGAATTTCCTCAAGGATCAACACTGGTTTCCCTTCTTCTATTGGAGGTATGTGGCATAGCTTGCTAAAGCTAACAAGGTCACCAACAACATCGCTCCAAGAGGGTGCACTTCGTACTTCTGAAGATGGATTCGAGCATTGGCACTTCTAAATAGTTTCTTTGCCTTTTTCAGCCATCTAGGGGTATGATAGGGTAGGAAAAGTAATGGCAGAGTTAAGATCAAAGGTAAGGGAGATCAGGGAAGAAGCAACAGGCGAGGACATACTTTTCTTTAACAAAAAACTGTTAGAAAAAAAAAAAGAGGAAACAAAAAAATTAAAAGGATAAGTGGCCAACTAAAAATGGAAATGAAAAGAGTTTAGTCGATTTAGAACAATGGAACTAGGTAGAAAATAAAGGAAATCAAACGGTTTAGTATAGTGAGAAGTGGGAGTATTTTCTCCAACTTCTTATGTCATTTGAGTAAGAATCATGTTTTAGTTCAAAGAGTATAAAACTTGGCTGCTTTGCTTAAACATAGATACCCTATACTTTCTCAAACATAATTTAATACAACGAGGTTTGTTCAAATTATCAAGTTTCAAATGGAACTAAAATTGGAAAATTAATGAATGGAGGATGTGGAGCATACAATTATGAAGAGCTATTTGAGAATATTAGAATGTTAAAGTGTTTGATTCTTTTTTATTTTTATTTTTATTTTTGTTTTAAATTCAGTAAAAAATCTTGTTTAGTTGAGTTTTTAGTTTTATTTTTAGTTTTGGTATCTTCCAGCTTTCAAAATTATGAAAATTATAAAAAGCGATTTTTGTTTCTGTTTTTGTTTTTTCATAATTTTATTTACTATCATTTAAATATATATTATTTAATTATTTATTTTAATATAAATTATGAATAATTTAATTCAACATTATATTTATATGTTTAATAAATTTAAATTTATTATCAATAAATTATGAATAATTCAATTTTATTTAATTTTATCATTAAACTATATATTATTAATTTTAAAATATATAAATATTCAAATAATATTTGATTTAATAATTAAAATATATTTCAAATAAATATTAATTTATAAATTATTTATTTTATTAAAATAACATAATTTTATTAATAATTTATTAATAAATATTATTTAAGAGATTAAATAAATTTATTTAATTAAAATAATTTATCTTTAACTTTTATTTAAAATGTAATTATTATCAGTGATAAAAATATAATTATATTAACATTAACAACTAAACAAGTTTTTGTTTTTATTTAAAAGAAAAAAAAAACAAAAAACTGCAACCAAAAAATAGGAGTAGAATCAAACGAACTTAAGCCTTCAATATTGCTGCTTGGATAGAAGATGTTTTCTTCGTAGATAAATAAACGAGGACTCAACAGCAATAAAACAAAAGTTGCTCGTTTGGTCAGCCCTTTGCCAATTTTATGAGACCAACCTTTCAACCTTGAGCTATCTAACGTACTCAATATTTCCAAGACGAACTAAATTCCTCAATTGTATTCCCACTAATCTTCATAACCCTCATAATTTCACCAACTGTTCCTACAGAGTGTGCTCCAAGTTTATTTTGTCAAGTTACAAAAGTGGTATTATGTTCCTATTTATTTAACAGGTTGAGAAATTGGGTCTCCTTAACTGGGTGCATGATAAGAAAAGCCACTTCAAGGGAGCTAACCTCCAGACAATGAATTGCAAAGACACACTAAAAGGGCACTGACGAGAGGAGAAGAAGAAGTAAAAAGGAGAGAAGGCAGAGAAGAAAAGTGTACTGTAATTCCCTTGCTTTCAAATTGTTCACAAGCTACAACGTCATAACAAAATTACAAAGCAGAATTTCCAACAATACCCTCAAACAACTCCGTCTAACAATTCACTAACTAGGCACATAGTCATCTAATTTCTTGGGTTGGTGTCTAATTCGGATGGGTCTTCTATTTGCAACATTGGTCTCGCTCTCATTCTTATCATTACCCACCCCATCAAGAGCAACCTTGTCCGATACATCTTCTTGAAGCTGTCCAGATTTTCCCACGATGCTTCCTGTAACGACAACCCTATCCATTGAATTAAAAGTTAAGGAGTCCAGCTATTGCCAATCTTGATGTTGCGAGAGTTCAGGACAGCTAACGGCAGGATTAGAGGCTGATTATCCACAGCAGTGAAAGGCAGAGCAAGAGTTGGAGCTGTTATAGGGTTGGGGCATAATTTCAGGACCGAGATATGGAATACTGGGTGAATCGGGCACCCTTCAGGTAGTAAGAGTTTATAAAAAACTAAGCTTACCCTTTTGATGATTTGAGAAGGTCCATAGAACTTCTTACTGAGTTTGGAGAGGAAGTACCAGTGAGGGATTTTTGTTTGTAAGGTTGTAGCTTGATGTAGCACCACTGATCAGGTTCAAAATAGACTTCAGTGCATTTTTTATATGCCTGAATTTTCATTCTCAATTGAGCTTGCTGCAACTTAGTCTTTAATGAAGCAAGGAGCTGGTCCCGATCTAAGAGAAACGAATCAGCGGCTTCATTGGAAGAGGATCCAGAGATGTAGGAAGGAATATTCGGTGGTGGCTTGCCATATACAGCCTAAAATGGAGACATTCTAATGGAAGAATGCAGGGATGTATTATAAGATAATTTTGTCCATATTAGATACTTGGTCCACTGTGAAGGTTTGTCCATCACAAAACTCCTCAAATATTGTTCTAAACATCGATTGATGACCTCCGTTTGGCAATCGGTTTGAGGATGATATGCACTGGAAGCAGCCAGAGTTGTACCACTGTACTGAAACAAAGCTTTCCAAAAACGGCTCAAAAAAATTGGATCCCTATCAGAGACAATAGTTTTGGGAAAAGAGTGGTGTTTAACCACCATTTCCATGAAGAGTGATGCCACTGTTGAAGCTGTAAATCCTGTTTTCAACACTCCAAAATGTTCATATTTGGACAATCTGTCAATCACAACCAAGATAACCGAAAAGCCATTAGAAGGTGGCAAACCTGTGATGAAATATCCATTGAGACGTCCTCCCAAATCTATTGTGGAATTGGTAATGGTTGCAAACTACCTTGAAGCTTAGCAGTACTATATTTAGCTCGCTGGCAAGTGTGACAATTGGATATATATTGCTTAACACAGCTACGTATTTTATCCTAATAGAAACTAGAAGATAATCTACTCAATGTCTTATGAAGACCTGCATGTCCCGCTATTGGAGTGTTATGGAATTCAAAAAGGATTTTAGGAATCAAAGGAGAAGTGTGGTTTAAGCAAATGCGGTGTTGTCTATAAACTATACCTTTTTTAAATGAAAAAGTTGGTGTCAGGGTGTTGCTGTCTTGTTGTTTTTGCAGGAGTTAAGTGTAGTAAGGATCAGAGAGGACCTCTTTTTTTATATCGGCAAGGAGATGGAAAATTGGAATGGAGAGAGCTTGGAATTCCAGTTGGGATTGAGTATCTGGTGGAGGATGAAATTATCTAGAGAGGGCGTCAGCAATAACATTGGATTTCCCCGTTTGATATGGAATGTCAAAGTCGTAGCCCATAAGTTTGACAAGGAATTTGTGTTGATCAGGAGTGTGTATGGGTTGGGTGAGAAGGTCAATCAAGTTGTGGTGGTCAGTTAAGATCGTGAATTGGTGTCCCAAGAGATACTGCCCCCATTTATTGACAGCTTGGGTCAAAGCATATAGTTCCCTTACATAAGTTGAAGACTTAGCAATGTTTGGGGATAGTTTTTTACTAAAGTATGCAATTAGGTGATTTTGTTGCATAAGGACAGCCCCTATACCTAAACCAGATGCATCCGTATGGATTTGGAAAGGCTTTGAAAAATCTGGCAAAGATAAGATTGGGGCAGTGATTAAAGCATTTTTAAGGGCTTCAAAAGCATTTTGGGAATCCTGAGTCCATTGGAACTTGTCTTTCTTTAGCAAATCGGTGAGGGCATGAGCAATAGAGGCATAATTGCACACAAATTTGCGGTAGTATCCTATGAGACCTAAAAAGCCATGAAGGGATTTGAGATTGTGTGGTACTTTCCAGTTTTGGATGGCAGAAATTTTTTTTGGATCAGGATTAACACCAGAAGCTGATATAACATGGCCTAGGTAGTCAATTTTGGTGTAGGCAAAGCAGCATTTTGATTGCTTGGAAAATAAGGAGTGTGAACGTAAGCATTCTAGAATGATTTGAAGGTGACTAAGGTGATCCTCAAATGTTTTGTTGTAGATTAGAATGTCATTGAAGAAGACAATGACAAACTTGCAGAGGAAAGGCTTGAAAGTTAGGTTCATGATAACTTAGAAGGTAGATAGAGCATTGGTTAGACCAAAAGGCATTACAAGAAACTCGTAATGACCTTCATGTGTTCGAAAGGCAGTTTTTTGGATGTCATGGCTATGGATACGAATTTGGTGATATCCAGCTCTTAAGTCAAGTTTGGAAAACACTGTTGCACCATGTAATTCATCGAGTAGTTCATCAACTGTAGGAATGGGAAATTTGTCTTTAATGGTGACTTGGTTGAGAGCCCTATAATCGACACAAAAACACCAAGTGCCATCTTTTTTTCGAACCAATAAAACAGGGGAGGAGAAAGGGCTGTGACTATGCCTTATTATACCAGAACTCAACATTTTAGAAACCAAATGTTTTATTTCAGCTTTGTGGTGATGGGGGTATCAGTAAGGTTTGACATTAATAGGTTTTGTGTTAGGTAGGAGGTGTATGTGGTGGTCAATGGCACGGTTAGGGGGTAAGGATTTGGGTTCCATAAGCACATCCTCAAATGATTCTAGCAAGGAATTCAAAAGATTAGAGTTAGAATATACCTCTGTCGAATCCAATAAGGTAGAAGCGAAAGAAAATAGCTGGAAGCATTCTGAAATTCCACATGTGGTTGCCATACGGCGAAGCTGATGCAAATGGATCTCATCCAACTGGGGATGAGAGTTTCCTGTCAACGTGATTAATTTTCCCTTATACTGGAATTCCATAGTGAGACTTTGGTAGTCTATTGTGATACACCCAAGACCAGCTAACCATTGAACTCCAAGTACAATATCTGCTCCCTGCAAACTGATGACATAAAAATCGATCAAGAAGGTTTCATCTCCTAATTTGAGTTTCAGCTACGGACAATAGCCTTCGCAAACTAATGATTGACCATTTCCCACCATGACATTGAAGTAAGGTGAAGTGACTATCGGTAGCTTTAGAAAAACAGTCATTCTTTCTTGAATAAAGTTATGGGTACTACCCCCATCTATGAGTGTTTGAACTGGAACACCTGTGATGTGCCCCTGCAACTTTAGCGTACGTGGACAGAATTGCCCTACCATAGCGTGAAGACTGATCTCTGGAGTCTCCAGCAGTGAGTTCTTGTTTGGGGAATCTGAAGAACTGTCAATATCGGTTGATTCAACATCAGTATCATCACCCATCAACAATAGGAACAACCGGCCTTTACAGCGATGGCTTACATGAAATTTCTCGTCACAATTATAACATAAACCTTTCTCGCGATGAGCCAACATCTCTGAGGTGGAAAGTTTCTTGATAGGAAGGGTATTTGAGGTATTTGTAGGGGAAATTAATTTGGATGCTGGAGGGGTGGGCAGTAAAGGGGGATTGTTGTTTGTTTTTGGGTGCATATAGCCCTTGGTCCATGGCTTGTCTGAGTTTTGACGAGACTGAAAACGATGATCAGCAATTTTTTTTTAGTACAATCGAGCTAATGCCATAGCTTGTATCAGGGACTAGAGTTTTGCAACCTGTACCTCCTTTTGAATATCATATCGTAGCCCTGAAACGAAGCAACTCATTAACACTTGTTCGGTTAGATTAGGAGTCTTATTAACTAGTTGCTCAAACTGGGTTTGATAATCACTGAGGGTTGAAGTTTGAACCAATTTGCTTAACTTCCCAAAATAATCTTCGTATTTCGAAGGTCCAAATCTCCTCTCAACAGCTTGTAAAAACCCATCCCAATTAACAATCAGATTACTATTCTTCATCCAATCAAACCATTCTAGAGCTGGACCATCTAGATGAAATGAAGCAATTAACAATCGTTCAGCAATCGGAGTGTTATAATAGTCGAAGTATCTTTGGATGCGTGATATCCAAGCTAAAGGGTTGTCGTCGTTGAATCTTGGAACATCAAGCCTCAATGTTTTGATTGGTGGTGGAATAGGATGTTGGTGTTCGAAGGGTTGTTGTTGGGTGATGTGTTGTTGAAACGGTGGAGGAGCTGGTTGTTGTTGAATCTGTGGTGGAGACCTGTGGAGTTGTTGTTCAACCTTGGCATCTAAGGTCTGTAACCCAAGAGCAAGATCTCTCAAGGATGCAATGATAGCTTTGATATTTGTGTTCTGGTTTGTGATGAGGGTAGATTGGGTCTCATGCAATGCTGTAAGTCGAGCAATCGCCTCCTCCATTCTTGCTTGCCTCGAGCCTTCAGCCATTTGGATTGTCGGGAGAAATCGATCTCTCAATGAAAGCACTAAAAATGATAAGAAAAGCCACTTCAAGGAGGCTAACCTCCAGAAAATGAACTGCAGAGACACACTAAAAGGGCACTGACGAGAGAAGAAGAAGAAGCAGAAAGAAGAGAAGGCAGAGAGGAAAAGTGTACTGTAATTCCCTTGCTTTCAAATCGTTCACAAGCTACAACGTCATAACAAAATTACAAAGTAGAATTTCCAACAATACCCTCAAACAACTCCTAAGAATTCACTAACTAGGCACATAGTCATCTAATTTCTTAGGTTGGTGTCTAATTCGGATGGGTCTTCTATTTGCAACGTTGGTATCGCTCTCATTCTTATCAGTGCAGCGTGACGTAGATTCAGTGAATAGAATAAATGAGGAAATCCATAGATATGGTGAGATTCCTTTAGATGTTAACGGAGAAGCGGATCTAAATAAAATAGTAGCAGAAAATGTTGGCTAACTCCCATTTTAAAGATCACAGTATATCTCCCATTTTAACATCTTTCCTTCGGCACATGAACATAGGAACTTTATCCTTTTTATCGTCTTTAAAAGTACAGACTTTTACATCCAAAGTTGTTCAAAACCTCTTAGATTAGTCCTCAGAATCGACAGCCAAAGAAACCTTGCTTGGCCTGCTTGGCAAAGATGTGCCACCATTGTCGATCACCTTTTTTCTGCCCTTGACTAGCTGAAGCTGTGACCCAAACAGGCTCTTCTTGCCAGAGCTTTAAAGTTGGAGTTCCCTGAGGCGTTCTTCCTGGTCATTTTTTCTGCAAGGGATTGATGTTTGCTGTTGCTGTGTACACCTTTAGATTCCCGTCACTGGCCTTTGTAGACGCCACAGATTCAGGATTGAAATGGACAGGAACTACTGAAAAAGGGTATAGATTTCTGAGAAAGGCATGTCGGAGAGTCCTTACTTTTATACAATCGGAACATGGTCTGTAGTTAGGCATAAAGGCAAGGAATATGCTGGAAACAAGTTGAATTGGCGATAGGAAACCATATTCTTAGCTCATCGAATAAGTTTCCTATGTCTTGTATGTAAAGCAAGCGATGAAATTGCTTGTTGACCAATATCAATGCGTTGTGTTTATTCTTAAAGAAGGTCGTTTTCCTTCTCAAAGATGCTTCTTTTGCA
The DNA here is from genome assembly GCA_029891385.1 of Erythroxylum novogranatense. Lineage (NCBI taxonomy): Eukaryota > Viridiplantae > Streptophyta > Magnoliopsida > Malpighiales > Erythroxylaceae > Erythroxylum > Erythroxylum novogranatense. The sequence goes on from CM057227.1 coordinate 48,023,738, forward strand.
TAGACAATTAGAAAAGAAACGCATGAGAATGTTGGTAAAGGATTTACGTTTAATTTCTGCCGTTTTGTACAACATCATAAAGGTGAACATTTGAGAAGTGCATGAAGTGATGACAAGTTGAAGGTGATTAGAAGGAATCTAGATGGACAATTGGAGCCAAAATAATACGTTTGCAAAGTCTGGTAAACCAAAACAGGATTATGTCTTTATTCTATGCGTACATGATTCTGTAAGTAGGCATTTAAACAGTACATTGCATGTATAATTAATGAAGCATCGGTGTACAGTTCTGAGTTTGTAAAGGAATTAGGAATTTGGCTTACTTGCCCTTCGGGTCTAGGAATCCTTTACATGGGGTGTTGTAGTATGATTGGTAAGTTGATTCCTTAGGAGAGTTTAGGATCAAAGCACTGTTTGCCTGTTGCCACATAATGGTCAGGGACTGCTGACTTACAGACCCGAGAAACAGCATCCACTAAATATATTGGGATTTGGGACATCACGCAGGCTTGCTCTCTTCTGAAGAATGGAAATTGTCATCGACAACTTGAATTTCACCATGCCTTGCAATGTACCTGGTTTGACTTGATGGGCAGGCTCATCCAGTGATTGCGTCATCAAGAATAGTCCTCTCTCACACTTTTATGCCATAATGGGCATGCCAATCCAATCCCTCCATCTTCAAATTACAAAGTTGTTCTAATTTTATGACGTTGTTAATTTTTATAAGCACTGGACTTGGTTTTAAATCTAGTAAAAGTAGAGCAGAAAGATTAAAGTTCCGGTAATTGGAGTACAGAGAGAGGTTTGCCTTGAAGCTCTTCACATTTACGTTCCAAAATGCGCTTTGACGCTGAAAGAGTGCTTTTAGATTAAAAAAAAAAAAGGACGGTACACGTGTCAAGCATACTATGCCTCTATCCTAGTTTTAGCTGGACAGCCTTGAAGCAAAATCTCCATCGTTAACACTCTTTGTATGAATACTTAAACATAAAGACCAGAACCAGAACCCTCGAATCTTGGCCCTTAAGATACTTTTGCTCCAAGCAATTCTACAATTCTCCATCCTTTTTATGAATGGATTCTAAACGGAAATCTTTCACTGCCCCCTTTTGTTCCTTCTTCATCTTTTTGCTAATGTGCCTGCATGAACTGTAATCAAACATGGCGAAAACAAGAGCGGTCACGCATGCTGATCTGGCACCGAGTCCTTCGAGCGCAGATTTGGGTAGCAAAGCAGCTGCTTTTCTTATGATCTTGACCATTCTGTGTGGTTTCTTCTGTTTCATTCTTTGTATCATTGCAGAGGCAACTCGTTCGCAGGTAACGCTTTATAAAGATACAAACTTTAGTTTGCAAAAATTCTTGTACGAATCATATCAGAAGCTCCAAAACTTTCTGGGTTTGTAGGTGACATGGGTGGAGAACAATAGTGGTAGAAATGGTGAGAATTCTGGGTGTGTATATAGCGGCAGTGGAAAATCACCACTGTTGTGTGCTGCAATCGCATTTGTAGGACTAGCAGTTGCTATGGTGGTGGAACACTTGTACATGTTATTTGCTGTCAGTAAGGCTCTGCCACCAGGTGTTGTCTCATGGGACCCTGATTCTGCTCTTGCCAGGTCCATAACATGGCAAGCAGGGGTTTTCTTTGTTTCCACATGGTACGCTTCTTAATATTCATTCTTAGGCAGTTTTTTTTTTCCCCCTTTCTTTCTCTCTCTTACATGCAAAATCATTGGCATAGTGTATAAAATGAAACATTTCAAAGTTATTCCTGTAGGGTTTGTTTTGCGGTTGGGGAGATCCTGTTGCTAATTGGACTGAGCGTAGAATCAGGACATCTGAAGAATTGGTCTAGACCAAAACAAAGTTGCATAGCAATCAAAGAAGGGTTATTCTCTGCTGCAGGAGCGTTTTCACTTGTTACAGTCTTCCTTGCTGCTGGTTTATACTTGACTGCTTTACGTGCACAAAGAATGTCTAAAGAGCAGGAAACCGCCCGCCGGGAAATGCTGGAAGCCTCAACCATGTTTGCATCTCCGCCACGGTCACCGTCACCGCCTGCCATTGCAAGGGAGAATCCTGTTGCCAGAGAAAACCATATTGAGCACCCATCATTCTCATTCTCATTTCCATTCCCCTTTAGTAAGCACCAGTTTTAGCTTATTAGTGTAGATATTATAATAACTTGGCGCCGCGCAAAGCTACAGGCACAAAATTAAACCTTCAATCAAAATCCTATCTATGCCTTGTCAGTGCAGAATTGGAGAATGTTGATACACATCAATTCATTTTCTTTTTCTTTTTCACTAGAATACCAATATATTTACTTGACGGTCTACTATTTCCACGTCTCCTATCCAAATCTAATCACAGTAGAATCACTAATTAATGGTTGTCAAATTGGATTTGAAGTTCATGTCCAATTAAATATGATTAGCAACCTCTACTTTTTTTCCTCTAAAATAACAATTAACTTTTCAAGTGCTCCTGTTAATAAGTACCAGTATTCATTCAAGTTTCCAAGAGTCAAATGTACATTTTATTTCTCGTTTGTAACATATTCAGAAGTATATGAAAAGTTAATGTGATAAATATATTTTACAAATGAAATTATAATAAAATCATGATTATGAGATTTTTATTACATTCATATATTATCCTTAAAATGTCCATAGTCATTATTCTATTAAGACTAGACATTAATAAAATGTAAAAAGATTAGCACATTGTCATGTGTCTACATCTCATCCTTAGATTTATGTTATTTATTAAGTTGATTAAGTCAAATATTTCATTTCCTTAAATTTAGTTAGTTAACACGTGGTTGTAGTAGTGGGCTATAGTTTAGCCAATTTGAGCTATTCTTTAGTTGTCTGCTCTTTCGCCTTTTTTTAGTTGCTATTTTTCATCTTTAGTAGTTAGTTAATTTGAGTCATGCTTGAGTATGTAATTCTATAAATTTCACAGCTCATTGCGATAAAATGTCATTGAGTTTGTTGAGGAGTATTGTCCATATTTCTTTCTTTTGTTTAATCTCTGATCAGCAACATAGCTCAAATTTGAGGTCGAGGTGAAGGTTAAGGTAAGAGACAAGGTCGTGACATTTTAGTATCAGAGCTAGCGATGGCAAAATATCAACAACGTCAATGGCTTGAAGGATAGTGGAATACTTAACTGTAGGTCAGGAAAAACTCATTAAGCAGATGGAAGATTTGGTGTTGGCAAAGAACTCCTGGTTGAACGTGTCGGAAGAAGGATTCGTTAATAGGAATTGGGACGACATAGACAAGTGTCATGGATGTAGGAGGAATGGTGGTTCCCAAGCTTATGAAGCTTGATTTTCCTCATTATGATGGCTTAGAGGATCCGACCTTATGGATTTGCCGAGAGAAGCAATTCTTTGAATTTTAAGGAAATGCTCTTAATGATCAAGTTAGGTTGGCAGCATATCATTTGGAGAAAGATGCACAACTATGGTACCAGTGTCACAAAAACCAAGGGCACTTGTTCACTTGGGAAGGCATGAAAGAAAGTCTGCTCGAGAGATTTGCAGTCACTAAATATGTAGATTTCTTTGGAGATTTATGCAAGCTAAAATAAACAGGTTTTGTTTCTGATTATCAGGCTCAATTTGAGAGGCTTTTAGCTCAAGTTAGTGCCCTCACTGATAGACAAAAGGTTGAATGCTTTATTAGTAGGCTGAAAGATACAATACAAGTTGATGTTTGGGTTTAGAATCCACAAAATTTAATCGCAACTATCTAACTAGCTCGAACATATGAGACTAAGGCCCAAGAACTGAGATGCTTATCTAGTTAAACATTTCCTTCCTTGGGGCGTGGCAACACATAATAGGGCATAGTGAACACCGAGGGAAAAAAGGACACTACTCAATAGTAAACTGTACCTATCTACAAGTTCTCTCACACTAAGCTCCAACAGAGACACGAACAGGGCTTATGCTATAATTGTGATGAAAAGTACATGTTTAGGCATAAATGTAAAAAGTTATTTCTTATAAAACTTGAAAAGGAAATGGAGTTTTCAAAGGTTGCGAACGAAGACAATCATGAATGCAAAAGGATAAGACTCCAATAATCTCTTTACAAGCCCTAGTGGGGGTTTAATCTCCACAAACCATACGTATACATTCATAAAATGGTAAAACACCACTAACCATTTTAATCGATTATGGTTCTACTCACAATTTTCTCCATCACAGTTTTGTCAAAATGGCTAGCCTTAAGCTTGAAATTGGATTTTTTTTCTCAATATGGTGGTTGCTAATGGTGAAAAACTAACAAGCCTAGGCCATTGTACTAAAGTGCAATTGATGTTGAAAGCATAATAGTAGAGTTCAATTTTTTCTTGTTGTCGTTAGAAGGTTGTGATGTTGTCTTGGGGTACAATGATTGTGCATATTGGGTCCTATTTTATGGAATTTTGAACGCATGCAAATGTAGTTTAATATAAATGGGAAAAGGATGTTGCTATATAGATCATCTTCCTCTAAACTCATCACTCTCAGGGGGGAAATCATTCCTAAGACATTGATGCAAAATCAAGGTCAAGCATTTATGTTGCAAGTCTGTGCCATCCATCCAAATCAAACAATCAACATAAGTTCGAAGGTAAAAACTAGTTCTGAGTTTGATTCCTTGCTGACTGAGTTTGGTGATTTGTTTGAATCACCCACAAGGCTACCTCCACCATGCACTCATGATCACAAAATTCCCATCCACCCTAGATTAGGTCAAGAATGTTTTCGCCTCTATCGTTATCCATACTTACAAAAACAAGAAACTAAATAGATGGTGGAGGAGATGCATATCCAAGGTATAATAAGACCTAGTTAAAGTCCATTTTCCTCTCTAGTATTGTTGGTGAGAAAACATAATGGGAGTTGGAGGTTTTGTGTTGACTATAGGGCACTTGATCAAGTCACAATGAAGAACAAATTCTCAATTCCAGTTATTGATGAGTTGTTGGATAAGCTACATGGTGGGAAGTACTTCACGAAGCTTGATCTCTGATCTAGATATTTTCATATTCATATTCATATGAAAGATGTCTATAAAATAACCTTTCGAACTCACCATGAACACTTTGAATTCTTAGTAATGCCCTTTGGGCTCACTAATGCTCCATCTACATTTTAGTCTTTTATGAATGAAATTTTTAAGGCTCATTTAAGGAAATTTATTCAAGTATTTTTGATGACATCCTAATCTATAATCATACTTAGGTTGAATATGAGAAGCATGTTAGAATTGCATTTTCTATTTTGAGAGCTCATTATCATACAGTATAAAAAAGAGAAACACCAATTCAGTCAACCTAATTTCGATACTTGAGTCATATCATATATGAAGGTGCTATGAAGGTGGATCAAGAGAAGATAAAGCAATGGTGGATTGGCCGAAACCTACTATTGTTAAAGCCTTAAGAGGTTTTTTGGGACTGATTGGATATGGAAGTTTGTTGCAGGATATGGAAAAATAGCAGCACCATTAATGGACTTGTTATGGAAAAATGCTTTCTCTTAGACTCAAGATGCAGATAAAGCATTTGAGGTGTTGAAGCACTCCATGACTCATGCCCTAATATTATCATTACCTAACTTTGACATTTTGTTCATAGTCGAATGTGATGAATCAAGAAATGAGTTAGGAGTTGTCCTTATACAAGAATAGCGACTAATTGAATTTTTAACATCACCTTAAAAGGAAAGAGCCTATTAATGTCTACCTACGAGAAGGAGTTGATGACACTAATGTTAATAACAAAAAAATGGCAGCCTTAATTATTGGGATGTCACTTTGTTGCGTGTACAGATCAATGAAGTCTCAAATTTCTTTGGGAACTAATGTGTAAATTGCATTGTATTTTAGGACTTAGTTTGATATGTATTTAACTGTTAATTCAATCACTTAGTATTTGTTTAGGTTAGAATTGTGTTAGTTTGTTAATTATTTATGTTTTAAGTGTTTTATAGGTTAGTAAAAGTCTTTGAGCTTAATTATTATATTTTTGAGGTACCTTGATATGTTTGCTAGTGTTTCAGGGTCAATATCGAAGAATAGATAAGTTCAAAGACACTTGGGTCGAAACAACGTCCCAGGCCACGAGCATGATAGAAGCACCAGAGTCAGCCCCAAAATCGTGGCCTACATGAAAAAAATGCAAGAAATGGCCCACGATCATGGCTTGTATGCCATGATCGTGACAGAAGACTCAGATGAGGCCCACGATCATGGCCTACAAGGCCATGGTCATAGCTTGTATCGGGCAAACATGCAGAGACTCAAAAAAGTCAAGTTTTGAGAGATTTTTTAGACTTTTTAGACCCTAAAAAAATGTTAAGGCTGCTCAAAACGCAAAAGAATATATAAAGAACAAGAAAAAGAGGCAGAGAGAGTTTTTGCATTAGTCACCTTGAGAAACCCTAGAAAGAATTCATCGAGAGATAAAGGAAGAGAAGAAGGAAGAGAGAAGAGGAGAAGAACCTAACTCAACGTACTTCCCGAATTAGGAGGTTTCCCAACGTCGCTGCCTCCCATCATTCTTTTCAATTGTATTTCTTGTTTATTTTTAGTTTTATCATTGTATAGAATTGGATTGAATAGTTGATGATAGGATCAAGAATATTGAGGATATTCTAAACTTACCTTGGGGGTTTTATTCTTAAATTAATGAAATCTGATTGTTTATGTGTTATTGGATTTATTATGGTTTGATTTTGCGATTTCATAATTCGTTAATAAACTAAAAGGATGAACCGAATGAAAATTTTTTAAATTAGACTAACGAGAGTTAGGTGATTTAATAGAATAAGAATTGAATCAAACCGAGAAATTATGCGAAGAGAGATCTTGCATAAGTTTCCAATTTTTAGAGAACTTCAAAACTAATTAAGGTTTTGGATATGTTGTAAATTGAGAAATTGCGTCTTCCATAATCTGATTAGGGTTTATAATTTAGGGTTAAGGGTTATAACTCCAGATAGAGCAATCAACCATAAGATAGTCTAGAACCAACAATCTGATAATTCATAATCAATTAGGTTAGCATTAAGGATAGGTAAAATTCCGTTTCTATCAATTGGTAATTTCTTTTGATTAATTCTTAGGTGTGCTATAATTGCTTAATAATTCGTATATTTATGTTTGATCCTTAAATTGTTCGACTGAATTAAGTTCTCGTTTTTAGTTTCGTACAATTTGAATTTCTGTTATTATTTCTGGCCTTAGATTTTAGGATTAGATTAACTCCCTACTTGTAGGATTGACACCTTTGGCACTACGTTAACTAATCGTGAGCTTGCGGATTATCGAAAGTTGTTAATTAAAACTTACACATAAAAAAACATCCGATCAAGTTTTTTGACACCATTGCTAAGGAGGCGATTAGTTTAATTCTTTAATTTAAGGCGTTTAGTTAGTTTATTTATTTATTTTATTTTCTGTTTAGTTCTTTCTTTCTATTTCTAAATTCGTGCTCTTACATGAACGTAAGAGTCACAAGAAGTTCAAGTCATGCAGTTAAAACCTTAGAGTTATCACTCGATTAGAATGATCAATTAGGAAAGCTCGACGTGAAGAAGAAGAAGAAATCACGAAAGAAACAATCACTGAGGAATTTTAGCAAGATTTGGATAATAGAGCAAACCAAGGATGTCAACAAAGAACACTTATAAATTTCATGAGACCAAGGTTCAATGCGGCTAACCAAGGAGTAGCTAAGCTACTAGTATAAGCAGCCTCTTTCGAAATTAAACCAACCCTCTTAAACATGCTTCAACAAAATGTGTAATTCTATGGACTAACGAATAAAGATCCCAATGCATATATAGTAAACTTCCTTGAAATATGTGATAACTTTTGGTACCATCAGATGTGAGAGGATATGGTAAGGATTAGGCTCTTTCCTTTTACCCTAAGTGATAGAGTAAAGACTTAGTACCATTGTCTCAACCCAGCCAATGTCACCACTTGGGATCAATTAGTTCGTGCCTTTTTAGACAAGTATTTTTCCCTTATTAAGACCACGAAGATTATTAAGGAGATTACCAACTTCCAGCAAAGTGACAAGGAACCAATCTATGAAACATGGGAAAGATACAAGGATTTGCAACAAAAATGTTCACATCACAACTTACTTAAGGAATTCTAGTTACAAACATTCTATAATGGAGTAACCCCACATATGAGAGGCATGATTGATGCAGCTTCAAAAGGATCGCTGATGAGAAAGAGGGTAGATGAAGCAGAACAGTTGATAGAGGAGATGGAAAGTAATAGCTGCCTATAGACGAACGAGCGAAGTTGACAAACCACTACTTTGTGACAACAAAAAGGAATTGCAGTTGTTGATCAAATGACAGAGATGCAGGCGAAAATTGATAACTTAACTCGATAGCTTAACAACATGAAGGCTTCCTCCTCAGCTTCATTAAAAGTCATGAAAATAAATTGTGAACTTTGTGGATAGATGGACCATGATACGATGGACCGCTTCTTAATAAAGGATAGTGATCTGAAGCAAGTTAATTATATAAGAGCTCAATATGGACGAGGAGAGGGAAACAATCCCTACCCCAATACATATAACCCTGGGTGAAAAAATCACCCTAACTTCTCGTGGACAAACAATGCTGGAGGACAGTTCAAGCCTCAATAATAGCCAAGCTTCCAACAAGATAACGCGAGCTCAATGGAATCCAAGTTGGAAAAAATTTTAGACAAGCTTGGAACCCTAAACAATGCACAAAAGAGTCTGGAAGGCAAATTCAAACAAGTAACAAAGAGTAATGCCTCTTCAATCCACAATCTAGAGGTCCAAGTAAACAAATTGTCAAATGCTTTCTCTATGTGAAATATGGAAATTATTCCTAGCACTTCGGGAACAAAACTGAGGAAGCAATTGAAGGCTATTATACTTCAAAGTAGGAAGGAACTTGAACCACCCACAAAGCCAATAGAGGAACCCTTCCCTCCTATTGAGAAAGATCAAGAAAAGGAGAAAGAATTGAATATGAGAGGATACTCTCCTTATGTCGCTCCTCCACCATATCCACCCAAGATTCCTTTTCCTTAACGATTACAAAAAAAGAAGCTGGGTGTGTAATTTGCAAAATTCTTTGAAAATTAAAGACGTTACATATAAATCTCTCATTTCTGGAGGCTTTGGAACACATGCCCAAACATGAAAAATCTTTAAAGGACATATTATCAAAGAAGTGTACTTGGGAAGATAATCAGATGGTAGCTCTGATTAGCACCTGCAGTTCTATAGTTATCAACTATATGCCATCTAAATTAAAGGATCCAGGGAATTTCACAATAACCTATGTAGTTGGTGAATTTGAATTCACAAAGTGCTTGTGTGACTTAGGAGCAAGTATTGATCTTATGCCTTTGTCAATATTTAAGAAGTTGGGGTTGGTTGAGGTCAACCTAATATCGATGTTGATTCAGTTGGCAGATCAATCTATTAAAAGACTGTTAGCAATAGTGGAAGACGTTACGATGCAAGTGGACAAGTTCATTATTCCTGTAGATTTTATGGTTCTTGATTTTGAAGAAGATAAGAACTGTCCACTAACCCTTGGTCAACCATTTATGAATACAAGGAAAGCCATAATTGACATTCATGAAGGTGAAATTAACACTTCAAATAGGCGAAGATCATATTGAATTCAATATGAATAAGGTTTTGAAGAACCCAATAGCAATTAGTGCGTGTATAAAGGTTGAAATTATAGATCAAAATTTGAAAGAACAAGTTGAGAGTTGCATCGCAGAAGTACAGTCAATGACAACAAAGATAAATAATGGAGATGAGAAACTTGAGTCTAAAAGAGATGATGAGATGGAGGAGCCAGATGTTCAAATGCATCAAAATAAATTAGTCCAAACTGAAGCACCCATACCACCATCCATAGAAAAATCACTCACATTAGAGCTTAAACCTTTACCTACATATCTCAAATATACTTTTCTAGGTGAAGGTCAAATGTTACTAGTAATCATTTCCAATCAATTGAATAAAAAACAAGAAAGTAAGGTGGTAGCAATTGTGAGAAAGCGAATGAAAGCCATCAGATGAAAAAGTTTGAATATTCGAGGTATAAGCCCAAATATTTGCATGCACCAAATAAACCTCGAAGAAGGATGTAGAATAGTAAACGAGCATCAACGAAGGTTGAACCTTAACATGAAGGAGGTGGTCATGAAGGAAATAATCAAACTCTTAAATGTAGGGATAATTTATCTATCTTCGATAATGAATGGGTTAGTCCAGTACAATATGTACGTAAAAAGGGTGGAATGACAGTAATAGAAAGTGAGAATGGAGAAGTAATGTCAACAAAAACAGTCACAAAATGGAGAGTGGGCATAGATTATCACAAACTCAACTCAGTGACTAAGAAAGATCATTTTCCTCTCCCTTTCATAGACCAGATGATAGAGAGGGTGGCTGGTCATTCGTTTTATTGCTTCTTAAATGGATATTCGGGATATAATCAGATTTTCATTTACCCTGATGATAAGAAAAAAAACCACATTTACTTACCCTTATGGTACCTTCGCGTATAGACGGATGTTTTTGGACTATGCAATGCCCCAGCTACATTTCAAAGATGTATGATGTCTATTTTCGCTGACATGATCGAGGATATATTAGAGGTGTTCATGGATGATTTTTTAGTGTTTAAAGACTCTTTTGAAATGTGTTTAACCAGTTTGGACAGAGTTCTTCAAAGATGTGAAGAGTCATACTTAGTGTTGAATTGGGAGAAATGTCATTTTATAGTGCAAGAGGGGATAGTGCTAGGGCATAAAATCTTACAACAAGGATTTGAAGTCGACAGAGCAAAGAGAAACTTCCACTGCCAAGCAATATAAAAGGTGTGTGAGGATTCTTAGGTCATGCAAGATTTTACCGTCGATTTATCAAAGATTACAGGCAAATGGCAAGACCTTTGACAAACTTGTTAGTCAAGGATGTGCCTTTTCTATTTGATGACAAGTGTATGTCTACCTTCAACAAACTAAAGGAGGCATTAATATCAGCACCAATTCTATTACCACCGGACTAGATACTTCCACTTGAGGTTATGTGTGATGCAAATGATCAAGATATAGGTTGTGTATTGGGCCAAAGGAAAGAGAAAAGGCTGCTTGCAATTTACTATGCCAATAAGACCCTTGCAAGACATCAACTTAATTATACTACCACACCGAAGGAATTAATCGCAGTAGTGTACAAATGTGATAAATTGTGACAATACCTTTTGGGATCAAAGGTAGTTGTATTCACTAATCACACATAATGTTAAAATTCCTTTTCAATAAAAAGGATGCAAAACCAAGGCTAATTCGATGGGTGTTACTTTTACAGGAATTTGATATAGAAGTGAGAGATAAGAAGAGAGCAGAAAATGTGGCTGCAGACCACTTATCCAAACTAAAAGGAAGGGAATGCAAGTCAAGTGAAGATATTAATGAAAATTTTCCCGATGAAACCCTGATGCTACACAAAAGTTTGGCTACACCATGTTTTACCGATATTGGGAATTATGTCGCCAGTGGTAAACTTTCTTTTGATTTATCTTACCAATAAAGAAAAAGATTCCTATATGATTGTAATCGATATCTACAGGATGAGCCAATTTTATATAAAAATATGCAATGATGGGTTAATGTGACAATGCGTTCTGGAGGCGAAAATGTTGGACATCTTAAAGCCATGCCATGAAGGTCAATATGTTAGACATTATGGAGCTAACAAAATGACAGCTTGGATACTCGAGAGTGGATTTTATTGGTCACGATTATTTAAGGAAGCTTAAACTTTTTTAGAATAATGTGATCGATGCTAGAGAATAGGTAACATCTCTAAAAGAGATGAGATGCCTTTATCCAACATTTTAGAAGTGAAACTCTTCGATGTATGAGGCAACAACTTTATAGGTCCTTTCTCATCTTCAATAGGAAACATGTACATTAGATTATGTTTCGCATTAGGCTGAAGTAGTGACATCTCCAACCAATGATGGAAAGGTGGTGCAAAAGTTCATCAAACAGTTATTTAATCAGTTTGGAGTGCCACGTACGATAATAAGTGATGGAAGTACACATTTATACAACAGATCTTTTGATGCCCTCTTAAAAACATATGGAGTGCACCATCATCTTGCTACAGCTTACCATCTATAAACTAGTGGCCAAGTGAAAGTTGTCAATCAGGAGTTGAAATGAATTTTGGAAAAGACGGTGAACAACTCCATGAAGGATTGGGCAATAAAGCTAGATGATGCCTTATGGGCTTATAAGACTGTTATCAAAAACACCTATCAGAATAACTCCATATAGGCTTGCATATAGAAAAACTTGTCATTTGTCGGTCGAACTAGAACATCGAACTTGCTGGGCAATAAAAGCATTAAATTTTGATTGGAAGCAAGTAGGCGAAAAGTGAATTTTGCAACTAGTTGAAATTGAAGAGTTTCATTATAATGCAGACGAAAACGCCAAACTCTACAAGGAAAAGGTAAAGAAATGGCACGATTCTCATCTTAAACAAAAGGAATTTAAAGTAGGAGATGCAGTTCTACTATATAATTCAAGGTTAAGGCTATTTCCAGGAAAGTTAAAATCTCAATAGAGTGGACCTTTTACGATCATTCAAGTTTTCAATCATAATGCCCACAAATTGAAAAATACTAACAAGGAAACTTTTAAGGTCAACCGGTATCATTGTAAGCTATATCTCGAAGGAGCAATTCCCAAGGATAATGAAGTGATTTCCTTCTATTCAAACAATTAAGACACCTCCATGTATGTAAGGTCAAGCTAATAACCATAAATTAGCGCATTTATCAGTTTGATTGAAATCGTTAGGTTTAGTTAGAGTTGTTTTGAACCTTCAATAAAACTTTTGCAATTTGCAATGTAGCGCCCCCTCACCGTAGGGTACATATCGGGACGCTCGAGGGTCGCTCCGACACGTATCCCACGATAAAGTTGCACTACCAGAAAATCCCGCTAAGTCCACATGGCATCGCAATAAATAAATCACAATATCAGAAACCACTAAATTTTAAAAATCATAATAGCAATCTTGATACAGTCATCCAATAGCAGAATAGACAAGTCTATCAGTCCCTTTAAACAAAACCCAAAAAGGAAACTGATACAAGCGTCTATACTAAGTCATCCGCAAAAGTCCAACCCAGCTGACCGACCTGTGTGCCATCGCTTCTCTTGCTAGCACGCTCGCACAGCAGAAAAAGACTATCTCCGGAGCAGCCCTCAGCTCAATGAAATTACCCATGTCAGACCTGGCCAATCGGGTACGGATCTCCAGATTGAATCCGCCCTCAAAATGCCGACACTTGTTAGCCTCAGTAGCAATCAGAGTCGAAGCATATCCCATCAGCTCATTGAACCGCACCTCGTAGTTGACCACTGACATCTGTCCCTGTCTCAACTCTAAGAACTCCTGCATCTTCATTTCCAAATAGACCTTGGGCATGTAATTGTCCCGGAAGGCCCTCAGAAAGTCATCCCATGACAGTCAGAAGTGCAGGTCCGTGGTGCCGGACGATCTTCCACCACTGATATGTCGGACCCTGAAGAAGAGAAACCACATAGTCGAATCGCTCATCCGAGTCGCAATCCATCTGATCTAGGACTCTCTCAGTCCTCTCTAGCCATCCCTCAGCTTCAGCAGGGTCTGTGCTGCCAAAGAAATCAACAGCCCCCTGCTTATGCAGTCGATCATATCTCCATTCCCGTCTCACAGGAACTCGAGGAGACAACTCCTCTGAATGAGGCATGAGGGACTCCCTACTAGCTCCTACCGATTCCAGGTCAGCTGGTAGCTCAACTCGATCTCCAAGTACGGATAACCTAAAACAAACAAAAAATTTTCCGATCAGTTCTGCTATTTTCACGGTAATTCAAGCCTAAAATTGACTAATCTCAAAAGATGTCAAACCATGCTCTGATACCACCTAATGTAGCGCCCCCTCACCGTAGGGTACATATCGGGACGCCCGAAGGTCGCTCCGACACGTATCCCACAATAAAGTTGCACTACCAGAAAATCCCGCTAAGTCCACATGGCATCGCAATAAATAAATCACAATATCAGAAACCACTAAATTTTAAAAATCATAATAGCAATCTTGATACAGTCATCCAATAGCAGAATAGACAAGTCTATCAGTCCCCTTAAACAAAACCCAAAAAGGAAACCGATACATGCGTCTATACTAAGTCATCATAAAAGTCCAACCCGGTGACCGACACATGTGCCATCGCTTCTCTTGCCAAAGACGCCGCACGGCAGGAAAAGACTATCTCCGGAGCTAGGGGTCTACTCTATCAATCCTGAAAAATAGGTTGCAATTTTGGGTGAGTTTGCTAACTCAATGAGAAACCATCATCGATGGTTCACTCAAATCATGCATTACGCAGATCAATGTCTGAGATGGCACAATAATATTCAATTAACAGTATCATATAACAAATTACAGTATTATACAACAATTTACAATAGCATGCAACAATTTGCAATCTCTCATGCCAGCACATAATTCAGTAAGTGTCACAAATCAATTAGTCATGTGTATACAATGCATATGTGACTCTTTTCTAGTTATTCAGTGTTGTGCCCAAGTGCTCAGTCAGTATTCAGTATTCAGTATAGACGCGTCAGGAATTTCTCCCCTCGGGCTCGAGGCCCGGTCAATACAGTGTTAGAGCTCGAAGCTCATTCAGTGATATTAGCGACTTGGGTCACAACGTTCATTATCTGATCATGCATTTATGCATGTAATGCGATGTTCGATAATTGATGATATGGCTATAAAGCCCAAAGATTTCAATTCCCAATGTCATGCAGTAGTCCAATCACATACAGTAGAAGCATGCAATTCGATCATATACATTTTAGTAATCATACAATTCACATTGACAAGTAATTCACATAGAGCATTTAGACAATCAGGAATTTGAGAAACTAACTAGGTTACTCACCTGTAACTTTCGAGCTACTGCCTGGAAGTCCCAGCAATGTCCATAGAATGACGATCCAACGGCGCCTCTATAACAGTAAAATACAGTCCCATTACTAGATGCTCAATTAAACGATTCAGTAATGCATATGTCTCGATGAAATTATGTACAATGCATGTCCACGATTTTTCGCCGCTAAAACCCAATTTAGAACTCTTAGGCCCAATTCTAACTCTTCGCTCAATTAATCGACAATAATTGATCCAATCCTAAAATTCAGTTCAATCTCCTCGATTCATATATCCTATAGCAATTTCATATCCATTGGGTCAAAATCTCTATTGAAAATTTCAATTAAAACTCCAATTGAAATTCCAATTGTCACAATTCAATACTTAGGTCACAATAGGAACCATAATTGACCTTAATCTCTATGAATCAATACCATGTAATTTAAATTCTGCTTCCATAATGATCCTCAATTGTAGACCTCTTTTTCTAGTCCGTAACGAATCAGAAATCATCTCAATCGGAGGTCTACACCATAAATTATGCCCAGCAAACTAAAATACAATCCATCGAATCGCCCTTCGCCATGCCAAGAGGCTCTCGCATGGCCTTGAGAGAAGGTTCGCTCGCCATGTGTAACAATCCATTTTGGGCGCGCCGCGAGGTGAAGGAAGCTCGTCGCAGCGTCAAAAGTTCAACGCTCACCGCGACGCCCCCTTCACGCTCGCTGCGGTGAACGAATATATATTCGTCGCGGCGAGGCTCGCGTGCAGGTCGCGGCGTGCGACGACTCCTCTTCTTCTCCGATCGTTTTTTCGTCCGATTCCCTCTCTAAAATCACCATTAAACACTCTCAACTACCCAAATCAACCATAATAAATGCCATAATGCATCAAAAACCATTAATAACAACATTAAAGCCACTAACTTACCAAATCAAGTCTCAAATCCACAAATCTTCCAAAACCCTAAAACTTTCTCCAATCACCGATTAACCACTCTCAAAGCTTCTCAACCTTCATCAACCACAATAAACAAGTTAACCTTGCACAATGAGGAGAAAACCATAAGGAAAATCGAAGAACCTTACCGATGGGAAGGATCGACGGACACCGTGGGAGGAGGAAGAGAAGAAGTGATTTTGCCTTAGGAAAAATTTCCAAATTTCAAACCTAAGTATTTATAGACATAAGTCTCCATATCAGTTCAAATTTTAGTCTCTAAATTTCAATGGCTCAACATTTTTATTTCCTAACAGTATAACTCAAATTTTTCCTTTACCATTGGACAATTCTTTTAGTCTCATACGGTTAATTGGTCTGTCACTCAAAAATTTTCGGTCCGGGCATTTTCTCCCGAATCTTCCGAAAATTCCTACAAGCCACTATCAATAGCCAATCACTCTTAAACTATTCTAAATCAGTCATTCGAGCCCAATTACTCCTAATTTCTTAATTAATCACGATCCAGTCAGTTCAGTCAGTTCATGCTCACAATAAAAATACCAGAAAACCATGAATGCATGTACCTATGAGTAAATACATATGCAATAAACATGTTCCTCTATAATTAGAGGCCAGTGACATGCTCAATCAGTGAATGCAATGAAACCTACCAATCTGTCCCAATTTACCAAAATACCCTTGCTATCAGTAACGGGATGTTACAGATTTCCTTTTATTCAAACAATTAAGACACCTCCATGTATGTAAGGTCAAGCTAATAACCATAAATTAGCGCATTTAGCAGTTTGATTGAAATCGTTAGGTTTAGTTAGAGTTGTTTTGAACCTTCAATAAAACTTTTGCAATTTGCATTGATCTAGGATCACTAATTCCCTCCTTCTTTTTAAGCAATTTCACAAGGCATCCAATTACCACCTCCGACAGCATTCCCGCCTGCATCATCAGAAGGCTTTGTTTCTAAGTTAGTATTTATTTTTGTTTTGTTTTATTTTATTTTATGTTTCTTCTTTCCGAGTGTGTTTTATTTATCTCCTTCTCACATTGAAGACAACGTGTTCTTCAAGTGTGGGGAGGGTTATATGTTTTGTTTTAAGTGTAAATTTTGCACATTGTATGATAGTTTGTTAGGTTACATATTGTGAATTGTGTGAATGTGTCGATGGCTTAAATAGATTGAAATTAGTTTAATTTTGATCATAATCTATTAGGTTATAAATAGTCATTAACTCGCAAAATTAATAATCTAGGTTCTTTGGCTAAATACATAAGTTAATTAGGATTTAGTGTTAGCTTATCACCCTATTCCCGTAGTCAAGTTCAAGCATTACTTGGACTTGGTTGGTGTTTGTCGCATCTAAGAGTAGATGGCAGAGGTGATTGGAGAAAATTTTCTATCTGGGAAAATTCAAGCCAAGGTGGAGATTTGTTAATGTCTTGAATTATTCAAAAGTGGCATGTGAATTCTTGGTGGCTGGAAGTCTATTCACGTAACTCACCATTCATGAATACAAAGAAGGTCAAATATTGCTAGTTGAAAATTGTGATCAAATTTCGGCAAGTCTTGTGGGCTACATGTAAGTGTGCTTGAAAATAAGCCATATGGTTAGCCTATTTTCTTGACTAAGATTTATGTGCTAGCATTATAAATAGATGCGTCCTTTGTGTCTTTTGGGCACCGAAAATAGAAGAGAGCAAGAGTGTGGAAACACTTTTTTGAGAGCTCTGTAATTGTACTAGTTACATTTGGGATTCACTAGGTAGAGAGAAAATTCTAGAGTGACACTTTGTAATCTCCTATTATTTTCTCATAGTGAAATATCTCCAATTGTCTCAGGTCCGTAGACATAGGCAAGATTTGAGCTGAACCACGTAAAATATTGCGTGCACTTGTGTGATTGTTTTATTCATTTATTTCTCTACGTAACCTAATGACGAAGGTTTGTTGATCCAAGGGATTTTTTCTCAACAAACTGATATCAGAGCCCACGGTTAAATCTTTGTCAGTTGGATGATGGCATCGTCAGCAGTAAAATATGATGTGGAGAAATTTGATGGCAAAAACGACTTCAACATATGGTGTATTAAAATGCGCACCTTGTTAGTACAACAAGGATTGCTCAAGGCACTTGATGGCAAAGATAGCTTGCCAGAAAAATGGGACGAGGAGAAGAAGGCGGACATAATGGAACAAGCACATGGTGCTACACAACTGTGCTTGTCCGATGAAGTGTTACGAGAAGTTGCAAATGAGCAAACTGTTGATGGATTATGGACGAAGCTAGAATCTCTCTACATGAAGAAATCCTTGACGAACAAATTGTATTTAAATCATCGATTGTATACTCTCCGAATGAAAGAAGGTATGCCTATCAAAGACCACCTAAATGAATTCAACAAAATCATGTTGGTTTTACAACATGTTGATATCAAGCTTGAAGATGAAGATCGAGCATTGATCTTGTTATGTTCATTACCTCCCTCTTTTGATCATTTAGTTGACACTATGCTGTATGAAAGAGACAAAATCACTTTGGAAGATGTCAAAGCTTCCTTAAACTCACGAGAGTTAAAGAAGCGAGTGTTAGAAAGCCAGATAGAGGATCAGGCAACAGGTCTGTTTGTGAGAGGTCGAACTAAAGACAGAGGATCTTATGGTAAAGGCAAATCTAGATCAAAATCAAGACCTAGAAAATTCAAATGTTTTGAATGTCATGAGATCAGGCACATTAGAAGAAATTGTCCTAATTTGAAAGGGAAAAAGAAGGTTGGCGAAAGTTCTAATGCAACACATGTTACCAATGCAGCAGAAGATTTTGATGGTGTCGGAAGTGTTCTTACAGTGCCTACAAGTAAATCAGGTGAAAAATGGATTCTTGACTCTGCTTGTACCTTTCACATATGTCCTAGTAAGAGCTGGTTTATCACATAAAAAAGTAGTGGTGGAACAGTCTTATTAGGAGATGACAAAGGACTTCGCATCACTGTTAAAGGTACAATCAGGATTAAAATGCACAATGACATTGTTCGGACGCTGGAATGTCGACATGTTCCAGAGATGAAAAGGAATCTCATTTCCTTAAGCCTCCTAGATTCCCCTGGCTATGAGTACTCTTCTCGAGGTGGAGTTCTAAAAGTTTTCAAAGGTACTTTGGTCATGATGAAGGGGAAAATGGTTGATGGCCTTTATTATCTTCAAGGTACTACTATTGTTGGTAATGTTGATGTGTCATTTGTAGCTGATTCATATAGTGCTTCTACTAAGCTGTTGCATATGAGATTGGGCCACATGAGTGAAAGGGGCATGATGGAGCTGAGCAAACGAGGTTTGTTGTGTGGACAGAAGACAGGAAAGCTGGATTTCTGTGAGCATTGTGCTTATGGCAAACAGAGTAGAGTGAAGTTTAGTACAGTTGTTCACCGTACCAAAGGCACATTGGATTATATCCATTCTGATCTTTGGTGTCATGCTCCAGTTTCATCCAAAGGTGGAGCACTGTATATGTTGGCATTCATTGATGATTACTCGAGGAAGGTTTGGGCATATTTCTTAAAGAGAAAGAGTGATGTGTTCATCACCTTTAAGCAGTGGAAAGCGTTGATGAAGAAGTAGACTGGAAAGAAAATCAAACGCTTACGAACCGATAATGATTTGGAATTTTGCTCAAGTGAATTTGAAGAGTTCTGCAAAAATGAAGGAATTATGAGACACTGCACTACCAGGCATACATCACAATAAAATGGGGTTGCAGAACGGATGAATAGGACACTCTTAGAAAGAGCTCGTTACATGCTCTCATAGGCTGGATTGGCAAAAGTATTTTGGGCTAAAGCTATTAATATGGCTTGCTATCTGGTGAATAGATCTCCATCAACTGCATTAGAGTTGAAGACTCCTGAAGTGATGTGGTCAGGATCTCCTGATGATTACTCTCGATTAAGAGTATTCGGTTGTCTTGGTTATGCTCATGCAAAAAAGAAGACAAGCTGGGACCAAGGGCAATTAAATGCATATTTCTAGGATATGCATCTAGGGTGAAAGGATACAGATTGTGGTGTACATATCCAAAGTCACCCAATTTTATTACTAACAGAGATGTGACTTTTGATGAGTCTGCTTTACTCTATCAGAAAAAGGAGTTTGCTGGTGAGGACAAGGACCAAAGCAGCATTAGTAAGCAGGTGGAGTTAGAAATTACAGCTCCAAAGGTAGTGCAGGAAGAAGTTTCAGCTGAGCTTATTGAGGAAGAGGTACAAGTTCTTTCAGATGATGATGTACCTGAAGAACAACCATGTAACATTGCCATTAGAAGACAAAGAAGGAAAATTAGACCTCTTAAAAGGTATGGTCATGCAGATCTAGTTGATTATGCATTAATTGTTGTAGAGGATCTTGATGATCAAGAACCATGTTCCTATAAAGAGGCTATTTCCAATAAAGAATCTTCTCAGTGGTTGATTGCTATGAATGAGGAGATTGAGTCTCTTCATAGGAATCAAACATGGGAGCTTGTCGAACGACCAAAAGGCCAGAAGATTGTAGGGTGCAAATGGGTCTACAAGCGAAAGGAAGGAATCCCAGGGATTGAGGATGCAAGGTTTAAAGCAAGATTGGTTGCAAAAGGTTTTACTCAAAGAGAAGGCATTGACTTCAATGAAGTGTTCTCTCCTGTTGTAAAGCACAGTTCCATCCGAGTACTGCTCGCCATGGTTACATTGTTTAACTTAGAGCTTGAACAACTTGATGTCAAAACATCTTTTCTATATGGAGAATTGGAGGAAAGGATTTATATGCATCAACCAAAAGGGTTCATAGTTCCTGGAAAGGAAGATTATGTATGCCTGTTAAGAAAGTCATTGTATGGCTTGAAGCAATCTCCGAGACAGTGGTATAAAAGATTTGACACCTTTATGATTGATTATGGTTATTCTAGGAGTAACTATGATAGTTGTGTGTACCATAAGAAGCTCTATGATGATTCATTTGTGTATTTGCTATTATATGTTGATGACATGTTAATTGATGCCAAGAACATGTCTGAGATAAATAGTTTAAAGAAACAGTTGAGAGGTGAGTTCGGGATGAAGGATTTGGGTGCTACAAAGAAAATATTAGGCATGGAAATTCACAGAGGTGCTGGAAAATTGTACTTGTCTTATAAAATTACATTGAAAAGGTGCTTGAAAGATTCAGGATATAAAATTGTAAGTCAGTATGCACACCACTTGCAGCTCATTTCAGATTATCTGCAGATTTATCACCATAGACAAAGGAGGATAAGGAGCACATGTCTCGTGTTCCGTATGCCAGTGCAGTTGGAAGCATTATGTATGTTATGGTTTGCACGCGTCTAGATATTTCACATGCTGTAAGTGTTGTGAACAGATTTATGGTAAATCCTAGCAAAGCTCACTGGGAAGCAGTAAAATGGATTCTTCGTTATCTTAGAGGTACTAGAGAGTTTGGCTTGGTTTATGATGGGAATAACAACACTATTCACCATGTTGTAGGTTTTGTGGATTCAGATTATGCTGGTGATTTGGATCGAAGAAGATCTTTGACAATATATGTCTTCTCGCTTTTGGGTTGTGCCATAAGTTGGAAAGCTATATTGCAATCCACTGTTGCCTTATCAACAACAGAGGCTGAATATATGGCAGTGACAGATGTTGTGAAGGAAGCATTGTGGTTACAAAGTTTGGTTGGTGATCTTGGTTTGTCACAAGAGGTGACTGTCATACATTGTGATAGTCAAAGTGCCATACATTTGACCAAAAATCAAATGTACCATGAGAGGACCAAACACATCAATGTCAGGTATCATTTCATTAGAGAAATTATGTCTCAAGGTAGTATATCAGTGAAGAAGATCAGTACCGCTGATAATCCTGCTAACATGATGACAAAACTGATTTCGGTAGTCAAGTTCAAGCATTACTTGGACTTGGTTGGTGTTTGTAGCATCTAAGAGTAGATGGCAGAGGTGATTGGAGAAAATTTTCTATCTGGGAAAATTCAAGCCAAAGAGGAGTTTTGTTAAAAGGATGTCTTGAATTATTCAAAAGTGGCATTTGAATTCTTGGTGGCTGGAAGTCTATTCACGTAGCTCACCATTCATGAATACAAAGAAGGTCAAATATTGCTAGTTGAAAATTGTGATCAAATTTCGGCAAGTCTTGTGGGTGCATGTAGATGTGCTTGAAAATAAGCCATATGGTTAACCTATTTTCTTGACTAAGATTTATGTGTTAACATTATAAATAGATGCATCCTTTGCATCTTTTGGGCACCGAAAATAGAAGAAAGAAAGAGTGTGGGAAACACTTTTTTGAGAGCTTTGTAATTGTACTAGTTACATTTGGGATTCACTGGGTAGAGAGAAAATTCTAGAGTGACACTTTGTAATCTCCTGTTATTTTCTCATAGTGAAATATTTCCGATTGTCTCAGGTCCGTGGACGTAGGCAAGATTTGAGTCGAACCACGTAAAATATTGTGGGCACTTGTGTGATTGTTTTATCCATTTATTTCTCTACGTAATCTACTGACGAAGGTTTGTTAATCCAAGGGATTTTTTCTCAACAAATGGGTTATGATTTTTCAATCAAGTACAAGAAAGGGAAGAACAATATAGCAGCAGATGCATTATCAAGGAGAGAGGGACTTAATGCAATCTCAAGTCCCTTACCATAATGGTTAGAAGCCATCAAAGTTGAAAATAAATCGCACCCAGAGTTGTGGCAAGTTCATAAGTTACATAATCGAGGAGAGGCTATTAGATCATGGGAGAATTGGAATGGTTTTTTTAAGGATCATATTTACCTTCCATCAAATTTAGAATTAATTCTCGTTATTCTCTAGGAAATACATAGTTATGGGCATGAAGGTTTTTACAAGATTTTTCACAAATTGAGGGAAGTTTTTTACTGGAAAAAAATGAAGAAGGCATTAACATATTACATTAAACAATGTGATGTTTACCATTAAACAATGTGATGTTTACCAACGTCACAAAATTGAACACCAATCTCTGATCAGCCATCTTCACCCACTACCCATTCCTACACAAGTATAGACTAACATTTCTATAGATTACAATACTCTTTGTGGTGGTGGATCGATTATCCAAGTATGCAAACTTTATTCGATTAGCACATCCTTACATAGCACCAAAAATGGCACAAGCAATTTTTGAACATGTATTCAAGCTTCATGATATGCCAAAGTCTATTGTGTGTGAACAAAATTTGAATTTCTTAAGAGCCTTTTGGAAGGAGCTTTTTTAATCTATAAGGAACTAGTTTCAACTATAGCTCATCTTATCACTCGCAAATAAACAAGAAAATTGAAGTCGTAAATCGAACCTTAGAAATGTACCTGCATTATTTCACTAGTTCCAAACCTCACGAATAGGTGCAGTCGCTTCCTTATGATGAATTTTGTTACAACACAAGCCTATATGCTTCAAATCGCAAAAACCCCTTCTAGGTGGTGTATGGCAGGTCAGCACCCAACTTACTTGCTTATGTTCTAAGTGCAACAAAGGTTGAGACTGTAGATTAAATGCTACAAGCAAGAAATCAAAATTTTATGAATTAAGATCTCAACTCCAACAAGGACAAGCAAGAATGAAGGATGCATATGATAAGGATAGAATGGAGAGGGAATTCAAAGTTAGTGACTAGGTATATTTGCATCTACAGTGATATCAACAAACTTCTTTGGCATTACGAAGGTCACAAAAGTTGTCACCATCTTTTATGGGCCTTATCGAGTGCTGAAGCAAATTAGGGAAGTTGTTTATCTTTTGGACTTGCTTACGAGAACTAAGATTCATCTTGTATTTCATGTCTCCTTCCCCAAATAGCAATTGAGTACCCGAAATAAGATTGACCTTAGCTTGCCAATTGTGAAAGAAGATTCAGGATTACTACAGCCTTAGCCCTTGGCAATTCTGAATATATGTAAGCGAAGCTGTAAATATGAACTACTAATTCACTGGCAAGGTCTTCCAGCTACTAAAACTACATGGGAAGAAGAAGATTGTTTCAAAGCAAGGTTTCCTAATTTTATTGGTCTTTAAGGACAAAGACCCTTTTCAACAAGGGAGGAATGTCGCGTGTCTACATCTCGTCCTTAGATTTCTATTGTTTATTAAGTTGATTTGGTCATATATTTCATTTCCTTAAATTTAGTTTGTTAACATGTGGTTGTAGTAATTGGCTATAGTTTGGCCACTTTGAGCTATTCTTTAGTTGTCCACTCTTTTACCTTTTTTTAGTTGCTATTTTTCAACTTTAGTAGTTATCTAATTTGAGTCATGCTTGGACTTAATTGATTCCGTAAGTCTATAAATTTCATAACTCATTGTAATAAAAGTCATCATCACTATCATTATCATCAACACTCAGTAGAAATCATGCTGAGTCACGATATCTAGGGAGATTCAATAGTAGAAAGGTTGTTTTCGATAACTCATTGTAATAAAGGTATCATAGAAAATTCCAAAAAACTTGTTTGCTAAGGTGTACTGTCCATATTTCTTTCTTTTGTTTAATCTCTAATTAGCAACATAGGTCGAGGTCGACGTAGGGGACAAGGTCGTGACACACACATTATATTTTTTCTTATGAAAAAAATAGTCAATCTCATAGACTAAAGTATTGAGACATTTGAACAAATGTGTTGATGTTTATTAGAAAACAAGTTCACTGAACCGACCTTATATGAGAAATTAACTTAGAACATTACTTGTATGTTCATGAAAATTCTCATTACGATAATTGTATAAGTGATCCTTTAACTTGAGATCACCAAAGTTATCTTGTATAATGATTGTTATATTTTAATACTACTTATGGCATGTTCTAGTCAAGGATTGCTCAGTTGGTAGTTATTAAATGTAACATGAACTAGAGTGATCAATATATGATACCTCACTTTAAAATAATTAAGGAAAATGTTCAATTGTTCTTAATTAGTATTAATTTTGGAAATCCTTGGCCAAGGTAAATTGGCACTTTGTAAAATACTTTGTAAATGTCATTAATTGAATTAATTACTAATAGTGGAAAACTATTATGATTAGACTTAAATAAAGTAGACATGACTTTCATGCTTTATGTCTAGTTGGAATATTGTATGATGAAATGGTTATTTATATAGAAAAATCATGCACAAAAAGTTTGTTGAATCAACTTTGACATTCTTAAATAATTGAATGTCACGTTGTGTTGCTAGATGTCAATCTTGATATGTAAATATAAATTGTTTAATTAGATAATTAAAGATAAACTAAAAGAGTTTAATTTATCGGATCCTAAATATGATTTGGGGATAATTTATATCCATTACTAACATATTTGAGAACCTAATAGGTCATACAGAAAGAATAAGTTGAAGAGAAAAAGATATTTTGATCAAGTTAGACTTAATAGTAAAATTTAAGAAATTTTATGATTAAATATGAGATATTTAATAAATAAAATCAATAAGATATTGGATCTTATTTAGACATTATTGGTATTTAAGTATAATTATTTGAAATTCTAATTAACGTTTAGTTAAAATTAGAATTTAATTTCAATTAAATTACTAAAATATTCAAAACCTATTATAAATAGGCTTAGTGCCTGTTTGGATAGGCTTATATCAATAGAGCTTTTGTCAGTAGAGTTTTTATCAGTTGAGCTTTTCTAAAAAAAACTTTTATAAGAAGTTAATTGATTGTTTGATTGTCATTTAAAAATAACTTTTCCGAAAGAGCTTCATGCGATAGTACATTTAGTAACATAAAAATAAAAAGCACTTTTAATTTTAATTATATTTTATTTTGTAATAAAAATTATTTATGCATATAAATATTATTTAAAATATATTAAACAATATGCAAAGTACAATATATTAATTATTATATAATTTTAAACCATATAAAACATAAATAAAATATATTTAACCAAATCTTTTATATGGATTATAATATATAAAAACTAATATTAAAATAAATATTAAAACATATAAAAGTCAAATAATATTATATAAATATCAAAATAAACATGGATATGTGTTTGTGGGTATTATTTGAATTATATGTAAATCATAAAGATGAAAGGGACTAAAAATAGGCTGATTAATTGATCTAAAAAATTTACCTGAAAAAAGTGCTTTTTTGAAAAGCTCCAAATTTGAACTTCTCAAAAAACTGTATTTTAGCTTCTAGAAAAGCAATTTTTATGAAAAAATGCTTTTGAATTTTACAGCCAAATACTCAATTTTCTTAAAAACAGCTTTTGCAGTAAAAAAAGTGCTTATTCACCCTCCAAAAGTTGAAACAAACAGACACTTAAGCACTAAGGTAGCTGACACTCTTTGTCTAACCCTTTTTTATAATAGTTATAAAGTTCTCTCAACTCGTTTCATAAATGTCGCTAGAGGTTAGACATTTGTGTGACTATGATGATTGAGATGAGCTAGTTTTGAAAATGATTTAAGAGAAGAAAACAATCAAATTTTAGAATAAGATACGAATTAAAATCCATGCTTTTATTATAATTTGTGTTAATTATTTTATGGAATTAAAAGCAATCCTAGCTTTCATAAAATTAAAACGATAAAGTTTCGTAATTATTTTCTTGCAAGTGAGATGGAATTTCATCATGATTTTCAACATTACTTAATGTGTGTTTAAAGTATGGAAAAGTATGTACATATTAATAAAATCAGAAATAGATTCAATTGAAAAGATCATATTAAGCAACAAAATTATCTTTATGGAAAGTAAAAAAGGAAAAGTTGCATATGATTGCTTGAAGAGATTATTTATTTCATATTTACACATGCATAAGACTACTTAGCTAAAATTATTATTAAAATTACTGTCAAATTATAATAATTCTTAAATCAAAAAATTAATTAAAATTATTTTTTAAAAAACTAATTCGCAAAATTGATGCCCATTGCCATGTGATTTAAACCAGCTTCCTTCTTGCCGGTACATTTTTACACATCCAATAAATAATAAGTACAGCCAACACTAGATTTACTGAAAAAGAAAAACCCAAGCATTTAAACCTCACTACACCACTATAAAACAAACCCTCTTTTAAGTCTCAGCTAACATTTGCCGTTCCTTCCTAATCAATCAAATCTATAAATCAACTGTAGCTTTTCTCCGGTTCCTTGCATTACCCACGAATTCCTCATTTCATTTACAATCAGTTTAGGGTTTCCGATTACAACCATGTCGTTGAGACCCAACGCGAGAACTGAAGTTCGCCGGAACCGCTATAAGGTCGCCGTCGACGCCGATGAGGGCCGCCGGAGGAGAGAGGATAACATGGTGGAGATCCGAAAGAATAAACGCGAAGAGAGCTTGCTCAAGAAGCGCCGTGAAGGCCTTCAAGCCCAGCAGTTCCCTGCGCAAGCAATCCCTTCCGCCGTGGAGAAGAGGGTACTTGTTTTGTTTGCTCACATACTTATAAAGTTCAAATATTTTTTTCTTTCTTGGTGCACTGAATTTTCCGTGATTAGGATTAGCTTGGTATTTTTTTTATTTTTTGGGTTTTGCGTGAATTTGACAGTAAAAAATGTGATCTTTTCCAAAAAAAAATTGCAGTTAGAAAATTTGCCTTCGATGGTTGCTGGCGTTTGGTCTGAGGATAGCAACTTGCAACTTGAAGCGACTACTCAGTTCCGGAAGCTTCTTTCCATTGGTAATTGAAAAGAGCATGCTTTATGTCCTTTTTCTGTTTTGATTGTTCTTTTTTATTCAGTGATTAAATGTTCCCTTTTGCAAATTGTGGATACCAGAACAAAGTCCCCCAATTGAGGAAGTTATACAATCTGGGGTTGTTCCTCGCTTTATTCAATTTCTGGTCAGGGAGGATTTCCCTCAGCTACAGGTGTGTAATTGGGTGATGATATGTTTCATCTGCATTTATGATTTTGGTTAATTTGGAGTAAAAGGTTACTAAGCTTGTTGGTGATTGTTGTGATTTTTTAATAGTTTGAAGCTGCTTGGGCACTCACAAATATTGCTTCTGGAACATCCGAGCACACAAAGGTGGTGATTGATCATGGTGCAGTCCCTATATTTGTGAAGCTTCTTGGCTCCCCAAGTGACGATGTTAGGGAGCAGGTATGTGGCTGAAGTTCCATTATTCATAGTGTTAAAATTTCACACTAATGATGGTGTGGTACAGCATTGATAGATTCCAGCTTAACTGTCGGTGAAATTGTAGGCTGTGTGGGCATTGGGTAATGTTGCAGGTGACTCCCCTAAGTGCCGTGATCTTGTTCTCAGCCATGGAGCCCTTGTTCCATTACTTGCACAACTGAATGAGCATGCAAAGCTTTCAATGTTGCGGAATGCCACCTGGACTCTATCAAACTTCTGCAGAGGCAAGCCGCAGCCTCCATTTGAGCAGGTGATTTGCTAATTTGCATTGTTTGGTAGCCTGGGCATCAAACGTAAATTCTTGGCAACTATTCTTGGGTGTTTTTTTAACAAATGGCATTTAATGGGCAGGTGAGGCCAGCACTTCCAGCACTTGAACGGCTTGTGCATTCAAGTGATGAAGAAGTTTTAACTGATGCCTGTTGGGCACTCTCATATCTTTCTGATGGTACAAATGATAAAATCCAAGCTGTAATTGAAGCTGGTGTCTGCCCTCGTCTTGTTGAGCTTCTCTTGTGAGTAGTGGTTCTTTTCTCTTGTCCATAACTTCATAGTCAATTAGTTAAACTAAACCTGTTCATATTGTTCTGCATTTCTTCAGCCATCCATCCCCTTCAGTCCTTATTCCTGCACTTCGAACTGTGGGCAATATTGTTACTGGAGATGATATGCAGACTCAGGTACCTTCTTTTAAAAAACTTGTTAAGATATTTTCTGCTGGTTACTAAACATCAAATGTTCAATGATGTTGGAATGGCTTATCGTTAGTTTAATTAGTGAATATAAGGCACAAGAACTAGTGCTTTGAAAGTTTAAGATTGTCTGGCGTATAATTACCTTGGCCTTTTGTCCAGCATGTCTTCTTAAGTGCATTCCAGGCATAAACATAAATTACGAATCTAGGACATCTCCAGGAAGCTGTAGCTAAAAAAAGAACAAATTTGTCTTTCAAATCTTCCATTCAAGCAAAGTTTTCCCTGCACCTCCTCATTCTTTGTATGCTTCTCTTCATTTGATGTTTTCCTTTTGGTTTCCCTAACCTATTTCTTCGGGATTGGTGATGTGTTGAGTTTGATTTTGTGTCTGGAACTTATGGCTAACATATGTAATTACCTTGACAGTGCATAATTAGTAATGGTGCACTTTCTAGCCTGTTGAGCTTGTTAACTCACAATCACAAAAAGAGCATTAAGAAAGAAGCTTGCTGGACTATCTCAAACATTACAGCCGGAACCAAGGAACAGATTCAGGTTAGTGTACAAGAAGAGTTATTATGCCCCTGGAACCCTTGTTTGTGCTAATTGAGGTTGTAAATTCATCTGGCGGATTGAATAGTATGTAAACAGTATGTGGGAGGTTTCCCATGGTTGTTTGCATTGTTTTATTTCAGAACTTTTTGAGGAAGACTGTCACTTATGCTGATAATTACAATCTTTTTGGTTAATAACAATCACAATCTAGGCTGTAATTGAGGCTGGTCTCATTGGTCCTCTCGTTAATTTACTCCAAAATGCTGAATTTGACATAAAGAAAGAAGCTGCTTGGGCAATTTCGAATGCTACTTCTGGGGGAACTAATGACCAAATCAAGTAAGTTAATGCAGCTCCTTAAAAATGTTTCTCAGTCATTTGTTAAGAGGCAATTGACCCATCTTTTCATTGTTGGTAGGTACTTAGTAGGTCAGGGCTGTATAAAACCATTGTGTGATCTCCTTGTATGCCCAGATCCAAGGATTGTCACAGTTTGTCTCGAAGGGTTGGAAAACATTTTGAAAGTTGGGGAAGCTGAAAAGAATTTGGGCAACAGTGGAGATGTTAATTTCTATGCCCAGATGATTGATGATGCCGAAGGATTGGAAAAGATTGAAAACTTACAGAGTCATGACAACAATGAAATTTATGAGAAGGCAGTCAAGATTCTTGAAACATATTGGTTAGAAGAGGATGAAGAGGCGCTACCAACTGGTGATGCTACCCAGCAAGGATTTCAGTTTGGTGGGAGCGAGCTTCCGGTTCCATCTGGTGGATTCAACTTTAGCTGAAGGTATAGTATTACCTAGTCGGCATTATTTGATCATAGTTAAGTAATATGTTACTGGACATTATATGACTAGCTGCTTACAAATTGTTCCTTGCATGCATTGCAATCTTTTTATTGATTGAGCTTTACTTTGGTTTTTACAACTTGAGCAAGTAAAAATTATCCTATCTAGAAGTTGGAAGTTTTAATTGGTTTGCAAAATTCGCAGGGGGGTATATTCTGTGTGATACCCAATCGTGATGATGCTGATTAATATATTGGAGTCAAGTGGGTCTATTATAGATGTTACCTTGCATCTGGTCATAGTCTGGTCTAGCTTCCGTTGTGGTTGAGGAGTTTCCTGGGGTGTCCAGTCCAAATAAAAAGGGAGTTGGGGCGATGCTGAGGAGACTGGCCAGTGATGGTTGATATACTTTAGCTGTTCTGGACAAGTCTTAGCATAAGCAGGGTCAGTTGCTTCGGCTGTACTGGTGGGGGTCTAGTCTAAATGCATGCGGGTCGAAATGCTTTGCTCTTTTAGTATTGGGTTGTGCCAATAGCATTTGTAAAGCTGTTATTTTGTTATGTCTGCATTAACTGAAGGCATATTCAGGAACTATGTTTCTCTGGTGCATTTCAGAGAGGAGGATTATGAGTGGGCTATTTTGGTTTTCTCCCCCAATTTTGTGTGGATAGCTTT
This sequence comes from Erythroxylum novogranatense, assembly GCA_029891385.1. NCBI lineage: Eukaryota > Viridiplantae > Streptophyta > Magnoliopsida > Malpighiales > Erythroxylaceae > Erythroxylum > Erythroxylum novogranatense. Next base: position 48,054,635 of record CM057227.1, read on the forward strand.
TGATTATGTTTATTGACGTGTATTTACGTTTTGGCTAGTTTTTAGTGAGAGCTTATCTGCTTTCTTCCTAAACTAGTTGATTTGTTATTGTGTTCTCCTGTTTTTTCAAGGGATGGTCCACCACAACAACGGCAAAAAGAAAATTGTTGATACAAAAGGGCTTTTCAAATAAAAGAAAATAATTAAAATTTGTTATTACATGGATCTCATATGTTTCGTTTTTTGTTAAATCAAAAGAGATCGTAACAGGATTGAGGACCCTTCTACTGACAAACATTACTACACTATTTAACTAGTTGGTTTCGTACCTCATTTATTGACATTGAAGAATTAATAAACAAAAGGTTCAAACTTTTTCAAAACATGGAAACAAATTGGTGAACATTGATGCTTGTAAAGCTCTCGATTTCTTTCTATCCACTGAATATTTTATATTTGTCTATTTATAGTGTCCCATTACTCCTAGTCTTGAACCTTTTTTAGTCTCTTATCTCAATGTTTCCTAACCTTTGTCCCTTTTTTTCTCATTTCTATTGATTGGTAAAATAATGTCTTTCCGATCTATGCTTACCTTGTTGATGTGGCCTGGTTTTGACTTTAACGAAGTTGTAATCCAAATATAACCATTCTCCGCATTCTATATTGTCAATTATACAAATGATCAGTTCTAGTCATTTTGACAATAATTAATTTAAGTTCAATTCTTGTTAACGGACTTTACATTTTACTCATGATAAAAATTCTAATAATCTATTCTTGTGGTCTTTCTATCACGTATATAGTGTCTAGATGAAGAGATAACTTTTTTGTTTAATAAATTCAAGGGTAACTGATGCAGAATTTTGATGACTCCACTCTGTCATAAGTTAGCAATCTATACCCAACAACACAAACATTTTTATGTTTTTTTAGTTACTCACAACCAAATATATAAAGTATTTTATATAAAATAATCAACATATGAACTACACACCATTTCCTAAAAAGGATATAATCGAACTAGGGTCCCATTGGCCATTTATAAAGCCCATTTTCAGATCCACCTGTTAGGTCTAGGTGCGTGTCTCTGTTCCTCCCTCTTTGTGAATTGTGATTGTCTGTTAGAACTTGTTTTGTCTCTCTAGATCCTAGAGCACGCACGCACCTCTCTGCCTATCCAATATTCTGTCTCTCGGTGACTGCTTGTCGGTTTTATATTGCGTTCGCATGTCAACAACCATGAACGTCTCTTGATCTCTCCTTACTTATCTATTACTCTATTCGAAGCTTTTGCATTGTTAGTGATTACCCAGTTCAATTCAGATCTCACCACTCATTTTTATTGGTTTGCTTGAATACCCACTTCTGCTATCATCGTTTACTCAACTGGGGTGGAAAAAACAAGCTGGATCCTAGCGATACGGTGAGTTTTTTAGCAAAAGGTTACTGCTGAATTTGATTCCAGACGTAGCTAACCAAATCTTATCTGTTTTAAACAGGGATCAGAGACGCAAGAATCACCAGAAGTAGAAAGCCAACAGAGGAAAACATGTGTTGATTGTGGAACTTCAAAGACTCCTCTTTGGAGGGCTGGACCAGCTGGTCCTAAGGTGCTCAATCATAAGTTTTTTGATGGTATTGTTTAATGTTTGATATTTGATTTGATACGACTCTGTTTGATTGCAGTCACTGTGCAACGCATGTGGTATCAGGAGCAGGAAGAAGAGAAGAGAAGTTGTGGGACTAAATAGAGGGACAGCTTATGACAGGAAACATAGGAAATGGGGCAATCACAATGGATCAAGCAACCATAGTGACAATAGAGGTAATCAGCAGTTAGGAGATGGGTTAAAGCAGAGATTATTGGCGTTGGGGAGAGGGGTTTTGATGCAGAGATGGACGTTCGAGAGACAAAGGCGAAAGCTTGGAGAAGAAGAAGAAGCTGCAATGTTGTTGATGGTTTTGTCTTATGCCTAGGGTTAAGGTGGTTAATAATGGAGCTGGAGCAAAGTATTAGCTAACAATTTAAATTTGTAACGTCGAAGGGTTGATTTTGGCATCTCTTCTTTTGCCTTTGTACTTGTCTGTGGAACGTTTAGATTGTATTTTGCCTAACTAAAGTAATAAAAGGTTGCCACATTGCTTGCATTGCATATGACTGTACATGCTTTACTTTCTGGCAATGAAATATATAGAAAAGTTTTCAAGGTTGACTTTGTTCCAAATACAGCCAACTTTTGGCGGTTAAGATAACTGCTTCGTTACTTTGTTTTAAAGATCCCATTCACCAAACTTATGGTTAAAAAGCATTCCCTAGATGCAAGCTTACAAAGTTTAACCAAGCATTTGATTGGTCATAGAAGTGGCAGACGGCGTTGAGACAAGAACTAAACATGGGCTCACAAGAGTGGAATGTTTCATTTAGCTTCTCCTAATGATTATATCATAATTTACTTTTGACCCTTGAATGTTACATTTCATTATATATATGTATATATATCTAATAATTTTTAGAATGGTATTGGTATTGTATAAATATGAACAATATATAAGCTCGTTAGTGGAGAGTATGTTAGTTTATGCCCTATAATTGATCGGTTTGGTTGTAGTTGAGTGACAATATTTAAAGGCATTCTTTATTGTACACATATTTAAATCTACTGATTAAATTCATTAAATAGTTATACATTACAAATGAAATTATATTCATATTGCATTTATGTATTATTACTAAAGTGTTTCTATTTATTGTTTTATTATGACCTGAATATTAATATAATATTAAAAACTAGCAAAAAAAGCAATCGATTTTATAGACTAAAGTATGAAGATATTTAAACAAAAATGTGAGTGCTTGTTAGAGAATAAGTTTACTGAATTGAGGCCATATAAGGAATTCATTTGAAACATTACTTGTATGTCTATGGAAATTTTCATTGTGATGATTATGTAAGTGATCCTTTGACTTAAGGTCTCTAAAGTTATCTTATATAGGGATTGCTATAATTTCATACTACTTATGACTTATTTTAATCATATGTAGTTCAGTTGATAGTCAGGGGGCGCTTGGTTCATAGAGGGGAATGAGAATGAGAATGAGAATGAATATAGTGAGGAATGAGAATGGATATAATCATTATAATGAAGATGGTTGGTTAAGATGAAGGAATGATTACCATTACTATTGATGGTGGTTGGTTTGTTAAAAATGTTAAGAAATAAAATTTGTTAAAATTTTGTTTTATAGCAAATTTTAAATATATTTTAAATAATTATTTTAATTTATACACCTAATTATAATGACAAAATATTTAAAATAAAGTATATTACGATTTTCCTTTTAATAGCTCTTGAAGAAAAAATACTGTAGTATTTTCTTGCATCAACATATCATTAGTTACATAATATCTTCAAAATATGAATGAAGTTGTATTTTAAGTAATTAATGAATAATATTTTAATTAATTACATTGTAATTAATTAATTAATTATATTTAAATTAATTAATTAATTAGTATATTTTAATTAGATTTTAATTAATCATGTAATTAATTATATTTCAATTAATTAATTAATTAATATATTTTAATTAATCATGTAATTAATTATATTTTACTTAATTAATTAGACTTTAATTAATTAATTATTTGAATTAATTAATTAAATTTTTATGTCGATTAATTATTTTAATTAATTAATTGTAATTAATTAAAATATAATTAATTATAATGAATAAATTAATTTAATTTATTGTAATTAACTAATTAATTAATTAATTATATTTTAATTTCATATTAATTAATCATGTAATTAATTGTATTTTAATTAATCATGTAATTAATTGTATTTTAATTAACTAATTATATTTTAATTATACTTTAATTAATTAATTATATTTCAATTAATTAATGAGATTTTATGTTGATTAATTATTTTAATTAATTAATTAATTAAAATAATTACAAAATAATTAAAGTTATTAATTAATTAAAATAAATAATTAATTAATTAATTAGCTTTTATCTTAATTAATTAAAGTTATTAATTAATTATATTTTATATTTTAATTAAATCTATTTTAATTAGTTACATTTTATTTATATTTAATTAAAAATATTTAATTCAAAATTTAAAGAAAATAATATTGGTAGGAATCAAACTCATTCCTCCCATATATGGGGGGTATGGACCATTACCCTAAACTTGGGTATGAAAAAACTATTCAATCAATCATAATAATCAACCAACCACTACCTTTCATTCCATTCCCATTGATTTGTTCCCATACCCCTTAACCAAGCATCTCCTCAGTGGATATACCATAAACTATATAGAAATAGTTGAGTGATTAAGATGCGATTCATAACTCGAAAATAATTGAGGAGAATATTTCATTATTCTTGATTAATATTGATTCGAGAAATCCTTGGACAAGGTGGAATGACATTTTGTAAATAGTTTATAAATGTCATTAATTGAATCAATAGCTAATGACAGAGAACTAATATAATTGGACTCAAAATAGAATAAACATTAATTTCATGTTCTATATCTAATTAGAAAATTGTATGATAAAAGGAGTGAATTATAAAGAAAAACCATTCATGGAAAGGTTAGTGAAAACTATTTTGACATTGTTAAATATTTAAGTGATCATAATGCATTACTAATTGTCAATCTTGATCTATGATATAAATTGTTTAATTTTATTTAATCATAAAATGATTTAGGATTATAATTTATATTTATTGCCAACATATTTGGTATTCTAATAGGTCTCATAAAAAAGGATTGAAAAGAGCAAAGATATTTTAATCTGGCTAGACTTGATTGTAAAGTTTAAGAAACTTTATGATAAAATTTGAGAGATTTAATAAGTAAAGATTAATATGAGATGTTGAATCTTATTTGAACATAATTGGCATTTAATTAGAATTATTTGTTATTATAATTAAAGCTTAATTGAAAATAAATTTTATTTTAATTAAATTGCTAAAATGCCAAAACCTATTATAAGTAGACTTAAGCTCTAATGAAGTTATCACTCCTTGCTTAGCCCTTTTATATACAAAGTTCTCTCATTCTGTTATGTTGATCCTGTTAAAGGTCAAACATTTGTGCAACTATGATGATTAAAAGTGAACGATTTAAAAAAAGATTTGAGAGTTACGACGAGAAAATGATCAAGCTTTGAAATAAGATACGAATTAAAATTCATGCTTTATTATAATTTATCTATTAATCATTTTATAAAATTAAAATGATCTTAATTTTCGAGAAACAAAATACAAAAGGTTTTGTTATTATTCCACTATAGTTGGGATTAGATCCAGGCCTTATTTCCCAACAGTGATATCGAGCCAACTTTAATTATATGATTTGATTAAATTGTTTGATTGTTATTGATCTTGGATTATAGAATTGAAATCATAAACCTTGATAATTAGATTAAGATATGATTAACATTAATCTAAAAGTCCGTATTAAAATTTTGAAATCTTAAATTCAATTACAATAAGATTTTAATTAGAAATTGAAAGGTCAAAGTTAAGAGTTAACATACATGCATAATCTAAAAACTATAATTCAGAAACCTAGAAACTCATAATAAGATTAGAAATCTAGAAAATTTTAGTTGTTGATTAGTGTTTTGGTGAGCCACGTAAGAGACGAAAATTGGATTGCTAGAGGATGGGTCTGTTGCTACTTAGAGAAGTTTTCTCCTCAGTCACGATAAACACAAAGCATAGATGAAATGGCTTGACCGCGTATAGAGAAGAGGATGCCAGAGCTAGTGACAGAAACTGACGGTTAATTAGGCAGATTTGGTCTCCAATAACAAGAAAATGGAATGCTGTAGTTGGAAGTTTTTTTAGATGCCATTCAGTAGCAAAATTTGGTGAAAATATGAGTATCGAAAACTTTAGTCTATAGTTATATCAACTCAGAAAAAAGGAATATATGGTAGCTTCTATTGGAAAAGAATAAAAACAATTGAAGACAAATGCCAACAAAGCCACTTGAATTAAAATCCACAGTAGAGAATGCTCTTTTTGGTTATTTAGCTGGTCTAGCTATGGTATTCTTGCGGACTATATGGATGATACTCTTGAAAATATACCCTTTAATGAGGTATTCAACGAAGGACAATGGTGTGCTGATATTATAACAGAACCACCCGACAACATCATTATTGAAATTATTTCACTCTTTTTCAAATTAGACGATGAGCATGACTTACGGATATGATCATTGAATGCATCTGGAAATTTCTCAATATCCTCTGGTTATCATTTCATGAGAAGGGCGCATAGGAAACACCGTGATTTACATTTCATCTGGCGTAAACAAATTCCTTCAAAAAATTTCATTCTTCATGTGGAAACTATTAAATGGCTTGCTTCCATTGTCGAATGTTCTCGTGAGAATGGGTTTTAATTAGGGCTGTTCATGATATGATAACTTAATCCGTTTATAAATAACCTAAACTTAAACCTGAATGTCAAGCTCGACAATTTCACGAACCTGAACATGAAGAACCTATAGGATCGGTTAACCTATTTTCAAGTTCAGTTCTCAGGGTAACCAGAACTTATTCATATCAATATATATGACAAAAAATTATAAAAATAATTGGTGAAAACAAATACAAATTATTCGTAAAAGTATGCATATAAAATCCATCAAATATTAATCCAAAATGTTAAACCGAAGCAAAGTAAAAATAAGCCAAACAATGCCTTATAAAAGATCCATACTAGGAAAAAAAAGAGATAAATTATTAAACAATTATTATTTTAGTTAATGAATTTTGTCTATTAATAGTTTAATACTTGATCAATAACTTTGACACATATTAATTACTATTTTAAGTAGAAGTATTGAGTGTTATGTATTAGTTGTTACTTATAATAGCAATGTTCAAGATTAACGTTTAATAATATAGAATTAAAGTAGTTTTTTTCCTTTTCTTCTTTTTTTACTCGATATTCCTTTTAAATTATATCTAAATACATGATAGTTTTTTTAGTGTTTCAGGTTCAGGTTTAAACCTAAACCTATAAATCAGGTTCGGATCGGTTAACCTACTATAAGTTCGATTTAGGTTCGGTTAACCTAGAACCGCAAGTTAAAAACCTGAACCTGAACTATGAACGTGATTTTTTAGGTTTGATTCGAACCAAATCTGAACTCAGGTTCGATTAACCTTGTTTACAGGTTCAGTTTATACGGTTCAGGTTCGGTTCAAAGATTTGCAGGTTTTCTTGAACATCCCTAATTTTAATATGCCTTCCAAATGTTCTTTTTGTTCTTCAATTGAAGATATTAATCATGTTTTCATTGGTTGTTCTTTTTCATAGGAAATGTGGAATTATTTCATAACAAGGTTAAACATGCATTTCATGGTTACATCAAATCTATGAGATTGGATCAAACTAATGTGGCATTATGACAAAGAACAATTTGTTGCCCAACACTTAGAATTCTTCTAGTAAGTTTTATTTGTTGGGAGCTTTGGAAAATATAATAAATATTTTTTAGGGTGTGCAGGCTACATCAAAAAACATCTCTAGTCACATTATGAACTTAATTCACAAAACAGATTCAGTATGGCCATTCCAATCATCTGGTGGTGAAGAATTTTTGGTTATCAATGGCTTAATCTCAAAATTGTGGAAGCCTAAACCATCGAGAATAATTACTCTCCATTGGGAAACTCCTTCAATCAATTGGAACAAACTAAACGTGGATGGATCGTCGCTTGGTAATCTAAGTGCCTTAAGTATTAGTTTTATAATTAGAAATGCTAATGGTGGAATGAATTTAGCCGGAACAAAAAACATTGGCATAGCAATAAGTCTTCAGGTTGAATTTTTTACAACAAAGAAAGGTTCCCATGCTTGTGTTTCTATTCAGTTATCTAAGATCATTTTTGTTGGACCCCGAACCTTGAGTGACAATTTGACTTAGTAATATGAATGATAAAGTGGATGAGTTGATTGAAATTGAGTTGAAAATCATGACAAAAAAAAGAAAAAGAATGAAAATATGAAAAATTGTAAAAAGTTTGACTTTTTGGCCTTTGAGGGTTGACTTTTGATTTAGGCAAAATTTGATAAAATGATCTACATGAAACTTGTAGATTATGTTAAGAGCTTTCTGTAGCCATAAAGTTTGCAGTTTTTCGATATCGGGAGTGAAAGTTATGATCAGTCAAAATTTAGGTGTTTTAGGTTGACTTTTGACTTTAATTATGACTGAAACTTTGACTGAGAAATTAACCTAGTTAGAGGTTAATTGACCTTTGATGTTCTTCATGAAAATTGAAGGGTTTGTTTTGATCTTTATTTCGATATAAAGTATGCAATTTTTCGATCTCGGAATAATAAGTTATGATTTTTACAAGTTTATATTGTAGTTTTAGCATGATTATAGAGGATAGTATCTTTGACCGAAAAATGGACTCCCGTAGGAGTCGAATTGAGTTTTATGTCCTTCGTGAAAGATTTAGAGCTTCCCTCAAGCTTTCTATAGAGACTAAGTTTGTCAAAATTGGAGTTCGGGATTAAGAGTTATGAATTTCAGAAGTTTTGGATTTTAAGTGAAAAAAAAAAAGAGGAAAATGAAGTACCCCGGTCGCTAGGGCGACGCATCGCCCTGGTGACGGCGAGCGTTTAGCTCTCGTCACTAGGGCGACGCATCGTCCGTAGCGATGGCGAGCGTCCGGCTCGCTTCGCCAGGGCGACCTCGCCCTCGCCACGCGCAGCACGCGGGCGTTTTCGCTTGGTGCGACGCCGTTTTTGTTTCTCCAAAATGGCGCCGTTTTGATTCCTTTGTTAGCCTCCTTTCACAAATTCGACCTTTGTCCACTATTTTGCTCATATCTTTTTCGTCCGACATCCGATCGAGTTGATACTTACGGCGTTGGATTCCTAAGACAATTCCCTACATCCTCATAGGAAATTTGTAATTTTATGAGATTAAATTAATGGTGATTAATTTAATCAAAGTGAGTCGGGAAATTTTCTGAGCATAGTTCATTATTTTGTGAAATTCGGGATTTGTAGAGATCCAATTGAAGCGATTCTTAAGGCGAAATAAAGATAAGACAAGGGGCTACAAATCATATGAAGAAATGAAATGTCAATTTTGCCCCTAAGACCTTCGAATTATGAATGGAAGTTCAGATTAGAGTGTAATTTTTGGATTGGGAACATCTGAGAGTATTTTGAGCATAACTTTTGATCTGGGAATCGAAATGAGACGATTCTTGATTTGAATTAAACTAGAGACATAAGGTTATAATTGTTATGAAGACATCGAGTTTAAATTCTGGGATTAAGAATGTGAATATTTGGACAGAAATAATCGTACCTAGAAAATGTGTTAGAATATGGATATACCCGAACTGTTTTTCGCATAACTTTTGATGTAGTGATCCGAATTGAGCGCGATAAGTGGCATTGGATTCGTATGATTGAGAGGAACATTTCTCTAGAAGGAAGTTTGGACAAATTCCTTCAGCTTGATAGTGCGAATCAACCCGCAAGTAAGCATGACTTTAAGCTTTGAATGGAGGGTAAAATGGTCAATTAACCATCATTTAATGAAACACAAGAATGAATTGTCGTTTTGAGCTATTAAAAGCCACGAAAGTGGCTGGAAATTTCATAAGAAAAGGAAGAAGAAAATAAGAAGAAGAATGGAGAAGAGTTTCGGTGTTGGAGAAAAGAAGAGGGAGAAAGGTAAGCTTTATTTTTTCTACTCAATTCTTAAGGCTTTTGGGATCTTTCCAAGAAGGAAAAGAGTGGAGAATGATGAGAGCTTCCTAAGGAACCAAGAAAATTCGAATTTGGTGGAGAAATGAGGTAAGAGAAAATTTTCAACTATGAGTTTTTGTTGAGTTTTTGATTGAGAAATATAGATAATGATATGGGTTTGTGATTTATGAAGTTGATTTTAATATATATGTTTTAGGTTGGGTTTAATTTTGGATGAAAATTTGATTTAGGTTTAGGCTTAATTTTGTGATTAAGAATTTTGTGAAATTTTGGTGTAGAATTATAGATAATGATATGAGTTTGTAGAATATGAGGTTAATTTTGAAGAAATTGTATTTTATGGTATTGAATTTGGATAAATTGGTTTAGGCCAATTTTAAGATTTGTGAAATTTTGAAATTGAGGATTTAGATATCTTGAAATGAGTATGAATTGATGAATTGTGACATCAATTTTAAGGATTATGTTATTTATGATATTGAATTTGTGTAAATTGGTTTAGGCCAATTTTACGATTTGGGAATTTTTGGAATTTATGATTTAGATAGATTGATTTTATATGGAATTGGTGTTTTCTAAGTCCAATTTGATGAATTAAGTGAATTATGATATTTATTTTGGATAATTATGGCTTAGGAATTTTAAGGTTGAGGAAAGAAGAAGGAATTTGGAGATTCGATGCTTTGGACAAAGTATTAGCGTCAATTCGAAAGTGGGTAGCATATTTATATTTTGATTTATAGGCAATATCTGAATTTTCAAAATGAAAGAAAGCAAAAGTTTGGATTTTGATAAATTATTGTTTTGTAAATGTTTGAAAATAAGAATTGATTAAAAGTTTGAAATTTTGATTTAGAAGGTTTTCGAAAAATTATTATAAGTGATTTGATAAATTGATAGAAATTTCGAAAATGCATTTGTTGTGTATGCATTGACAAATTATGCTAATTGTTGTATTGATTGATTGAATAAATTAAATTGTATGAAGTATTTGAATTGTGAGTTTGTTAGTATTCGATGAAATAAAGTTAGAAAGGCAAGATTTTGAAAAGTGCCTTGGGCATTCGAAATTCGTTTTGATTATGTGTTATGTGGGTTTGGTAGGTCCTTTGTGAGTCATTGCTATCTCTATTTGTATAGCCTTCTCCATTTGCTGCTAGTGGCACGAGACTCGATTCGGACTCCTCCACGGCTACTTGGACATTGTATGGACTGAATTGTGTTGGATGCATGGTATAACCCAAACACATTGGGTGGGAAATGCTAGCCGGTGTGGGGTCCAACATTAAGAAAGTGTAATGCGTCTGTTTGGACCAAGCCGGACCATTCGACATGTTATGTGTTTTGATTTGTTTCTGTGTTCTGCATTCATGTTTAAAAATTGAGGAATAAAAAGTGAATTTTGTTATGAAAAGTTTGAAAAATTGAAAAGCTTGAGAAAACCGTTTGAAAAGTTACAAAGTTTTGAAAATTAGCCCTTTTGGCAAAAAGCTTGTGAAAAATGATTTCCGCTTATTTGTTGATTTATAAATGTGTTATCCACGAGCTTCCGAGCTCACTCCCCCTTTCATCCCCATCTCCAGGTTTCGAGCAGGAGATCGGATGAAAGAATGTGAAGAAGTTTGGTTCGTTTTTGCATCGTTTGCATTGTATTATGAATTGAGATTTGAAATATTTTGGAAATGGTGTGAATTATCGTTAATTAAATGATTATAATGTATTTCGAGCATGTATTTCCGAATGTATGAAGATTATGAATTAATGTATGAGAGTATGAGATTGCATATGGAATTGTGTATGATTATGATGATGTAAGTAAATTATGGGTTGTATATGAGTGAATTGAGATATGGATGTTTTCGATGATGTTTGAGAATTATTGGAGTGTTAGGTATAGATGTGTGTTTCTGCCGGTGTTTGGATTCCGGACGGGGAGTCCGATGACTTTGTGCGATTCTGAATTTTGTGAAGTGTATTTTACCTTTGCAGGTTTGGGTTAGGATAAAGCGGTAGATTATCTTCTTAGAAATTTGGTGAGATAATAAGTTGAAAAAGAAAAATAAATAAGAAGTAGTTGATTTCGGATGAGACTTATGATTTGTATGAAAGATGGCTAAAGTGTGTAAGAATTTTGGCATAAGAGAAAAAAAAAAGAAAGAAATTGAGTAAAAATGGTTATAAGGAAAAAGAAAAAAAAATTATACCGGATTTTGGAACGTCTTAGATGTTTCCAACGTGATTATGTTCATTCGATCGGTTTCTTTGATTATTGTTTCCGGATGTCGGATGTGTTCTGCTTGATTTCGTTTCGCTTCGAAATCTATTCGTTTAATTCGATTAGTTATTGCTTCCGCTTTCATTTGCTTCCGTTTCGATTCTGTATTTGCTTCGCATTTGCTTTGCTTCCGCTTACGTTGTGATTCGAGTTAGTGTTTGCTCTTGGCTTCAGCATTTTGTTTCCGCTTCGATATTTCGATGCGAAATTTCCGTTCCCATTCGATTCCGTTTCGCTATTTTTTCGCTTCCGCATTCGCTTTGCTTCTGCTTTGATTCCGCTTCGGTTGTTTCGTTTCCTCCGTTCTTTCGCTTTTTCGGTTAGGATCCGGTTCCCGGATCGGGTCCCAACAATTTTAGAATCTAATTCCCTACAAATGATTTAACATCTTGAATGGTAAAAGTCTTTGTCCATGGAAACTTTGGGAGATTCTTGAAGAAATATAGACTTTTATGACTGGTATTGAAGTGGTGATTCAACACACATGCAGGGAAAACTAACACCTTAATTGAGGTCCTCTCTAAAATGTCAAGCTCTTCACAAGAACCTAAACAATTTTGTGTGGAAAAATATTTGTCGATTCATATGCACCTTCTAACTTTAGATCATAATCACTTTCCTTATATTAAACTTATTAAGTAATGCAAACTGTATGCTTTGTATTTGTTTGGTTTTAATTTGTTGCATAATCTCACTAATCACATACAATTCACAAGATACTATGGTTAATGTCTGCATCCTTTCTTTCAATTCCAAGAGGTAAGTCTTATGTCCCCCTCTCTTGTCTATTTTATTAATAAAAGGGTAATGAAGCCCACCAGGTGCACAATGCCTATTCCTTAAAAAATAGTAGGAATTGAGGCTCAACTAGGTCTAAATTAGTTACATGTGAAACGTTAGTAAAAATTATTAGTTTATACTTCTAATTTGTTCCTTTAATTGACCTTCCTAGTCAGGAAGTTAAAACATTTTTTTAATAATTGTTTAGTTTCTATGTTAAGAAACTATATTAAACCTCTTGACACAAAATCTGTATTAGGGTTTTTTAGATAATAAATTGCATTAAAAATGAATCTAACTGGAACCCATAATTCTTAAACATAAACTATAAGGATCCATTTTCGTCAAGTGATTGTTCCTTCTTTCTTCATCCTCTCTATTTTGTTATTGTGTTGGTCAAACCCTATTTTATTTTCTAACTCATCCATTTGACAGCAAATAATATGTATGATACATTTTCTATTGGATTTGATGTTCAAGTGTAGGCACACAAGTGGCATAAATAAACGTGGAAGGTGACTAAATTTAGGGCCTTATTTGTTAAGAGTTATACTTGCTTCCTTGATGAAGGAGTTGGAGAGCATGAGATTGCATTAATTAATCTTCCATAAAGCATTGATTACTTTGATAAGAAAGGGAACTTACAAATTAAAAAAGAAACCAATTTTGGGTTTAAAGTATATCAATGTAATGTGTTTCAAAACTAGCTTAAATGTACCCACTTAACAGCTATCGAGTGGATTTTGAAAGTTAATGTCTTGTCTTTTTTTTTTGCTTCATTTAAGTTTTAGTAGATGTTAAATCATTATGAAATTTTATTCAATTGATATGGGCCAATTCTTAATTTATTTTCTATCAACCAGTGACAGTTGTGAAATTTGAAGTTTTGAATGAAGTATTTTTTAAAATTAATTTCTCTCTTCGTTAATATTCAAAATCTATAATCTTTTGTTCTTTTTAAAGCTCTACTTGTAAGAGATGATGCTAAGATATGTCTTAAGCTATCTTCTTAGTTAATTGTGGGTATTATTTGTAATTGGACAAAGTTAAACATCTTTGAAATTTTACTATCACTACAAGAAAATCGTCATATAGCGACGGAAATATACCGACGGACCATATAGCGTCTGTTAATTGCGACGGAAACACTAATCTGTCGGTTAAATGAAGATGATTTCCGACGGTCCAGAAATTCGTTGCCAAAGTTGGAGGGAAATTTTTGCGGGGCCTTTTAGCGACGGAAATATGCCGATGGAAATCATTCCGTCTGGAAATAGGGACGGAATAAAATATTCGGTCGGTGAACTTATCGGGTAGAAATGGTTCACCGACGATAACAAATCCGTCGCTATATTAAAGAAAGAATATTTCCGACGGTCACCAAATCCGTTGCCAAGGGTGGAGGGAAAACAATTCGGCGACAGAAATATGCCGTTGAAAATTATTTCGTCTGTAAATAGGGACGGAGTTAAAATTCGGTCGGCAAAATTTGTCGGAGGGAAAAATTTCACCGACAGAAATAAGCCGTCGGTATATTAGGTTTCCAGGTTTAACTCTCCGACGGTATATTTTAATTATACCGACGGATAAGTTCCGTCGCTAAAATAAAATTAAATCCTGCGCAACCGTCTTTCTTCTCTCCTTCCCCGACTCTCCTCTTCTCTTTCTCTCTCATCTCCTCCGACGACCAACTCTGCTTCTCCTTCCGTCTTTTCCGGCGACGTGGAGACGTTCTCCTTCTCCTTCTCCGGCGACGTTGGCTGCTCCCTCTCTCCCCTTGACGTTATTCGAAGGTAAAATCCAAAAGCTTGTGGGTGTTATACATGGATGTATTTCGTTTGAACTGATTTGAATATTATTCATTTGATTTGTTAATTTCTCCCTCCAAATCATGTAGATAATGGTTATGAATGCTATTTTAAGTAGCACTACGTTAACTTTCCCAGATTTGGATTGAATGATAAACCATCTTAGGGTAGGTTCCCACTCATAATAGTTATTCACAGCATCAGTCATGTGTTGAATATTATAGGTTTTAGATTCAATAATAAATCTGTCCAAATTTAGTACATGTCATTGGATGCTCTTAAGAAATTAGTACATGGTCGTTTTACTGTAAATTTTAGCTTCGTTATGGTGGTATTAAATTTGGATATTCAATACTAAATTATAATTCAAGTACAAGTGAAAACAATTGGAAAGCATACTTAGAAGTAAATATCTTGCAACTGACATTTATCGGAGTCACCACTGCAAAGCTTGTGGTAGTTGGTTTGAAAAATATAGTTGAGAGGAATCAAATCTTACTTAGAGAGTTTATATCAGCCCACAAAATCCAATGAGCTGCTCACACAATATACAGCTTATATCAGTACAAATACACTTATATGATGTAGGAAAAATCACATGCAATACACAATAAATTGTGGAGAAGGAATATTTGTAAAACCCAAGCCTCCAAAGATAAATCCTCACAACATTATAACTTGAATGGCTGCGGAGAGCTAAGCAGTACCAACGACTCAGCCATAGACCTATAATTATATAATTGTAAGGTTCTTTAGTCCAAAAGGGTTACAGAGAGCTAATTAAGTATCATTAACAGACTAACCTTCACTCAATTTGTTTAAAGTCACAATTACATCGATAATATACATATCAAACAAGGACTCGACTGGGAGCCAAGTATCAACTAGGATCAGTCTATATCATATGTCAATATTATATCACAGTCATTTCTCATAATGAAATTGGTTTGCACCTAGTCCTAATATATACTCATCAGGTGACACATCCCACAAATTTTTTCTTCCTCCATAATCACGATCAAACATACCCATACATAATCCAAATATGATGTATTGAATGGAAAGAGGAGGATGATTTGTGTGTAGATAGGGTTGGTCAATCCAACAGCAATAAAAAATAATTTTTAAAATATTAAATAAATTTAATTTTCATATTTATTCAATTAAATTTATAATTTTTTATTTAAATTAATTTTTTAATTGTAGTAATCTATCAATTGAACAAATACTTCAATTTAGATTTAAAAAATCATTTTTTAATAATCAAGAAGGGTTGTGGTTTAATTATTTAAATTTTCTTTGTTAAAAAGGTACTTTTTAATTTAAGAATTAAAAAAGAGGAACTTGAGGATAGAGGACCGAAGATGATGATAGGATGCATGCATATATTAGTTTTTAAATCTTCCCTCATTTATTACCTAATTGCAACTTATAATTTTTATCATTATTATTAAATAATTTTTAAAAACTGTTGAATTTTATTGGAAATGCAGTCACTTAGGGTATGCATACTACAAGTAAACTCTATACATTTAACCCTCTTAAAGAAATAAAATTTAAAATATTTACAATTACAACCTAGAAATTTTGTTGACGTGCGGAGTTTTAAAAAATCTACTAATACGTTATAATTATTCCTAATTAATAAAATGTTATTTTCAAATTACTCACATAAATTACTTATTGTTTTAATATTACAATTTTATACTTTTATTTTTAATAGTTTATTAAATATATCAATGAATGATTTTCCTTATTATAATAGAAAGATATAACATATATAATAATCATTTTAATTCAAATCAAGTAGACCAAGAACAAAAATAATAAAATAATTCCATATATAACAAACATTTTTACAATCTTATATTAGTCATTTCAATAAATTAGGAGTTCAATCATTGCATGATAAATGCTACTACGCCTCGATATGATAAGACATAATTTTATTTTGTTTATTGTAGGAACTGTATTGTCCCCAGTATTTATACTTTGGAGGAACGTTAAGATAAGCCTACGCAGGTATTGAAATGACAACTATACTTTTACTTCAATTGTGGTAACTTTAAGCATATATTTGTTAATATTATTTGACGTTATAAGAAAATTTTGTATGGTTGTGAATTGCTTTGAGATTATTAATGTTTAATTCTTGATAAGTAACATGAGTTGTTGACAAGGCAAAGTATGGACATGTAGTTTAGAGATTAGTTGTGAGTTGGCTTTACTTGTCCAATATAGAAGTGTATTTTCACATGCAGGGGGCTCTCTTATGTGTAAGAGGGGGATGAATATGTGATAAGGGAAATGCTGCCGAATTTTCAGCATGATCCTCGTATAACAATTAATGATACTGACATACGTTATTATATGTGTCATACATGAATTATACTGACAATTGATTGACTTATTGAAATTAACAGTATCGCAGCTATGAGCTGGCAGGATAGATCTTGGATGTATAGACGATTAACCCCTGCTGGCTTCATTAATCCTGAATTCGTGCATAGAGTTGACAGTTTTATTCATTATGTATGCTCTCAACATGCATATATGGATGGACAAAAGATCAGATGTCCATGTAGCAAGTGCAAGCACAAATGTTTCCTTACTCTTGATGAAGTTAAGTTGCATTTGCTGCGAAAAGGGTTTGTGCCCAATTATTTTGAGTGGACACGACATGACGAACCGTTAATTTGTAGCACCTCAAGGGGGAATGAAGCACAAATGTCTGTCAACGTAAATGAGTATGAAGGGGAGGTTGGAAGTAGAGGGAATTTTATTCATGGAACAGAAAATGCGTACAGGCAAATGGTCTTTGATAGGGTCGGTTGCACCTTTGAGACAAATACGATAAATGTTGAAGAAGAACCAAATGCAGAAGCACGGAAATTTTTTGACTTACTCCAGGCTGTTGACCGAGAATTGTGGCCCAGTTGTCAAAAAATGACGCAATTGTCTTCAATTGTGCGAATTTTGAACGTAAAGAGTGAAGGACATATATCGGATCGTAGCTTTGATAACATTCAGGTGGTATCTTGAATCACTACCACCGATCATTCAATGGTTGTGACTTTTACAATATGAAGAAACTGATTCGGAGTCTTGGGTTGCCAGTGCAAAAAATTGATTGCTGTCGGTTGGGATGTATGTTGTACTGGGGAGATGATGTGAACTTAGATGAGTGCAAATTTTGTGGTCAATCAAAGTTTAAGCCACGAAAGCGTGCAATGAAACAGAAATTAGTTCCATGGAAGCGGATGTATTATTTCCCGCTAACTCCGAGACTGCAGAGACTTTATGCATCTGATGTGACTGCATGTCACATGAGATGGCATGCTGAGCACGATCAGGAAGATGGAGTAATGCGTCATCCATCAGATGCACTGGCATGGAAGCATTTCAATGACACCCATCAGCACTTTGCAGTTGAAAGTCGGAATGTGCGGTTGGGATTGTCGACTGATGGATTCCAACCTTTTGGTCAATCCGCAACAATATTCATCTTGGCGGTGATAATTACTCCTTATAATTTGCCTCCGTGGATGTGTATGAAAGAGGCTTACATGTTTCTTACGGTTATTGTGCGGGACCAACAAATCCCAAGCGAAAATAGATGTTTACTTACAACCGCGATATTAGAATTGCAAGATCTTTGGGAAGCGGTGTGCAAACATATGATGTATCTTTGAAACAGAATTTTGTCATGAGAGCAGATTTAATGTGGACGATAAGTGACTTCCGGCTTTGGCCATGTTATCGGTTGGAGCACGGTGGGAAGTTGGCTTGCCCTCATTCGGCAATGATTCATATCGTTTATCTTCCATCCGGTGGCAAAATTAGTTGGTTTGACAATCACGAAAATTCCTTCCTCCCGATCATCCGTTTAAGCAATAAATATAAGTTCATGAAAAATAGGACAGTCAAACAACCAGCTCCACCTCCGAAATGTGATGTTGAGATTTTGCAAGAGATTGAGGCATTGGGCTTGCTTAAAGTAACTGAATTTGAAGCCGATGAAGTAAATCGAAGCATCAGTCAAAACTTTGGTTGGCGAAAGCGAAGCATATTTTGGGATTTACCATATTGGAAAACAAATATGGTACGACATAATCTGGACGTGATGCATATTGAGAAAAACATGTTTGACAACTTGTTCAATACGATTATGAACATTGAAGGGAAGACAAAAGACAATGCCAAATCCAGAGCTAATTTGGAACTGCTCTGTAGAAGACATGAGTTACATAAAGATGTTAAATGCGGTAAATATCCAAAGCATGTTACACTTTGGACAAGCAACAAAGGAGCGTTTGTGTGAATGGTTGAAAGGACTCAAGTTTCTCGATGGTTATGTTTCAAACTGTCTAGGTGTGTAGATATGAGAAAGTACAAATTATTTGGGATGAAAAGTCATGATTGTCATGTTTTTATGCAAAGGCTAATTCCAATTGCCTTTCATGAGTTGCTACCTTCTAAGGTATAGGAACCATTAACGAGTTGAGCTTGTTTTCAAAAGCTTAACATCATCTGAAATCAATTTAGATGAAATGGAAAACTAGAGAATGAAATTCCAGTTATTTTGTGCAAGTTAGAAGGATTTTCCTCCTAGCTTATTTGTTGCATGGAGCATCTACGGTGCATTTACCATCTGAAGCAAAACTTGTCGGTCCATCCAATATTGATGGATGTATCCATTTGAGAGGTAACTCCTGTACTATCATATCGTTACCCATTTGTACATGTTGTGTGTACCGAACATTGTAATAACCATATGCTTTATTATAGGTATTTATGTCATCTAAAAAAAATGTCAAAAACAAAGCTAGAGTTGAGGGCTCCATATGTAATGCTTATTTTGAGGAAGCTAAATGCGTTTGTGGACATTATTTTGAGCCTCATTATGCGTATAAGGCGAGACAAGTTCCTCGTAACGACGATGGGGAGGAACAAGTGGTGCGGATGGAACTTGTCAATTTTACATATCCGGGACGGACATCCGGACATGCAACAAGGCGAATGCTAACAGAGGAGGAAATTGATGATGCACATGGGTACATTTTATTGAGCTGTCGGGGAGGTTCTTCCATTAAATGCGATGAGTTGCACTGTTGGTATGCTCCATTGTAGGTATTATTGTGTTGAACGTTTCTGATTGGTGTCATGTCATATGCAGCTTATACGAGGCATTGTTGCACGAGGTAATGCCTGGTGTCACACAGGATGACATGAATAACGAAGTTGGAAAACAATTCCCTCGATGGTTCGCACGATATGTAAGTTCTCACTTTAAACTATTCCTATTGTTAGCCACCATGTTAACATGTTCCGATGACATTGTACCCTTTCCTTTGCTACTTCCTGTTACATAGGCTGCGGAGAATCCAATACAGAACAAGTTCATATCTGATCTTGCGAAGGGACCTCTGCGAACTGTTAACTCGTATCCGGTGTATTTTGTTAATGGATATAAATACCATACAGAGTCGCATGGACATACCATGTCAAGTATGAACAGTGGGGTTTCGATACAGGGAGAATTGATGGACTATTATGAGAAAATAATTGAAATACTTGAAGTTGAGTACCATGCTTTGCCAATTAAGCGATGTGTGATATTTAAATGTGACTGGTATGACCCAACACCAAACGTTGGAACAAAAGTGCATAACCGATACAATGTCGTTGAAATCAACTTCCGTAGACGGTTGAGACAATTTGAACCATTCATCTTGGCTATGCAAGCAAGACAGGGGTGTTATTTCCCTTTTCCAAGCTTACGACGTGATAAGGCGGATTGGTTGGCGGTATGCAAAGTTAAACCTAGGGGAGTATTTGAATCCTATACAAACGTAGAGGAGAGAAATGACAGTGAAGCGTTTCAAGAAGACGTGGCTTCTATTCATGATACAATAACGTGTGACGACACAGAACCTTTGCACGATCCTTCTAACGCTTATGTTGATATTTCATCTGCAGAGTCCGACGAGGGTAACAATGGATCTGAACAAGAGGAAGAGTTTGATTCTTATTCTTCCGACGAGGAAGATGATTGTAATTTACATTGAAGTTCTGATAGCAATTAATATGTCTTTGTAATAGACTATTTCTTGTACCAAATCTGATATTCCTTTTAATCATTGCAATTCTTATTCAAGGGATGTCGATGTGGCGAATGGTTCCCGACGGTAATAATTCTTTCCGTTGGGAGGAATGTGGAAAATTTGTCCCGTCCCAGGGAATAACCATTGCAGGAAACAGCGTTGCGGAAAGCACTCTGATTCGTTTGCCATCCATGATCGATCTTCTACTTGAAGGTGTTTGCTATGATTATTACGTCTGTGTTCTTATTCTGTACATCTTATTTCCTTATTTTAAGTTCCCATAACATAATAGTAATGTGATGGTTTTAACTTCATGTTGCTCAAAGCGTCCAGTATTCTCAACGATGAAATTAGTGCCAGTAGAGGCCAGAGCCATGACACTACGACATATGATCGGTATGACAAATCAATTGTTGTTCCCCCTTGTAGTAGTTCATCCGGACAATTCGTCCTCTGTACCAAGAGCAGCGAAACATTTACAATTTCCTCACGTAGTATGGCTATAGCCAAAACGTTATTGAGAGAAAGTGTCCAAAGGCCTTCACCTGGTGGGAGAAGTCTGACTGTTTTTCGAGCTTCGTTTGAACGTGCCAGGACGTTTATTGGAAATCCAGAACTGGGGAACTCATTTACTTATACGGACTCTCATGTCACATGGAATCCGACGGAATAATTTACTCATGCATGACATAATTCGGCAAAGTTGAAAAGATGTTTGTTGTTGTATATGTTTGAATCTGGTAAACATAGTCATAATTGTATAATTGTTGACGTTGATTTGTTGTTGTTAACTTGTTTCTTAACTTTCAATGACATTGGATTATATGTAAATAACTTCATTAAACGATCGCTCTTAAGATTGTTATATTTGTACAGAATTCGATAAATTTTGTATTTCATTCATTAATATAGGACCTAAGAGACCACGTGAGGTTATGCAGCCGAGGATTAGAGGGATGTTTGGCGGGCAGCCGTGTCAAGGTGGATCGTCACGATGGGACTCATGACCGACTCACCTCCTCCTCCTACACATCCTCCGTTGTAGATGAGCCATCACTGCTTGCTACTAATGCCACACCATCCCTACGCCAACTCATTTATCATCTAATACCACAATAGGGGATGGAGGACATGCCCGGCAACCTGGATCTGTAGGAGATGATGGGCGGAAGTATATCACTTACATCAATGACTAGTAAGTAATATGATAGGATTACGCATTGTTTCTAGCCTTTCTATTTTCGGTCTATTTGTACACTACAATCGACTTCTTGTTTTAGGTTCGTGCAAATGCGGAATGGTATCCGAAGGATGACCGCCACTTTTAAGGAAAGAATTGAACTCGATGGATATCGTGGAAGAATATCACTGCAGCTACGAAACAGTTGTACTTTCATGAGTTTGAGGTACAATAATTATTTCTGTTATATATTTAATATATATATATATATATATATATATATATAGTGTCATGATTAATATATATATAGTTTGACATTAACTAACATATTTTTTTGTTCTTTAATCAGAAAACATTTTTCTGGGACGCTACTTTGGATGGGAGCATATACAAATTCTGGGAGAGGCGGGCTCGTACACGTTATCGCTACTTCATTAACGCGATAAACAAGGCTGGTGTACGACCTCGCTATATTTCGGAAGATATTTGGAGTCGTTGGCTGGCGTATTGGGCATCACCTGCAGCAATGTCTATCTCAGGACGTAACTCGGCCAATAGACGTGGAGGCCCAGTCTCTGAGTCTTCCGTACATACGGAGGCTCGATAACTCACCAAGAGCATGCGAGACAGACTTGTAAGTATCTACACTTTACACTAATTTTGTCAATAGTTAGCTTCAATGTATTATGGATAATGATAATGGTCTACCTATCTGATGCCACTTATGGGGGTGTTGACTTATTTCTGCACATGTTTAAACGATTTCTAGTTCACATCTAACGACTTAGTCTTTCTCATGTAGGAGAAGTCATTGGGCACGAAGCCTACCCCCCTTCAGTTATTTCTGCACACTCACACGAAGAAGCATGACGGTGTAACCTTCATCAACAACCGCTGTCGAGAGCTGAATGTATGTCCATTATTGCATTTTTATTTTTAAACCTTGCTCCGTCCTTCGTCTTAATGTTAATTTCACATACCTTATAGGACCAATTACAACAAACCTCGAGCTGCGATCACGGGAGAAACAACACAGAGGCGTGTCTCAGAAGTATTTTGAGGCCGTGGGTGATAGGGATCGCCGTGGCAGGATATTTGATCTAGGTTCGTATGGGAACACATGTTATTCCCAATCTTCCATGTCCGATCAAAGGCGTCCACTAGGCCATCGAACAACAATGAAGTCATCGAGCTCAAGACTCTGATACAAACATTAATGGACAAGATTGCTCACTTGGAAGAGGCGCGGGCAGAGCGGGAGGAACAACGGATTAGGGAACAGACAGAGCGGGAGGAACAACGGATGAGGGAGCAGGAGCAACGAATCAGGTTGCAGATGGAGCTACAAATGAGAGAGCAGATGGCGAAGATGAGAGAAGAGATTATGCAGATGGCTCTGTTTCAACCACCGTCCGATCAGTCGAAGGGAAGTTCTCCAAAGGACCACCAACGATCACCACAACTTTAGATTTTCGAACTCATGATTTTAAGGTACAATCATAACAATTTATGTTTACTTTGATATGTTTGTATACATTTGTATTCCAATTGACATTATTAAAATCTTTGATGTACTGGTTGATGTGTGGAATCAATTGTATACAATTGACATTATTCAAAACTTTGATGTACTGGTTGATGTGTGGATGTCCAATTATATATGCACCCAATGGATTATACCTTTTTTTTTCAATGACGGAATAAACAATTCCGTCGGAAAATATTCACCGACGGAATAGACATACCGTCGGTACATAACCTGGACTTAATTTGGCGACGTCCAAAATTCCGTCGTTAACGATATAACTTACTTCCGATTATTTGCGACGATGGTTCCGTCCCTAAATTATACCGACGATATATTTCGTCGGTGATGTGTTATTTTCACCGACGTAATTTTAAAAAAATTTCTGTCGCAGAATAACAACAACGGATAATATTCCGTCGGTTAACCGTTGACAAAATACGACGTAATATTTCCATCGGTAAGGTATAACGACAGCTATGTTTGCGACGGTTTATTCTTTCGTCGCGTTCCGTCGGCAAATATAATTACCGACGGAACTAACCATTTAATGGGAATCAAATCACCATATCTTGACTAATAAAAGATGTAGTTGTTTAGTAATTTTTGGACTCTTATTTGACAACCTATTTTAGGGATAATGGCTATCTAAGATAGCTAAAATTTTGGAGATTCCATCGATTATTTTGCAGTTGCATTGTTAATGTGTTTCACATAATTTTTAGGGATTTTCAGTGATTTTTTTATAGCTAATTTTTTGGTGATTATGTCCAAATTTTGCAGTTGTGTTTCTACAAGGATTAATGTGATTTTTTGGACTAAAAGTATGCTGTTTTTTTTTGGGGAAAATGTGTGGAAAATTGTTCTATTATGTAGCTACGTTTCTTTGTATTTTTTTGTAAGCAATTGCGTGCTCTATTGATCTATAGTTGCAGCTATTGTTTTTTTTTACTAGGTGAGAATTTTATGGGCTGTTGATTTATTATTTTGATGTGGTAAAAATGTCCAGCAGATTGGTGTTTTTATAGCTCTTTTATTTGTGACTTGGCAGTTGGAATTTTGGGGTATCTTGGATTATCTTTTGCAACTAATTTCACAGGGATATCATCCAATCTAATAGCTGCATTTTTTAGGGTTCGGTGTGACCATTTTGGGTAGTCGTTGTTGCTGGATTTTTTTTGTAAAAACTCCAGAAGTTTTTGGCCTTGTTTGGTGAAGAGCTTATCAGCTCTTTTTTAGCTGGTCAATCTACTTCAGCTGATTGACTTTGAGAAAAAACTTAAAAGCTTGTTTGGTGAAAAGCTGGTTGGGTTGGCTGATTCAACCCAACCAGCTAATTTTCAACAAGCTCCTATGAGGAGCATTTTACCCCCAACAGCTGATTTTTTTCAGTCAAGTCTCCATTTTGTCCTCGTTACTCTCGCATGTCTCACTTCTCAATTCTTGGTCTCCAGACTTCTAGAGTCTTCTCCCTTCTTTCGTTGCTTTCGTTTTCTCTGCTTGTAATTTCGTCTTTGAATGGAATCTACACTAAAAAGCTTGTAATTTACTCTTATCTTTTTGCAGACTTTTTGGGTCATCACTGCTTTGGCGTAGGTAAACATATTTTCGTTTGCTTCTTTTCAAATCATTGCGATTGTAAATTCATTTTATTCTCTCAGGTGCTTTCAATCTCTGCTCTGTAAGTGATAACTGAGTAAGACGTTCTTGCGTGGTGAGGTTTGCTGTATTGATTAATGTTTATTTTCTTTTTTGCTTTGTTTTTGGTTGGGGGAGCGGTAATCAGTTACTTAGGGAAAGAAGTTCTTAACAATGGAGCAGCTGATGGGTCCTCGGTTGTACAATTGTTGCAATTGTCGTAACGATGTTTCGCTTCACGGTGATGTCATTTCTAAGGCTTTTCAGGTGAGGCACTCTAATCTCTAGGATCATTTTTCGGCTTTGTAGCATTTCAGATGGCAATTGTTTCCTTTTCCCCTTCCATTCTAGCGTTTTGTCCGATTCTCAATGATCAACCACGGTACCTGTTAATATGAGTTCATGCGATGCAGGACTCCATTTACGATAACCAGAATGAAAAGGTTCAAACTTTATGGTATTAAAGACTTGTACTGATGCAAGGTTAAACTGTAGGTGTAATCAAATTGCTCAATTTCTCTCATTATCATTTGATTAATTATAGAGAAAATGAATTATAGGAAGTAGCACCAAGTGCTTTGTCCAACTCTCTCTTCCATTGCGAGTTATTAGGGAAGAAATGGCAGAGCATTTCTATTCTCCCATGCGATGAATGTTGCTCTGGGACCTAAAGAAGATAGGTATCTGCTGACTGGTCTCCATACGGTTGCAGATGTCTATTGTGCAGACTGCCGTGAGGTGTTAGGTTGGAAATATGAGCGAGTTTATGAGGCATCACAGTAGTACAAAGAAGGAAAGAAGGTTAGAGAGACAGAGCAAGATTAGGAAGCAAGCATGTCCGGTCAAGCCGAGGAAGATAAGAAACCTAACGATCAAGCTCACATCAACCTCAAAGTCAAGGGTCAGGATGGGAATGAAGTATTTTTTAGGATCAAGAGATCCACCCAGTTGAAGAAGCTGATGAATGCATACTGTGACCGTCAATCTGTTGAGCTTAACTCAATTGCTTTCTTGTTTGATGGTCGTCGTCTTTGAGGAGAGCAAACTCCTGATGAGCTGAAAATGGAGGATGGGGACGAGATTGATGCAATGTTGCACTAGACTGGTGGCGCTTGTTGAGAGCAAGTTTCTCCCACTTGATCTAGGGGTAAAATACCAAATTTATTTAGCATGGAGAACTTCTGTGGAGCTATTAGGGTGGTGAGGAGCAGAAGCGGCGATCTATCTTTGGGACATGGTTCTCCCTTTCCTGTTTTATTTTACTTTTCGTTTGTAGACATCGACTCATGGCTATATTCTGGCTATTTATGGGACTGCATGGACTTGAATCAAAAAACAAAAAAAATATACTTGAGAAGGCAAAGATCGTCAAGGAGATTAGTCACACCTTTTCATACTAGGTTGCAATTTTTGCTATCAGGTAAGATTAGTCACACCTTTTTATCTTTGCAAACTCAAGTAACAAGGTACTCCATCTTATTTTGTTCTTAGATACGTATTTTTTTTTTTTTAATCTGGATTATCATTTGTACCTTGGGAGACAAGCACAACTGGCTTTATGGCGCCCAATCTGAAATTATTACAAACGCTCTTTCCTAACTTAAGAGCAAGATATAATTCCTAGATTATTCATAATTTAGTAGCAAGATTTAACACAAGTTGTGTTTCTTTCTTACTAAAAAGCAGTCATTTTATAAATTAAAAGATAAAATACTTGAACAAATATATAAGTATTTATAAAAATAAATTCATTGAATTGATTTGTCATGGGAATTGTATATGGGACATTATTTATGTATTTATGAAAATATACATTGTAATGATTGTATAAGTAATCTTTTAATATAATATTTGCCACTCTAAAGTAATCAAGGAGTCTTCTTTTATTTTAATTAGTATCAATTTGAAAATCTTTAAGTCAAAGTAGAATGTAACTTTAAAATGGTTTCTAAATATTATTAAAAAATCAGTTACTAATGTGAAGAACTAATTAGAATGAATTTAAATAAAGTAGATATTAATTTCAGTATTATATATATAATCAAAACATTATATCATAAAATGATTGAATTATAAAAGAAAGTCAAGCACTAAAGATTAGTCAAAACTACTGATTTTAAAGCTTTTTGTTATCACTTTTTTATTATTATTATTATTATTA
This sequence comes from Erythroxylum novogranatense, assembly GCA_029891385.1. Lineage (NCBI taxonomy): Eukaryota > Viridiplantae > Streptophyta > Magnoliopsida > Malpighiales > Erythroxylaceae > Erythroxylum > Erythroxylum novogranatense. The sequence goes on from CM057227.1 coordinate 48,081,867, forward strand.
TTATTATTATTATTATTATTATTATTATTATTATTATTATTATTATTATTATTATTATATGTTCTATGTTTTTATTAGAGTTATAAACTTAATTTTGTAGAATTAAATATCTAAAATATAAATTTTATAAGAATATTCATTGACATACTAAAATATATAATATTCATATTCTTATTTTTTTAAGTCATGTCCTTATAAGTCATTTTACACTTAAACAACTAATATTAAACAGCTAATTTTACCAAACATCTTTAACAAACAGCTAATGCAATCCGCTGGTCAAATCAGCTGATAAAATCAGTCATCAGCTAACAGCTGATAGAATCAGCTATCAGCTATCAGCTATCAGCTGATTGCCAAACAGGGCCTTTGTATGGTTACAACTCTATTGTATGCAACATTTCAGTGAAGAAACGTTTGTTTTTGTTTGTGATTTTTCTGCTATTATGCGTAGGATGCTCCAATGATGACATTGGATGTTTACAATAGATTTCTTACATTCACTTCCTAATCATTCGATGACGAAGCTACATTATTAGGGGAGTTCTTTTCTAATCTTAAGTTTCTTTATTTATGTATTGATTGTTTAAATCACTTGAATTATTTAATTCTTATCTTTATTGTTAAACGTTGTTGACAAAATTTTCTGTTGAGGTTAACACGAGCTAGTCATATTATTGGGAGTGATTAATTTTCACGAGTTGTGAGACTGAAGAATAGTGTCAAAGATATGGTGAATTGACTATGTGATGCCTTGATTAAAATTATTGTTGTTCTTTAGTAGAAGTGATTAAATTGGATGAGGGTCTGTAGTGAAAGTGACTAAGCTGAATGAAAACCCTGTAAACGTAAATAAGAAACAACTACGGTGGAACTAGAATTTTTGCAAAAGTATATCCTTTGGAATGTTAAGAGAATGTCAACTAAGTAAGAAACAACTACGGCGGAACTAGAATTTTTGCAAAAGTATATCCTTTGGAATGTTAAGAGAATGTCAACTAAATATATTTTTGTATCTAAATAGCTATATTATTACACTCGTTATGGATTTGATAACGTTAAGAGGATGATGTGCTCTATGCTGGAGCAAAACCATCTGGAGTAGGCATTTGGAAATTGAATAGTCGTTAGCTATCTTGTTTGCTCATTATGTAACTACCTTATTCCATTCCAATAAGTATTCGTTAGTAACTATCTACCATAATTATATTGTCTTTTCTTATATTAATTGAATTTATTGTTGGATAGTAAAAGATTATTTTTAACTTTATAAAATTTAAAGTTTATTTTGTAATTTTAAAAATTATCCCAAATAATATTTAATAATTACCGATACCCATTATTATTATTATTATTATTATTATTATTATTATTATTATTATTATTATTATTCATTATATCATATTTATCATATTTTTCTTTATATCTTTGCTAATTATTTACTGTATTGATTGGTTAATTTTCTTATAATTTTTAAGAGGGAGAAGTTGATAAGAAATTTGAAATAAGATAATTATAATTTATCAAGTGCATGAGAGGCTAGAGTTATTAATTCAGGAGGTGCTTGGTTCATGGGTTTGGGATAGAGTTAAAGGGTATAGAATGAAAATTGAGTGGTTGGTTGTTGATTATGATTATAGGAGTAATAGTTTGATATCTCACTCTAGAGGAATCCTCCATACCCCCGTTTGGTAGAGAAATGAAAATCATTCCTTAGTAGAGACTCATTTAATTAATTAATTACAATATAATTAATTAATTAATTAAAATATAATTAATTTAAAATATAATTAATTAAAATAATAATATTAATTAATTAAGTACATTATAATTAATTAAAATATAATTAGTTAAAATATAATTCATTCATTAATTAAAATATAGTAATTAATTATTAAATTAAAATATAATCAATTAAAATAAAATAAAATAAAATAATTAATTAATTACTATAATTAATTAAAATATAATTCATTCATTAATTAAAATATTGTAATAAATTAATTAAAATATTATCATTTATTAAAATATAAATAATTAAAATATAATTATTCATTAATTAAAATATTTTAATTAATTATTTAATTAAAATATAATTAATGACAATATAATAAACTAAAATATTATTATTAATTAAAATATAATTATTCATTAATTAAAATATTGTTACTAATTAATTAAAATATAATTATTCATTAATTAAAATATTGTTATTAATTAATTAAATTATAATTAATTAATTAAATTATAATTAATTAAAATAAATAAATAAATAGTTACAATATAATTAATTGAAATATAATTCATTGATTAAATAAAATACTCTAATTAATTAGTATATTGTAATTAATTAATTATATTATTTTTACAAACCTATCACTGTCAATGGTAATGGTAATCATTATTTCCTCTTAACCAACCATCATAATTATAATGATAGTATTCATTCTCATTCCTCATTATATTCATTTTCATTTCTATTATCATTCCTAAATATAAACCAACCGCTCCCTCAATTTCTTCCATTAACTTTTTCAAAAAGATACGCATATTATTAAATATATTTAATTGAAAATTTTAGTCTATTTTAACTTATAATTTAGATTTAAATATAAATTATGTGTATGGTTTATTTAATTTAATGGTAAATTAATAATTATTATCAAAAATAAAATAAAACTATTTTAAAATTGACAGCAGCCAGCATTTTCTAGAAAGTAAAATTATTCAGCATGGAATTAATTTATTATAAAATTAAAAATACTAAAATTATTATGAAATTTGAATTTGTATTTATACAAAACATTGCACTTAATAATTTAATATACATTCTTTATAATAATTGCTAGCAGCAACTACAAAATATAAATAAAGGGTATTAATATTCATATAGTAATTACACATTATATAATAAAGTATATACATTTAAATAAAATATAAAATATATATTGTAAAAATTTACAAAGATTCAAAATTAATTCTAATTATAAGGAAAACTAAAGAGAAAGGGGCTAGAAAAGGTTCAATCTTTTCTCTTTTGAAAAGGGTAGCTCTTTTTTTTTTTTCTCACTTAGTAAACAATCAAAATTTGACAAGCATGTCTTTAATTAATAATTACGAGCGTGACATAACTGGCAGTGTGACCTGTATTCACTAATTAATTATCACAAGGTAGCTGGAGCCCCTTCCTGTTAAAAGTATCACTCGTTATAAAACTTGTCAACATGTCATTAATGCAATCCTCCTTCCCCTTGAAAAGGAGCAAAAGATTCCAGAGCGTACGTACACCATTAGAACACCAAGCTTTATCCTGTTGTACCGTAATAAATTGGCTAAAATTAAATGGAAATGACTAACTTGCGAATGTCGATTATTGGTGAATCAAAAGAAGAACAAAGATATATTGGTACAAATTGTCAACCACAATTAGAGAGTTCACTCAACATCAAGAGAGGAAAGAAAAGATCCATGTAACTTCACTGATGTTGTCGTCATTTCCAAGTTTCTGTCGGAGAAAAACCTCACGGCTCGTGTCCTCAAGCTTAAAAGTCATCGTTATCGTCGCAGAAGCTCATTGTTTTCTTCTTCTTGGAAGATCAATCACGTTTTGATTCACAGATTCGATCTTTTTCTCAGCTGCAAACTTTCCCAGATTGACGATCTGCCTTGTTATTTCTCATCCTACAGTTTCTTGATAATTAGCTATGTTAAAACAAAGAAACTAAGGAAACAACCAACAAAAACAATAAAGTTGTAGCTATAAGAACATATCAACTTTATGGACCCCGAAGATGGAGGTGGTGGATTATAATAGTAGAAAGGAAAATAAGGAACAATTGGGTTTGGTGGTGGAGGTGTAGGGAAGTTTTTGTTCGTTGGAGGGTAGTAATTGCCGCCGGTATTTGGCGGCGGTGGGGAGTAGTAATTGTAAGTGGAGGCAGGTGGCGGCGGAGAGTAGTAGTAAGAACCGCCGCCGCCTGACCTTGGTGGAGATGGTGGAGGAGGGCAGTATGTGGTGGTGGATGACGGCGGAGGGGGTGAGGATAACGGTGGAGGTGGAGGCGGAGGCGGCGTTGTCGGAGCTGGGTTGCAACAGGTGGAGCACATTGTACAGGCGATCTCGTACAACCTTCTCGAGTATGGCATTTGCACTGTTGAGGACGTTGTGGAGGGTATTAGCATTACAAGAGCTAGTAGATAGAGTGTTGATTTGTAGTTTATTCCCATTTTAGACAGATTCTGAAAGCAACTCTCTGAAGTAGAGAAAGCCTGAACAAGATGGCAGTTTGAGAAGAGGAGAGAATAAGGAGACAGGGAAGAAGAGGAGAGAAACAGAGTTGGTGTGATGTAGTGAGATTTAAAAGAGGACTAACATTGTCTCTTTCATGTTTGATTTTGAAGCTCATCCTTGCTATGAAGGATGGAAGATGGTTATATTTAAAAAGAAAAAAGAAAAAAGGAGGAGGTCTAAAATTCTAAAAGATGACGCCGACATGCTCAACTTTTATCTTTTGATTTAACTACGTCCATACTGTAGCTGTAACAAACTCCAGGTTGGTCGTGAAAGATGTGCTTGACTGGTCGGGAGCCAGCCAATTCAAACATGGAGGCTGTGCTGGACCTGACATGGTTCATTTACTGACCTAAGTAATAATATCAGTAATAATAATACACGATTATAAAAATTAAAAAGAAACTCTAAGAATCTTGATATTATTATTAGGATGATGATGATATAGCTTCGATTTCTCTGTTTCTTAACAAATCAGGATACGCTTGGATTTCCATTGTCTTCGTACAAAAACCTAAATACTTCACGGTACTTCACGGGTCAAACAGATAAGAAATGGTATGTTATTCAAATAAGGTACAACATGGTAATGTTATTTCCTCTTCATCTCTCTATCGAGTTTAGATCTATCGAGTTTAGATAGAAGATTTTGTCTCCTTCCCATCCGTCAGACAAGCAGCAGCCAACTTAAGGTTATGACAACGTGGTTTAAGTGCTCAAATGATTCCTCCCATGTGTTGCTTCAAAGTCTAGCTAGTCTGAATCATCTCCTCTTCCTGGTTTACCTTATGCAGGTAAGTTATTGTTATGCATATTGTAAGTTATATTTAACATATTTTTGGAGAATAATAATTACAAAAGGAGTTATTTCCGCTTCTTTTACTGGTTCCTAGATACACATGTACACCAGATTGCTTTTTCTTAGTGATCAGTGGCTGTAGTTGCATTTGCTTCTTCCATCAAAGTTGTCATGCCTGACGCCATGCACTTTCCAGAGGATATGGTTTGGATAGATCATGTTGCCCATGCTCTAGTTCATGTCCCAAACGTTTTTAACGTGGAACATTTTATGCATTCTTGGAAAGAAAAATTGAAGAAGTAACATCGACGCTAATAAGAATATACAAGCCTAGGGACTGAAGTAAGTAAGAACTTTACTCTCATTTTCAATAGAACTTCATGGTATATATATGATGTAGTTAAATTAATTTATTCATATTAGTTGAAAACTTAGTTCGATTTTGATGTTGGTATAATTAATATCAACCTCTGATCTGATTTGGATGCAAATTAATTATCAAAATATGAAGCTCTGATTTGTTCTTATAAATTACATTATCTTCGGTGAAACAGATACCGTCATCACACAGTACCTTTCCAGGCTGGCTCAGAGGTGAATGTGTGGACAATAAGGTCCTAAAAACACCATATATCCTTCATGGATGTTGATGTGGGTTCCATCGTTTGACAATAACCTGCCTTTCAGTTAGGCATATATGTTGTGCTCGACGATGCAATTCACAAGCGAAGAATCTTTATATAAAGTTACCAATAAAGCACATGTAAAAAGGAATATCTAAAGCAATCCCGCATACACCTTTTAACTTTCTTTTACGTTGCACATGATATCAATAAGTTTTTTTACTCACCGTTAAGTCAAAGAGTCCACACCTCAGGCATCAAGCTCAGCATTAAGTACAAGTTAATAAAAGGGAAATGGATATATGAATATCAAAGTACACCCACAAAGTTGTGAATGTTGGATTCCTCCACTTCCCCCATTCTTTAGCTTTCTGTTACAAGGACTAGCTTCTATACTGTGCCATATATCCTTACCACGATTGCGTTGCTAAGAGTCTGGAATATTATTTTATTCCTTATTTGGATAGCTCTATATGATTTGTTATTCTCTTTTAGAAGATGTAAGTTATACACATATAAGTGGCTTGATTTATTTATCAAAGCCAATCGTTAAGATGAAATTCAACATTCACGTTGCTCAAGTCTGCATTTAATTAAGCATATTAATACGTGTATCAGGTTGAAATAGTGAGATTCAAAATATATTTGTTTACCAACAAATAATTAAGCAATATATGTTGGTAAAAGAAATTTGTAAGAAGTTAAAGGTGCTTAATATTATTACTAAGTTGTTTTCTTAATCACAAAATATTCAACTTGGCAAGTTTGTTTTGCTAACATATGTGAGATGAAGGTATTATCATCTAAATGTATCATTTCTTCTAATAAAATGATTTAAATGTAAGATTTTTCGGTTCTTAATAATCAAACATCAAAGACATAAATCATACATAAATCATGAATCATGTATAAATCTTTCATGCCCATTCAAATCCTCGAATATAATAATAACAACATAGATGAAGCAAATAAATCACTTATTTTGAATGAAATTCGTCATGATGTAGAGAAGAAAACTTTTACTGATTACAAACTAGATTCTCTCTCTTTATCCTCTTTATTTACGATAGCTTGATGGATAGTTCAGTGCACAAATACCTACTCTTTCTGTATTTGTGTTTTGTCTGTATTTGATTAGGGTAGAGAGATGACTAGTTTATGTACATTTCTTTATTGATATTAAATCTTGTATGTTCATCAAGTACTAAATTAACGGTTAAGATTTAATGTGCTATTAAACTAAGAAAACCCTAAACTAAGTTTAATATGGGCTTATAGAAAATATGAGCCACAACATTAGGCTATATTTCTTACATTCTCCCACTTAGTCGAATGTTTCATCATTACATTTAATAGTATAACATAAGGATAGCAATAATTAAATCTTATAAACTGTTAATATCGTAAGCACCTCAACACAATAAATCACATAATGTGAGTTATGACGGTTATACACAATATAGTCGTATACTCCCTTTCATATACCACTACATTAAGAACTTATTATGTTTAAGTTCATAAGTTGTATATAAATAACATACAGTCCACATACTTATTATGAAAATACTTACAAATTTCTTATTCAAACAATCATGTATACATAAACATAATGAATAAGAAACATAAAATTCGGAAACATATTATTACTGAGCTCAAGAGTGCTAAAATATCATCATCAAACATTATTATCAATCATCAATACAACCAAGACCCATCCAAAGCATATGTTCTTTAAATGTCTTTGGTTATAAACCCTTAGTTAGAGGATTTGGTTATAAAACCTTAGTTAGAGGATTTGCTACCATAAGATTCATCCTAATATGTTATATATACACTCTTTGTTGCTGAAGCTCTTCTTTAACAATAAAATACTTTAATTCCATGTGTTTTCTGCCTTTGGAGTATTTGTCGTTTTTAGAGAAGAAAACTATTACAAACTAATCACAATAAATTTTCAACGACTTGCTTACTGTGTCGACAACCCCAAGCCCTGAATAAAGTTTCGTTGCCATAATGCATGAATTGTAGCCTTATAACAAGCTACAAATTCTACTTCTATAGTGGACGAAGTAATGACATACTGTTTGACACTTTTCCATGAGATTACTCCTTTAGCTAATAGGAATAAATAGCCAAATGTTGACCTTCGACTATCAACACAACTAGCAAAATCTGAATCTGAATATCCAATCACTTCTAAATTATTAGACTTTTTATAAGTGACCAAGTACTCTATTGTTTCTTGAAGATATCTCATCACTTTCTTTATAGCCTTCTAATGATCAATACTAGGATTACTTTGATATCTGTCTAACATCCCTACTGTAAAATTGATGTCGGGTCTAGTACAGGTTTGTAGGTACATCAAACTACCCATAACAAAACCATATGGAATTGTTTTCATTTCCTCACATTCCACATCATTCATTGGACATTGCATAAGACTAAACTTATCTCCTTTTGAATAGAGACTATACTTGCTGAGCATTTGCTTATGTTAAATTTCTCAAGAATTTTCTCAATATAGGCTTTCTAAGACAATCTTAATAAACCTTATGATCTCTTATAGAATATTGAAATTTCAATCACATAGGATGTCTCTCCCATATCCTTCGTTTTAAAATTCTTAGAAAGAAATACTTTAGTCTTATGCAATAAACCCAAGTCATTAGCAACAAGCAAAATGTCATCAATATACAAAACTAGAAATATAAACTTATTCCCACTGATGTTTTGGTAAATACATCGATCAACAATGATTTTCTCGAAATAAAAAAAAGTAATGGTATTATGGAACTTAATATACCATTGCCTGAAAGCTTGTTTAAGTCTATATATTGACTTCTTCAATTTATACACCATACTTTCTTTACCTTCAATAGAAAAACCTTCAAGTTGATCCATGTAAACTTCCTCCTCAAAGTTCTCATTCAAAAGTATTTTTTTAACATCCATATGATGTAGCTCTAAATCAAATTGAGTCACTACTACTAAAATTACTCTCAATAAATCTTTCTTTGAGACAGGTGAAAAAGTCTCCTTATAATCAATGTAATATTTCTGAGTGTAACCTTTAGCAACAAGCCTAACTTTATATCTTTCAACATCGCCATTCAAGTCACATTTGGTGTTGATGATGTTAGAGTAGTGCCCTAAAGGCAATCCCCTTTAGCGCATTTTGTTCATAGTCATGTACAGACTTTATGAATAAATAAAACAAGGCATATTTCATTTATTTGATGTTCATTTTATTATGAATTGATAGTGATCTTTAATCAAATTAATGAAGTCCCTGATACATGACATAGCATGAAGGAAATTATGATGCGATCATACTACCGAGATTCCTATCATGTGCAATTATGTCGATATCTAAATTATCCTAGTTATAGGATTAACGAGACCGGACATCGTTAATCCGGATAGATAAGACATGTCAAACTCCTTGATTGGATCAAGCGGTGGATCTCGTAAAAGCGTAAATATTGAGATATTTAGATTTGACATGTGGATGCTTACTAGTGGTAGTAAGTACATTGGATGACTGCTATGAGATCATCACATGGATGTCCTATACAAATGTCGTTGATAATCTCATCATAGCAATGGTGCAAGTATCCTTAGACTTGAGGTACTCGAGGATATCTTAGTCTTGATTACGTACTTTGACTCCATTCCTTGTTGCCTTTCGAGAGGTCGCTCATAGGGTGGTGATTGGAGTGCGACTTGAGGTATTGAAGGTAATTGAGTAGCCAATAGAGGATTCACCATTTGTTATAGCAGAAGAGATACCCATGGCCTCTTATCGGGATCATTACTTTGAAGTCTTTGGCCGGAGCATACATATGTCATGAAGATGGTCTTCATGGACATATAAAGTAATGAGTCTAGACGAGAACGATTACACTTGGACTAGATTTGATCGATCGATCTAGTAAGAGTTGACACATTGCCCATACTCAAACCAAGTGGGGTATAGCATGGTGAAAGGACGAATGCACCAGTAATTGTCTATGGAAGGGTTCGTGATATGGTTTCATTAGTCAAACCAATTACTTTCCGGTCAATTGGGGTCATGATGTGTTCTAGATACCGCTCATGACTTGCTCAGATTAAGTGTTAATCTAAGTGGCCAACATAACCGGAACCTAATGGGAGTGACTTCGAGAATCAGTAAAATAGTTTGGACGAGATCCGATATCGGAGAGCAATAGGATTAAATGGATCCGATGAGATTGGGATATGTCCCGATGAGATCGCGACATCGACATTCAAAAAACCGTTTCCGGTGATTTTCTTTGGCGGGGCGGCAGTCGGTAGGACCAACCTGGTTTGACTGGACCACTTCAGCAATTATATATATTAATTAATTAAGTAAATAATTAATTAATTATATATATTTATGTTGAATTTCGTGGAAGCCATTAAATGGAGAAGAGATGTAAGTTTGAAAAGTCAAACTTCATCATTATTTAGCATTTTAAGGCATTTTTATGCCTCCTACGTGGATGAGCCATCCACCAAGCCTTTCTATGTATTTTAATTAGTTAAAACACATATAAGAAGCTATGGAAAGAGAGCTTGCACGGTGATGGAAGAAGAGAATCGAAATTGCTTAAAGAGTTAAGCTTTGGAAATTGTTTTCATCTTCTTCATCTCTTCCATTCAAGATTGCTTCTACTTCTCCAAGGCTCCACCAAGTTCATCTCATTTGCTCTTCAAGGCTAAGGTAAGAGCTAGCACTCTTTTCTTTAGTCTAGCTATTCCCGGGTCAAAAGAGTTTGTCCCGGTTAGGTTTTCCGACCTCTGCGTGGATACCGTTAGAGATGGTCTCCTTTGGTCGTTATGGTTTGATTGTTTGTACTTACACATGGATCCTGGCTTTCGGGAATGTCCCGGGACTCAAAAAATTTAAATTCCGCACTGTGGGCATGTGATGCCTACCCCGGGGTTTTCCTACAGTGGTATCAGAGCCACTTGTGTTGTATAAACAGTCGAAATGATAACTAGGTCGGAGTTCCTTAGTGAATTGAGTTGCTGATGCATGTTATTTGTGTGAATTTCGAATCAGTATAGAGATGTATGTTTTCGAAATTTCTTGCTCAGAATTGTTCATAACATGTTATAGAATATGTTTGTGAAAGATGAGAATTTATCAATTTGATTTGATATGGTTTTGCTATTTAATTCCCTCAAGTTTCGGATGCTGTCTTGTTGAACGTTTCTGAAACAGGTATGCTTGTAAATTCGAGAATAAATTCTAGACAAATTGTTTTTCGGATTGGTTTTCACCGACATGTCCCTAAGATGTTTGTGAATGTCTCTGTGGATGGAAAAATGTTTTCAAGGTGATTTACCATTTATTTCCGAATTTCTTGTGTGCTGATGGGAATGTCTGTGTTGGAGAACACAGATTCTGGTTCGGCTAGATTGCTGAGTTTCAATGAGTTTTTGTGGGAAATAAATCCTGAAAAAATTCATGGAGCATGTTGGGAACATTTTTTAACCTATGTAATTTTCTCAGTATTTATTGAAAGTGTTTCAATGGTCATTTTGAGCAAAATGCAGAGCTTGGCAGTTTTGAGAAACTTGCTGGGGCTGTTTTGTTTGGAATGATTGGTTGTGTTATTTTCTGTTCCAATGCCATGAATCATTTTTATAGTGATTAAAAATGTGTTATATTGATGTGGTATGCATTCCAAGTTGAGATTCTTGAATTTAGGTTTCCAATAATTTTTGGATATCGAATAGGTCACTTTAGCGTCTCGTTAGCTTATTCCGTTATCTTGGTTATTTTGGCCGTCGCAATTTTTTGTGACAAGTGCGGAGTAATCTTGATAACGTAGCCTACCTAGAGATACTTAGCATGATTATTTGGTGTCCTTGAATTATTTGGAAATCTAGTGATTAATGGTGGATTAATCGGTTTCAAGGTTTTCATATATAGTTAGACTATATGGCATGCATGAGTTGATGAAAATGTTTCATTAGCACATTAATATAAAGGTTTATATACTTGTTATATTGGTGTTGTGAATTGGAAATGCCTGGATTGAGAATTAGCCGATTAGATAGCAATTCCAAATGCAAATGAACAAAGTCGACTTATATGTTCATAAATCGACTTGTTTGAATACTGTATCAGACTAATAAGTCGACTTGCACAATGGTACAAGTCGACTTGTTCATGCTGATGATTACACAAGTCGACTTACACATGCATAAGTCGACTTATATAGAGCTATAACTTCGACTTATACATATACAAGTCGACTTATATCATGCCTTGGTGGGATGATGGGTGATTTTCGGTATAAATTCAATGTGATTGATGCGATGCCCTAAATCGGACCATATAGTCATAGTGACTATGATCCTTGGATGAGATTAGAAAGATGAGACCTAAAATCCTCAACTTAAAATATGAAAACTAACGCCTTCCATTAATATGGTAAGAACCGAGTTCTTATAGGGTTGGGTTGTTGAGCTAACCTCAAGCTCACTCTATCTGAATATGTTCAAACCATGAAAATATGATTTTCGGATTAATGGGTCGGTTTTCCTAGAAGCGTTGATTTGTTGAGCTAACCTCAAGGTCAGCGTGGACGAGGCGAAGTTGGGTAGTGTACATCGGATGTACGCGCATCAGTGTTGATAACTTGATGTATGTGCATACATCAATTGTTGATAAGATGGACGATAGTTGCATTAGAGATGCAATTGGTATGACCGATACCTACCGATTGACCTAAGGTGACTTGTTGAGCTAACCTCAAGGTCATTCTTAGCAATGTCGGATATCGACCCACTAGGTCAATGTGCCATTTTGTTTCTTGGATTCATGATGAGGGTTATGGATTCTATTGAAACTAGTGGGAGCCATATGTATGTCATTTAAGTCCTTATGAGCATACATTTAATTCTATTCTAACTTTATTTCTCTCTCTCTCTATGTTTAGGTTGGTTGAAGATGTCGACTAGTGTGAATCTTCGCTCACTAATGGATGCAAACAAATTAACTGGACCAAATTTTCTTGATTGGCTGCGGAATCTGAGAATTGTTCTCAGATCTGAGGATCTAGGATATATCCTTGATTTTCCGCCCGGATCCACTTCCTGAAGGAGCTTCTGATGATGATCGAAGGCATATCGTAAGCATCTAAAAGACAGTGACATAGCTACCTGCATTATGCTTGCATCGATGTCACCGAGCTGCGAAGCAAGACGAGTCTATGGATGCTCACACGATAGTGTTTCATCTTAGAGTTGTTTGATGAGCAAGCACGGTCCGAGCGGTTCGAGACCTCGAGGTTGCTCTTTACAACGAAGATGACTCTGGTTCATCTGCGGTCAATATGCATTGAAGATGAATGGCTATATTGAGAGGTTGGCCGTCTTAGGTTTTGTGATGGATTACGAGTTAAGTATAGACTTAATTCTTGTTGGTTTGTCGGATAGTTATTCACGGTTTGTGTTGAACTATCGAATGAACCAAATATCCACCACAATTCCCGGTGATCAATCTGCCAAGCAATGAAACAATTTGTCAAGCAAGATAGCAAGCGTTCTTATTAGTGGATTCTTCTTCCTTTGGTTCCAAGAAGAGAAAAGAAGAAGAAAAAGGCTCGAAGCGAAAGGAAGTGCAGCGAAGGCAAGAAGAAGACCAAAGAGATCGCACCAAAAGGTACCGCTTCCATTCGGTAAGGCGGTCATTGGAGGCGAATCGCAAAATCTATCTGGAAGAATGAAGCGAAGAAGGCATCATTGCCTCGACTTCTTCGGTATGTTTGTCATTGAGGTTATCTTGTTTCGATCATAACATATGGGTATTAGATACGGTTGTGGCTCACATATGTAATGATATCGCGAGGCCTCGAGGACGATGGCGACTCATAAAGGAAGAAATGGACTGCGTGTTGGCAATGGAGCAAGAGTTCTTTGCATTAGCCGTAGGGACTTATGTTTTGACACTCCAGGTGGGCTTGTACTTAACTTGGATGATTGTTATTTTGTACCGTGTTAACAAAGAACATATTATGCATTTCTTGTTTAAATAAATTTGGTTTCCATTTGTCTTTTGGTAACAATGATTGTTCTATTAGTTCAAATGGAATGCTTTATAGTCTTGGTACATTATGCAATGGAATTTACATATTAGATATGTCACATCCGGTTATGAATGTCAATGACGCTAAAAGACATAAAGAGATAATTTAAAATCAACTTACTTATGGCATTATCGCTTGGCCATATAAATGAGAGGCGATCGCTAAGCTCCACAAGTGGAAGTTTAGGGTCATTCGATTATGAATCATATGACACATGTGAATCTTGTTTATTAGGCAAGATGACTAAGTTATCTTTAAGGAAAGGGTGAGCGGCGATTGGATTATTAGACCTAATACATTCGGATGTATGTGGTCCGATGTCCATCCATGCGAAGTGGTTGCCGTTACTTCATTACCTTTATCGATGATTATTCTCGATATGGGTACTGATGTCGATGAGATACAAATCAAGCGTTTGAAAAGTTCAAACAATTCGAAATGAAGTAGAAAAACAACTTGGTAAAAGTATCAAAACATTACGATCCGATCGTGGTGGTGAATACTTAGATCAAGAGTTTTGGATTATCTCGAGATAATGGGATTTTATCTCGATGGACCCCTCCTTACACACAACAAGCATAATGGTGTGGCGAAAGGAGAAATCGAACCTTGTTGGACGTAGTACGATCTATGATGGGCTTTACGATTACCAAAATCCTTTTGGGGATATGCACTTGAGACATTTGTTTACTTGTTAAGCGAGTTCCATCAAGCAGTTGATGTTACTCCATATGAGATGTGGACTAACAAGAAACCTTATCTTTCTTATTTGAAAGTATGGGGTTGTCACGCTTATGTGAAGCGGACACGGTCGAGATAAGCTTGAAGCAAAGTCGATAAATGTTTGTTAGTAGGATATCCTAAAGAAACAAGAGGATATCAATTCTACTTTCTTTGAGGAACAAAAGGTGTTTGTTTGATGCATCGCTGTCTTTTAGAAAGAGTTTCTTTTAAAAGAGGGCGGTGGGAGCAAAGTTGAACTTGAAGAAGTTCAAGATGCTCGGACGACGCATGAGATCAACTGCTGAACACGAAATTGTAACTCATCAGATGAGGTAGCAGTTCAACCTTCTACTACACACAAAATTTGTAGGTCAAGTAGGATCGCCTTTGTTCCAGAGATATGGATTTCGTGAGTGAACAGAATGACGTATTGCTCATAGAGGATGAAGAGCCTACCACCTATGAAGAGGTTACGAAGAGTTGAGTGTCGAAAATGACTTCGTGCCATGAAATCTGAAATGGATTCCATGTATGAAAACCAAGTATGGACTTTGGTTGATGCACTGAAGGATAAAACCTATAGGGTGCAAATGGGTTTCAAGAAGAAAACCGACATGGATGGTAATGTGATTACCTATAAGCGAGGCTTGTGGCTAAAGGCTTTTCGCCGAGACAAGGAGTTGACTATGGCGAGACCTTGATCGATAGCAATGCTTAAATCCATTAGGATACTCCTAGCCATTGCCGCTCATTATGATTATGAGATATGGCAAATGGATGTGAAGACAGCTTTCCTGAATGGAAATCTGGCTGAGGATGTGTACATGACACAACCTGAGGGCTTCATTTCCACTGATGGCGAAAAGGTATGCAAGCTTCAGAAATCCATTTATGGATTGAAGCAAGCATCCAGGAGTTGGAATATCCATTTTGATGAGACAATCAAAGAGTTTGGTTTCTCACAAAATCCGGATGAACACTGTGTGTACAAGAAGGTGAATGGAACTGCGATCGTATTCCTTGTGTTATATGTAGATGGCATATTGTTGCTAGGAAACGATGTCTCAATGCTACAATCTGTAAAAATTTGGTTGTCCAAACAGTTTGCCATGAAAGACCTTGGAGAAGCAACTTATATCCTTGGGATAAAGATTTATAGAGATAGATCGAAGAGGTTGCTTGGTCTTTCACAGTCAACGTACATAGACAAGGTGCTAAAGAGGTTTAGCATGGAGCAATCCAAGAGAGGGTTTCTTCCCATTGTTCATGGGATAACACTCTCGAAGTCTATGTGTCCTCGGACATAGGATGAGATGATGCGTATGAATATGATCCGTATCGTCTGCATAGGATCTATTATGTCTGTAATGCTATATCTGAGACCCGATGTATCATATGCTCTAAGTGTTACGGCGGATACCAATCGAATCTGGTGAGGGTCATTTGGGTGGTATCAAGAATATCTAAAGTACTGCGAAGAACTAGGATGTTTTCTTGATATATGGAGATGGAAGTCTCAGTGGCGGGCATCAGATGCGGTTTTCAATCGATAAGGGCGACTCAAGTCCCAATCAGGTTATGTTTTCACACTAAATGGCGGGCGATCGGTTGGAAGAGTTCCAAACGAGGCGAGCGATTCAACGATCGAGGCGAGTACATTGCGCATCGACGCAGCAAAGGAAGCGGTTTGGATCGAAGTTCATTTCGAACTTGGTGTGGTTCCTAGGCATGATGGACCCATCTGATTGTATTGTGACAACACTGGGGCTATTATTGCAGCAAAGGAGCCAAGGTCTCATCAACGATCCAAACACGTACCGCCGATACCATTTGATTCGGAGATCATTGCTCGAGGTGATGTCGATAGAGAGAATTCCACAGAGCGAATATTCACGATCCGTTGACAAAGCCATTGCCACAGAAGAATTTTGATTCTCATGTACTCGCTTATGGTATTAGATGCCAAGGCGATTGACTTTAGGTCAAGTGGGAGATTGTTAGAGTAGTGCCCTAAAGGCAATCCCCTTTAGCGCATTTTGTTCATAGTCATATATGGACTTTATGAATAAATAAAGCAAGGCATATTTCATTTATTTGATGTTCATTTTATTATGAATTGATAGTGATCTTTAATCAAATTAATGAAGTCCCTGATACATGACATAGCATGAAGGAAATTATGATGCGATCATACTACTGAGATTCCTATCATGTGCAATTATGTCGATATCTAAATTATCCTAGTTATAGGATTAACGAGGCGGACATCGTTAATCCGGATGACTAAGACATGTCAAACTCCTTGATTAAATCAAGCGGTAGATCTCGAAAGCGTAAATATTGAGATATTTAGATTTGACATGTGGATGCTTACTAGTGGTAGTAAGTACATTGGATGACTGCTATGAGATCATCACATGGATGTCTATACAAATGTCGTTGATAATCTTATCATAGCGATGGTGCAAGTATCCTTAGACTTGAGGTACTCGAGGATATCTTGAATCTTGATTACGTACTTTGACTCCATTCCTTGTTGCCTTTGAGAGGTCGCTCATAGGGTGGTGATTGGAGTGCGACTTGAGGTATTCGAAGGTAATTGAGTAGCCAATAGAGGATTCACCACTTCATTATAGCGAAGAGATACCATGGCCTCTTATCGGGATCATTACTTTGAAGTCTCTGGCCGGAGCATACATATGTCATGAAGATGGTCTTCGTGGACATATAAAGTAATGAGTCTAGGGCGAGAACCGATTACACTTGGACTAGATTTGATCGATCGGTCTAGTAAGAGTTGACACATTGCCCATACTCAAACCAAGTGGGGTATAGCATGGTGAAAGGACGAATTGCACGGTAATTGTCTATGGAAGGGTTCGTGATATGGTTTCATTAGTCAAACCAATTACTTTCGGTCGATTGGGGTCGTGATGTGTTCTAGATACCGCTCATGACTTGCTCAGATTAAGTGTTAATCTAAGTGGCCAACATAACCGGAACCTAATGGGTCACACGCAAGAGTGACTTCGGAGAATCGTAAAATAGTTTGGACGGAGATCCGATATCCGGAGAGCAATAGGATTAAATGGATCCCGATGAGATTGGGATATGCCCGATGAGATCGCGACATCGACATTCTTTGAAAACCATTTCGGTGATTTTTAATGGGGGCTAGCGGCAGTGGTAGGACCGAACCCAGTTTGTTGGACCACTTCAGAAATTATATATATTAATTAATTAAGTAAATAATTAATTAATTATATATATTATGTTAATTTCGTGGAAGCCATTAAATGGAGAAGAGATGTAAGTTTGAAAAGTCAAACTTCATCATTATTTAACATTTAAGGCATTTTATGCCTCCTACGTGGATGAGCCATCCACCAAGCCTTTCTATGTATTTTAATTAGTTAAAACACATATAAGAAGCTATGGAAAGAGAGCTTGCGGTGATGGAAGAAGAGAATCGAAATTGCTTAAAGAGTTAAGCTTTGGAAATTGTTTTCATCTTCTTCATCTCTTCCATTCAAGATTGCTTCTACTTCTCCAAGGCTCCACCAAGTTCATCCCATTTGCTCTTCAAGGCTAAGGTAAGAGCTAGCACTCTTTTCTTTAGTCTAGCTATTCCCGGGTCAAAAGAGTTTGTCCCGGTTAGGTTTTCCGACCTCTGCGTGGATACCGTTAGAGACGGTCTCCTTTGGTCGTTATGGTTTGATTGTTTGTACTTACACATGGATCCTGGCTTTCGGGAATGTCCCGGGACTCAAAAAATTTAAATTCCGCACTGTGGGCATGTGATGCCTACCCCGGGATTTTCCTACAGATGACCCATTTACAACCAACTCCTTAAAAACCTTCTGGCAAGTATAGAAGGTCTTAGACATTGTTTTGAGCCATTGATTTCAACTCTTCTTTCATAACATTAATCCATCTTTCAAACTTATCACTACCTATGACTTGTGAAAACAAAAATTATCAATGCCACAATTATAATTCGACACTTGCAAATAAACCATATAATCATCAGAAATAGCCGACCTTCTAACCCTTACAAGTTTATTTAAAGCTATACCAACTAGTTCATTTGCATGAGCTAGTAGTAAGTTAGGTTCTTCATGGAGTGCTTCTTCATTATTTAAATGTTGTTCTTGATTATTTTGATCTTCCAAAGCAGGAATATCGGTAATGGAACATCAACCCTTATTTCATTAATATCCACAACTTGATTTTCAGCACTCTTACTAACCTCACCATTCTCTAAAAATTTAGCATTGGTTGTTTCAATAATTCTAGAGCTATGGTTCGGCTAGCAAAACATTTACCATTTGGATTTCTCTAGGTAACCAATAAAGTAACACTAACTGTTCAAGATTCCAATTTTCTTTCATGTGGATTATAGATACGTGCTTCTGCTGGACAACCCCAAACATACAGGCATCTTAAAGGTTTCCTTCCAGTCCGTAACTCGAAGGAGTTTTGGGAACTGGCTTACTATGTTTAGCAGATACATAGCAGTTTTAAGTGCATACATCCACAAACTTTTGGGTAATGAGGAATTACTCATCATACTCCTAACCATATTCATTAATGTTCTATTTCGCCTTTCTGCTAGACTATTTTATTGTGGTGTGCTTGACATAGTATATTGTGCAGGTATACTATGATTTTCGAGGAACTTAGCAAACGGACCAGGACACTATCCATATTCATCATATTTTTCATAATATTTACTACCTCCATCAGATCTTGTAATTTTCACTTTTCTATCTGATTACCTCTCAACCTCCTTTATAAAAACCTCAAGGGTATTTACAACTTGAGATCTTTCATGCAACAAATAGATATATCCATACCGTGAAAAATCATCTATAAAGGTGATGAATTATTTTTCTCCACTAAAAGACAAAGTGTCAAAAAGTCCACAAATGTCAGTGTGTATTATTTCAAGAAGCTGACTGCTTCTTATGGCTCCTTTCTTGCTATATTTGGTTTGCTTGCCCTTAATACATTCAACACATAAGCTCAAATTGGTAAAATTTAGATTCAGTAGAATCTCATTTTTAACTAATCTTTCTAACCATTCTTTCGATATATGACCTAAACATTTATACCACAGGTAATCAGAATGTTTATTCGCCAAACTACATTTTTTTCCAACATTATGATTAACAATAAATAGGGATTCAGAAAAAAAAACATCAAGTTTCAATTTATTTAAACCATCCATAGGCATTCAATAACCAATAAAGGAATTATTCTTATATAAATTGAAACAACCATGTCTACCTTTAAAGGTATATCCACTAGCAACAAGTCTAGAAACAGAAATCAAATTTCTAAAAATTGAAGGTACATAAAGAGTGTTCATTAGATCCAAGTGATGCCTAGTATCTGATGTTAGCCTGTAAGTCCCTACACCTTCAATTGGGGCCTTCATTTAGTTCCCCATAAATAGAAAGTTGCTAGTTGGGCTTATGGTTTGGATTGTAAGGAATCCTTGCATCATATTGGAAACCTAAGTAGTGGCACCATAATCAAACTACCAATTATTATAAGGAACTTCAAATAAGTTTGATTCAAAGCATACAGAAACATAATGTACACCTTTCTTTTCGAACCAAACCTTATGTTTCAAATAGTCTTTTTGATAATGTCCTTCTTGCTTATAGAAATAGCATTTATCTAACTTTTGTCCCTTCCTTTGACCATTAGCAACCTGTGAAACTTTAGCAGGTCCTTTCTTCTTCAAATTCTTAGCCTTTGGTTTGAGTTTCTTTCCAGCTCCTTGACCCACTAGGTTAATAAAATGAATTCCTTATTTCTTTAATGTCACTTCCTCCTTAATAAGTTTACTAGACAATTCATCAATATTTCACTTATCGCTCAATGTGATATAATTGATGTGATGCGGTCTATATTTAGTAGGAAGTGAGTTTATGATAAACTGCACTAAAAAGGAGTCTTCCATAACCATACCTAGTGTTTTAGGTCTTACTGCGCTATTTGCCATATTAAGGACATATTGCTGCATACTCTTTGACCCATCAAACTTCATGATCGGTAGTTAAGCCATAAATGCCCTTACATGTGCCTTATCAATATAATGAAACTTATCTTCCACAAGATTAAGAAAATCTTTAGCATTTTGATTTTCACTGCTAGGAAGAGTAGACTTAATGTTGTTAGCAATCGTCATTCGCATAAAGTTCAAACATAGCCTGTTAGACCATGTCCAAGCCTTATAGTGTGTTTTTTCAGCCTCTATACTGGTATCATTTAGGTCAGAAGGCTTATCCTCTAATAGCACCAAGTTAAGATCCAAAGCACCTAAATGGAAAGTGACTTATTCGATCCATTCAGAGAAATTCACACCAGTGAACAAGGTAATAGAAGAAGCTTGAGAGTGAAGGCTAATAACTACAAACATATAAACGCTCACTAAGTAACAGATTCAGAGAGGAAGCATATACATTAAATATATTGCAGCTTTCCTTTGGGTAAACACAACAATACATATCATCACCATCATTTAAATGTTATTTAAACTTTATAAGAAAATTAAATAAACTTCGTCAAATACATCTAACATCTTTGGATAACTCTACATATATGACAAGAGTATATCAATTTTCTCCTTTATATTTATTAGTTATAAAACATTGATTGATTCACCTTTGGGTAAAGTCTTTAATTTCTATCAACTAATAAAATTTTATAATATAAAATACATGAATTATATGACCACACATTTAAAACTAATTTGGTCACTTTGGTGACTAACAAATTAATTTTAAGTATATTATCATATAAATAATAATAATAATAATAATAACAATACATCCATAAGATATGCATAAGATGAAATTAAAACGTAAGAAATCAAAAATTTTAAAAGCCAACTTTAAGCATTCAGTATTTGACAATCTTAAGAATATATTATGGTAACGTTAATGGGACAATATTGAATAGAAACTATCAAAAGGGACGCACAGAGCCACAGATGCTTATTTTTCCTTGCTTACAAAATTTTCTTTTAACATTAACACACTACATCAAGCAAATCAAAGAAAACAACTTTAATAATGTACGCCCTCTCTCATTATTTCTAATATTGTATCACCCTCTCCAAGAAGCGTTCCTGGAGCAAAACATCCACTTTCACACTAAAATTTTGATTCTTGAAAGTTAAAGACAATTTGGTGGTCACAATCATGAAAACGACTTAACGGTGGCAACAAAAAATCACATTATTGTTTATAAGGTTGTCACATATCGTATCCCCAGATTTCAAGTTCTTGTTGTCTTAAAAAAGGACGTAGGTTTAGCTTGGAAAAATTATCATAAAGCCTAAACACTATGCAAATGGTAGCTTAATAAAGAAAATAAGCCAAGACCATCAAACCACTATCAAAGGTTTACGGGAAGCGATAACAGGTAGGTTGCAGCAACATTTTTTTAATTAAAAAATATCTTAATAAAACAATCATCAAATCAGCAATCTAAAGATTATTATCTATTCAAAACCCTAGGCTCTGATGCCACAATGTAAGATTTTTCAGTTCTTAAAAATCAAACTTCAAAGACATAAATCATACATAAATTATGAATGATACAAAAATTATTCGTGCTCATTCAGATCTTGAATATAATAATAGCCATATAGATGAAGAAAATAAATCACTTATCATGAGCGAAATTCGTCATTTTGTAGAGAAGAAAACTTTTACTGATTATGAACTGCTTTCTCTCTTTTGACCCTCTTTTTGTACGATAGCTTGATGGATAGCTCAATGCACAAATAACTACTCTTTTTGTATTTGTGTTTTATCTGTACTTGATTACGATAGAGAGAGGATTAGTTTATATACACTTCTTTATTGACATTAAAAATTGTACATTCATCAAGTACTAAATTAACGGTTAAGATTTAATGTACTATTAAATTAAGAAAATCCTAAACCAAGTTTAATATGGGCTTATAAAAGATTTGGGCCATAACATCAAGCCATTTTTTTACATTAAACAATGACAAAAAAGAGGATGAGAAAATTTGATAATTATTAGAATGAGATTGGTAATACCATGATAATTACTACTATTTTAACTTTGAGGTGGAAGTCAAATGGCATCAATATCTGACTATACAAATAATTGAACAATATTTGTGGTTATATAAGTAGCTGCACTTATGTTTGAATTTGCTTTGAATATTAGAGGTTATATAATGAGTCCATATTATCTTGGTTTCATCCATAAACTTTAGAAACATTAATATGTGCTAGAAATTGGTATGTACTAAAAATATGAAAGGTAAACTTTAAGCCTTATGGTATGTTAGTTTTTTACTTTCAATTTTTTTATGATTATCTTTCTTATGATTATATATATATCATTGAACGCATTAATACTGGAGGGCCTAAGTATTTTAAACCTCCGATCAGGAAAAATATGGGCAAGCTTATGGCCGAGGCCCAGCTCAGCCCACCCCGTTGCTACGGACATATTAAGTAGCGTATTATTCGGTACATGAACACCTCTTTTTCTATAATCGCAATTGACTAATTATGCTTTGACTCCTCCCCAATGTACTTCCTGAATGGTAACTGGCAATCATCAGATCGGGTCCAAGTCCAAGCACTTTGATTGTTCATACACACCAAGTTTATCTCTTCTCCAACAAAATGTCAATCTTTTAGAATCACTTTGTCAATGGGTTCCGTTTCTATTCCTCAAAACTTAACAACAAAGTGATAATATTTAACTACTTTTTTTTCCCCATGATTTTTTATTAATTCTAATAGCCTAAAGTTACTGTCTTTTATCTTTTTCCACTAATTTTGATTTGCATAACTTGGAATATTACATTGTTTAATTGCTTAACATAATCTCGATTTATATATTTTAGATTTTTGGAACGTGTCAACATTCAAATTCTAAACTCCAACTCTTCCTCTTGAGATATCATTTTTCAACGTAGCCAAAGTCAAAAAATGGTTAACTTGCCTTTTTACTCACTCAAAATACAACGCATTTCTATTTTTTACACGACATATAAACGATTTTGTTGGTCCCACTTAAACGAATAAGAAATCGACACGTAATCATTCGTACCTCGGCGGGTCCCACTATTTCAAAGATGTCACCGAGCTTTCGCACGCCGCAAAAACCGCTTCCAATAAGAAATAAAGATGATTATATTGCAACGTGGCGGAGTTTTAGTGGGTGATGAAAGATGACAGTTTGGAAAGTTTTGTATGTTAGAACATCCTGCCACCAACTTTCCGCGACGAATTCAAAATGGAAAGGCACAACGGCTGAGGGAAATTAAGAAAAAGGAAAAAGAACGAGTAATCCTAATACTAATAATGTTATTTTTTAATTATTCACGAGATAGTTTAAGAAGATTTTAATTATTAAAAGATTTTTTTAAATTAATTATTTTTAAATTAATTCTCGCTCGAATTAGATAGATTCTTTATAAAAAGTAAAATTCTGATATCAAATTTTAAATAATTACATATATAAAAATAATTCAAATCCACGACTTTACTTAAATAAAAAGAATATCTTAATAACTCATATGCGCTCGGGGTTAATAATATTGTTTTTTATCAAAAACAAAACATGGCGATGGCGACGGCGTCAGAATTTGAACGAAAACAGCATTAGTAACCCAAAGGTCCCAAACACGTTCACAGACACGGGCACAGCTCTTATTAAGCTGTCCTAAATAAATAAATATCCTCAAACGCGCTTCCCCACTTTCAACGTTCTCTTACAATAACTCAAAACTAACTTCAAACTCACATTCAAAGTTCATGGCTTCTTACTTCAATCTCCTCTCTTTGCTACTCCTCGTTTCGCTTCCCTGCTCCATCGCTCAGTCGCCCTCCTCCTCCGACGCTCCGGCCCCGGCGGCCACTCAGTGCAATGGTATTTTCTTGTCCTACCAATTCAATGGTGGCTCCCAGCTCATGCCCACCGCTCCCAAACGCCAAGCTTACAGGTTCGAGTCTACGCTCAGTCTGCAAAACAATGGGGTCGATGAGCTTAACTCGTGGAAAGCTTTTGTGGGCTTTAAGCACGATGAGCTTTTGGTGTCTGCTTCTAATGCGATTCTCGCGGATGGGTCTACTTTTCCTGCTAAGGTTGGGAATGGGACTGTTTTTGCTGGGTATCCCATGACTGATCTCAAAACTCCGATTGAGACGGCTGGTGATTCCACTCAGACTAGTGTTCAGGTTAAGATAGTCGGGACTGAGTTTGGTGTGCCGTTAAAGTCTGTGCCTTTGCCCGAGAATATCTCGTTGGCTAATGATGGATTCGTTTGTCCTCAACCGACCACCGATGGTAAGTTCATTGCATCATTTCTTGTCCCTGGGATTTTCACTTTTCCATGTTCAGAAATCCTATGATGTGAAGATCAATTCTTTGTGCTGTTACCGATGTGGGTTTAGTTTTGTAGGTAATTTTAGCCAGTTGTATTATTCTTTGGAAAAGATGGTTATGGTTAATTGGTGCCTTTTATGTTTCACATTTTGCCATCACATCTTTTAAAGGTTCGATTTACCATATTTAAGGATCTGATTGTGAGGTGAGAGAAATATTTGGTTCAACCCTATGGGTTGAAGGTGTTTGACTATTGATGAGAGATATATATAGGTATATCTATGCTGGACTTGCTTCAGAGCTTCTGATTATTGATGATCTAACTCATACTCCGCATATTTGGGTAATACGATATGGTGGACTGTATTTGTTCATAAGTTGGACTTTGGACCCTTTGTTGCAAGGATTTGGCATCTCTTGTTAGATTTCCTCCTTCACCCCTTGGGTGCAATTATTTTGTCCAAGTTTTCGGATTTGTGTTTTTATTTAATATATTTCTGATCTGATCATAATGATTATGCCTTCACAACGAACTGTGAATGCTTATACTAGATTGCTGCTAAATGAAAGATAACCCTGTGGAATTGATATCTTAAATTTTGATATCTTAACTTGTGTGGTTTCCTTTCCTTTCCTTCCTTTCTTTCCTTCTGTTTATTTTACCTTTCAATCTGATTTAGTGACAGATATTGTTCGATTTTATGGCTGGTACTATCTGCCAAATTGTCGTTAGTTTCTTCTACTCATGGCGAGTCATCAAAATTAGAAGACCATATGAATTTTCTTTTTTGACTTGCATTTTGAAGTTCACATATGTTGCTTAGTTGTTGACGTGGTGCATTTCTGGATCTTCGCAGGTAGTCTCATGTATGTTTGTTGCACCAGAGATGCAAATTTTAAATCAAACATAACAGTAGAGGGTGAGTTTCTGCCTCGCCAGAGTGGGGATCTTACGATTATGTATGATATCATCAGAACATATGAATCTAATTATTGGGCACAAGTTACCATTGCGAACCATAATCCCCTTGGCCGTCTTGACAACTGGAAATTGAGCTGGGACTGGATGGAGGATGAATTCATATATACTATGAAAGGTGCTTATCCTTATGTTGTTGACTCTTCAGACTGTATATTTGGTTCTCAAGCTACATACTACCAGCAATTGGACTTTGCAACTGTACTGAACTGCCAAAGAAGGCCAACAATAATTGACCTACCCCCAACAAAAGCCAATGACACAAACTTGGGCCTGATCCCTTCTTGCTGCCGAAATGGTACAATCTTGCCACCATCAATGGATGCAAGCAAGTCTACTTCAGTTTTCCAGGTGCAGGTTTATAAAATGCCCCCAGCTCTCAATCTGTCTGCACTTACACCACCGCAAAACTGGAAGATCAATGGCACACTCAATCCAGATTATCAATGTGGCCCTCCAGTTAGGGTGAGTCCTAGCCAATTTCGAGATCCTAGTGGCTTGCCATCGAATTCCACTGCATTTGCCAGCTGGCAGGTTGTGTGCAATATCACACAGCACAAGGGAGAAAGCCCTAAATGCTGTGTGTCATTTTCTGCATACTATAATGATTCTGTTATCCCATGCACCACCTGTGCATGTGGGTGCCCCAGTAGTACAGCCCGTACCTGTAGTGCCACTTCTCCAGCCATTCTCCTACCACCAGAGGCACTTCTTGTTCCTTTTGAGAATCGTACTAAGATGGCCGTAGCATGGTCTAACCTGAAACACCGACAATTACCAAACCCACTCCCATGTGGAGATAACTGTGGAGTTAGCATTAATTGGCATCTTTATACAGATTATACAGGTGGATGGAGTGCAAGAATCACACTCTTCAATTGGGGAGATACTGCATTTCCTGATTGGTTTGCAGCTATGGAATTTGATAAAGCAGCTCCTGGTTTTGAAGCAGCATACTCATTCAATGGAACTCTGTTGAGTGAACTCAGCAACACCATATTCATGCAGGGGCTTCCAGGATTGAACTATCTTGTTGCAGAAACTGATGGAACCAAACCAGATAAGGATCCCAGGGTACCTGGAAAACAGCAATCCGTGATTTCATTTAAAAAGAAAAATACGCCGGGACTTAATGTGGCTGGTGGAGATGGTTTTCCCACTAAAGTATTCTTTAATGGGGAAGAATGCTCACTTCCATCGGTTTACCCAACAAGTGACAGTACAAGAATGAGATCAAGTCTAGTTTCATCACTCCTGGCAATTGTGATATTTGCACTGGTGTGACCATAGATTGAACTGTTAATAGTTCCTGCATTCTTTCATTGTTGTGGTGGTTACATCCTCAACCAGGAAGTCTGACATGGCGGAATGACCGGAAGATGTGCACACCAAGATTGATACATACAGTCTTATGTCATGAAATGTAGTTGTGCTGATATGTTTAGCACCTTGAGAATGGAGCCTCTATACGAAATGCCTTGATAGCATTTCCATATAACTGATGTACAATTTGAGGTTTTACATAGGCATCATTGAACAGGACTTCAGGGTTTGAAGCATAAGATCTGTTGTGTAAATTTAGTCTGATTGTATATATACTTCTTGTGCAAGACTAAATTTGGTTTTTTAGTGGCGTGCTTTGTTTCAGTTTTTTCAAAGGACTTGTAACTTATCCCGAATTTCAGGGGCAACAGTTCTTGTCGGTCTATCAACCCTTTGAAAACAGGATAGAACTTAGTAGTTCAAAGTTCGCCGTATTGGGTGAAGTATTAGACATATTGAATGGTTGTTGATGTGATGAAACTAGCTATTCAATATCAAACAAGGGGCGTTGTGTCTGGTTTATGTCAGATAGATACCTTGCCATCGAAATCTCTGCTGAGGTTTACCAGGCTTTCATCGGAACATAAGAAATACCTCAGAACAATGGTGGACTCACTAGCAATTTTCGGTTGGGGCGCCAAGTCTATAATGCTGAATAATTGTAATCTAGTTGATTTGGGATATGTTACACCCATTTAGAAGGGAAGGTCAATAAAACTTTTGCCAACAACCTTACAAGAAAGAGATCAATAATCATTTTCAACAATTGTATAAAGCTGATGGTCTATCCTTTCCTAAATTTCATGAAAATTCTCTTTTCTAAAGGCGGTATAATAACAATTGTTGCTTGCCTTTCATGCCAACGTCATCATTAGAAGCTCCCAAGTACGGGTGTAGCACAAATTCCATATTAGCAAGCTAAGAAGCACATCATCAAGATATATGACTTAATTGTTGAGAACAATCAAATTGGATATGTACATAGAGGCCAATCCTTAAATAAGAGATTAAAACAAAAACATTTACTTAAATATGTTATTGAGGTTAGAAAATCTGCAGGTATCTAAGTACTTTCAAGTCAACAGTTGCTTCTGCTAGATTTTCCAAAACTTTTGCACATATGCCTTTGCATATCATGCAGCAGCAGTATTATTACATTTAGAACACTTGATAAATCTCTTCCTGCCCATCTCAACTTGACCTCCTTGTTTCATTTAAACCAGCAGAATCTGATATTCTCAAACGAAATGTGGCCACCTTAATCTTGTCTGTTGCGCTAAACACAAATTTAGACCTTCCACAATTCCAAGTAACAGCAACTATGTACACCTGAAACTGAAACAGTGAAGAGATTTACGTAGAGTTCATGTCTTAAACACGAATATTATCCATGGTGTAGCCATCCAAGTCAAATTCATTTCCAGCTGATCCAATTCCTCCCTGCTGCTGCAAAAATAATTTTCACACTTCAGTTACTCGAAATTTAGTTGCAAATAGAAACATTGGACATTATATGGAAACAAACCTGTTTGAGAAGTGCGTTCATGAGATCATCCTGACCAAACTGTTCAGTTAACACTGTCATCTGCGGATTTGCTTCAGCAATTCTTTCACTCTTCACAAGTCTCGCTGTATTCGCTGTGAAAAAAGTATCAAGTTGTTGTCCAACACACGGTGTATTACGATGTTCAGTAGCTGAAAAATTTGGTTTTAGAACAGATACATTATCGTTCTGTCCGCTTCCTTGACTAGAAGAGAAACCTTGATCTAAAATTGACTGCCCAACATCTAAGTTGCTTTGAAGAGAACTGGGTTGTTGAGAGGCATTGAAGGTCAACCCTACATTCTGCAATTCCCAATCATTGGATTTGTGCTGATGCAAAGCACTGAAAATGTCATAACTTGGCGTGTATCCTCCTGACACTTTCATCTCTGAGTTAACAATCTCCTCTTGATATGGCACTTTAGAAGAGAGATTGGGTATCCCCAGAGTACTTCCGAGAGGAAAGCTGTGGCCTGGGAGTTCTGCAGAGTTGTTCATGGGGATGTTCAACAGTGAAGCAGACTGGGAAACTGGGTTATATGTTGCACCTCTCCCATTTTCAGTCAACCCATTCCTAGCCAAGACCCCACTACTACCAGCAACGGGGGTTGATGCAATAGGTTGGCCCATAGATGATGGAGGTCTGGAGACCTGGGTGGCATTATCATTTAGCACTTGACCTCTAGGCTGCGGTTGTGACATCTGCATTAACAAGGAGTTACTTTGAACAGCCTGATCTTGTTGGGCATTGACTTGCACATTGATACTCCCATGGGATTGGAGTGAATGATGTAAACTTGTGAGCTGCTTGGGCTCCATGGTTGTTGGGATTCCATGGAGCAAATTCATCTGCCTATTGTTGCTCAGATGTTGCTGTTGGCCATCCCCATATCTTACTTTTGGACTTCCAAAGCTAAAAAGGTTCCTTTGATCCACAATGGGCATGGGCATTCTAGGTTTTGCTGGTGAGTGACCAATTCCTGCTGCTTGCAGTGTTGCAAGACTTTGTGCTGGAAGTTGACCAGTGGCAGCAAGTGTTTGAAGCTCAAGTCCATTTAGTGAGGATAATGCTCCATAAGCTGGATCTTGTGGAGTAATAAAGGAGTTGCAGTTGCTCAAATTGTTCGGGTGCTGTGCAACCCCACTTAACCTTCTAAGATACAGGCGATATTTCTATTTGACACGGTAGGAAAATATCAGTATTTGCTAGAGATAAATTTAAGATAAGCAGGTAATCATAACGTACCTCAAGTCGCAAATTAAGAAATAAAAGAATTATGCTGGTTAATCTTCATTAGTGAACTATTTTAAGTTATACTTGAGTGTATCATACCTGAAGATGACTGGCAACATTTTCTCTGGTGAGCCCTTGAATATTCATCAATTCAAGAATTTTCTTTGGAACAGCCTCTGTTATTACAGACCGATGTAGGAATGTAAGAGGCAACAAAATTTGAAATCAATAATCTAATTACTAGAAGACAACTAGGAAAAATGGATGAGACATGGGAATTAATCTGACAGTAGACGTAGCTGTAGGATACGAAATAAAGTTGGAAGAGCACAGTTCAGAGGGCAAACCATAACCGATTGAAATTTAATCGCAACTAAGGGTTGCACGTATTATTGGACAAATTCCTATTGCATGATTTATTTTCTCAAAAGTCCCCTAACTCATATTTTGACTATAGCTTATCCAAAATTATAAAATTCATTATATAGATAAAAAGAGAAGGAAAAAAAACCAGCGTAATTGAATAGAAGGGCTGTAAGATACGCACTGTCGATGCCTAGTTGATTAACAGCTCCAACAAACTGTTGATGAAGCTCAACTGACCAAACTACCCGTGGTTTCTTTAATGTGGACGTATCTTCCCTGTCCTCAATTTCTTCTTCTTCATTTTTCCTCTTCTTTGAGGTCCTCCAATTTCCTTCATTTGCTGAGGATGAATAATCCACATCTTCAGATAGTTTCTGTTGCCTATCTCCCTCTTCTGCGCTTCCTGATTGCTCCAATTCCCTATACTCATTCTTTTTCTTCCGAATCACGTGCTGCCATATGTTCTTCAGTGCCTCAATCCGGACTGGTTTAATCAGGTAATCGCATGCACCATGAGTAACACCCTTCATGACAACGTTTTTTCCATCATCAGCAGACATCACTGTTTATTACATGGATTATGTGTTAGACACAACATTGATCTAAACTATATGACCAACAACTGTAACCAAATTATATTAAGCCATTACAGTTGAATACTTACTGATCACTGGCAGATCCATCTCCAGTCCAATACACTCTAGCAGTTTGAAGCCATCCATGTCAGGCATATGGACATCACTAATAACAATATCGTACCCATTTTTGTTCTCTCGAAGCAACAACAAGGCAGTTTCAGCTCGATTGCACTTTGTTACTGAAAAATGTCACCACAGAAAAAAAAAAAGAATCAACCACTTAATGAAGACTAACATGAGCTTTCTGATCTCTGTCTCATTCACAAACATCCAAAACACGGATATTTCTTTAATCCTTCGGATGGCATACAAATTACTTCAGCGAAAAAGATAAGGATTGACTTCAAAATTATCAGGAGTTTTACGAAACTTAGCAACACCAAACCAAGCCACAACTTGAACATAAACCACAGTTTGATTTACAGCTCAAAGGAATGTTAAAATTGTTCTTCATACACCTAACATATTCGGGAAGAAAAACCGTCGAAGAACACAAAATAGTAATCCTTTACATGTTTAACTTCTAGATGCGTCTGAAGAAACTAGATTGATACCAAAATCGCAAATTTGAATAACAAAAGTGACACCAGCATAGCAAAATTAGAGGCGCGATGCTTGCAAGAGTAACTACACTTCATAGAAACCTCTATCGTACCTTCATAAAGACATGTTCTGAGCATCTTCTCGAGGATCATGAGGCATGTTGGATCATCATCGACAACCAGAACCCGTAGACCGGCCGGAAACTGATCGGAGACCACCTCCCCGGATTTCCAAGCAACACTAGTAGTACTAGAACTAGCCATTGGCATAGATCTCTTAACGTTGTTCAGATTCATAGCTGAAAAACTTGGATCAAGAAACAAAAAAACAAAGATACAGAGAGCACAAAATTCACATTCATGGACTTGAACTTGGCATCAAAAAATTGGTACCCGGCTCAAAACTGAAAGAACCCAGTTTAAGATATTGGAAGAATTGAAAGAAAGATGGAACTTTTGGAATTACTAAAGGGGAAATTTTTTTATGAATATATTTTAGACGAACGAATTTAGAGTTAAGAAGAAGGCCATGGCGTGGCAACTTGAAACTCCAGTTTCTTTGTTTCTTGAATTATTATTTTTATATATAAAAAATTTCCGACTATTTTATTCAAAAGTAGGTCAGTCCTTGAATAGTGGATCCAGCTCACACATGTAAGTTAACCAAGTCAACACTGCATCCCCAACCCACTTCACAGCAGGCAGCAGCACACCCCTACCACCAAGGTTGAAGTGTGTTCCTAATTTCGCTGTTTGGTTTTTAGTACTTTTGTCTTGTCTTCTAATCCAGTAGGATATTTTGGGTTGCCAGTTTTTGTGAGTTTTTCCTTTTTCAAGCCCTTGAGTGGAATTGATGGTCTTGGCAATTATCATTCTGATTCTCTGCTAATCCATAAAAAATGGCTCTTGTCCATTAATCCATGCCTTTTGAATAGGATGTTTAATATTACCCGTTATTGCTGCATATAATTCATCTGATAGTGACTCCATCAGAACTTGGTACTTACCAAAGGTAATCAATCCCATCCAAGTTTGCATCTTCATTCTCTAACCAACTCCAATTTGGTATATGCATTATGATAAAGGAAAGTTTAAATTTAGTGAGTTTTGAAGTTGGCGGAAATTGACATGGTGGGTTGGCTTTGGTTTCCACTTTCAAGTTTGAAAAAGAGTGGCCATATCATATGCATGCATTATCACATAATCACATACACATACTGTATGTATATAATATATAGTTGAGTTCACTCTTTTTAGGTTTTACCTTTTAAGGTGTTGTCTTCTTGAGGACCGGAAAGCTTTCTGGTATTTACCATTCTTTATTGGTCAAAAAATGTCAAAAGAACAAAATTAAAAAAAATATATATATATATAACCAATACCAGTTCTTACGGGGATTCCTCGTGATAGCCCCATCACAGGGAACTGAAATGGGCATCCGGTCCGAAGACCTTTTCATTTTTTGAATTGAAGCTCTTCTTTTTAAGTCTCTCAGTCAGTCCCAAGTCCCGACCTTTGATGGTAACTCTCCCATGGCATCACCTTTATTTTATTTTTATTGATCCTCAACTGATATGGGTATCTTTGGCTTGCATTTTCTCGCAATCTCTTCACTTTTATTTCCTTTCTTGTTTTCTTTTTGCGCTTACAAAACAGAGTTTCCAGGTTATGTTATTATGTAGTAGTTATATGCATTTCAAATATATTAAATTCAACAATTAAGTGAGTAACAATTAGGTAGGAAAAGAAGAACTACTCGTTCATCAAGATTCATGTTGTTATATTTTTTCCCCAAATTAAAAACCTTAAACTTGAAATCTTGCATACATAATAAGCTTTGCTTTTCACTGCAAGAAAAGCAGTGAACTTGCTAAAGTAGCATGCTGCAAACGTATATTCCCTGCAACCTTTTCTCCCTTCCGATGAATATCTGAATATGAATATAAGCCTTTCAACTTTCACCGTCAAAAACCGTGACTTTCCTTTGCCTTCGAGGTCCAAAACCCAATAAATATTGAGAGAAAAAGAACAGTGACAGACACCCATTAACACTCCAAACTGCTCCTGGACGTACCCATCAAAATCCTTAACTAACTACTGGAAGTAGTGTATGCTTCAGGCTTTCTTCTTTACCCTTTTACATCCAGCTCAGTCAAGCTCACGCGAGGATTAAACAATGATTTACTTTCATGAGACGTGGCGTTTCCTGGAAGTTGTACAAAAGTCCAACCAACTTTTCCCATCCCGTTTGTTTTTCTGAGAAGTATACGTGTTTGTTTGTTTTTTATTAAGCATATATACTAAGAGCGACCGGATGGACGACCACGAAATAGATCCCTATCGTCCATTTAATCCAGCGGCCTATATTCTTTTTTTTTCTTTTTTTTTCTGTTTATTGAATGTTGTGTCTTTGCGCGATATACACGCAATCTTCTGATCCAAATATTTTGTCATTTTGTCAGGCACGCTCTCTCTCTTTGTTTTTCCTCTCCGCCCTTGTCTTCCTCTTTTTCTGTTTGTTGAATGTCGTGTCTTCGCGCAATATGCACGCAATTTTTTGATCCAATCTTTTGATGTAATAGTTTGTCAGGCGGTCGCGTTTGTGACTACTTAAAAAGCAAATGAGATAGACGATCACGGAATAGATCCATGTTGTCTCCTTTCTCTGTCTTTGTTTTTCCTCTCCGCCCTTGCCTTCCTCTGCTTTTTCCATTCCAGCTGTGGTTATCGTAGCTGTTGTTGGTGTCGAGAGAATATCGGTAGTTTCGACGTGAACCTAGCATAAGGTTGTTCACCAACTGGACGTCGGATGTTGTAATCGCATCGTCTCGGTTTCCAGTTGTTCTTTACTTGTAAATCTTCTTTAAGCTTTTTTTGTTTTGGTGTGTACAGATGTTTTTCGAGTTTCGTTGTTGTTGCTGTCGACTGTTGTTGCTGTCCACTGTTGTTGATGTCATTGCTGCGTGAACCTAGCATAAGGTTGTTCATTCACCAACTAGACGTCCGATGTTGTAACCGCATGACAGGAGACCAACTTTTGCAGCAGCGTCGTTTGAACAGAAGCAACTTTTGTTCTGTTGGATTTTTATTAACTCTCTCTTATTACAAACATCATTAATTGTGTTATTATTATTAGGTGTATATATATATTTATTTATTTACTTAGTAAAATTTATTTTATTATTTTTATCATTATTCTTATTATTATCTTATTATTATTATGATTTAAATTTATTTCCATTATTATAATAACTATTAAATATTAATCGAACATATACTTATTGTTATTATTATTATTATTATTTAAATTTAGTGCCATTATTATAATAACTTTTAAATTACTTATTGTTATTATTAAATTTATTATAGAGTAATTATTAAATTAAATAAAATTATTATTAAATTGGTTGTTAATAATTGCATAAATCTTTTTGCTCTATGTATTATTATTTTTGTTAGTATTATAATTATAATTATAAATTAGTTTTAATTATTTGAATAACTATTGTTATAATAGAAATTTGTTATAATTATTAATTTTCTTCTTATTATTATTAATTTTATTATTCGATCAATTTTATATTCCTTATAATTTTAATGATTATTATTATTATTTTCCGACTTGAGTGTATATACTTAGTATTATAAATCTTATTAATCTT
This sequence comes from Erythroxylum novogranatense, assembly GCA_029891385.1. Classification (NCBI taxonomy): domain Eukaryota; kingdom Viridiplantae; phylum Streptophyta; class Magnoliopsida; order Malpighiales; family Erythroxylaceae; genus Erythroxylum; species Erythroxylum novogranatense. Next base: position 48,117,090 of record CM057227.1, read on the forward strand.
TTAATTATATTTATTATCAACATTACTATTATTATTAATAATTTTGTTATTATTATTAAGTGTATAATTTTTATTTAGTTATTTTTATTATTTTTCTTCATCATCATCATCATCATTATTATTATTATTTATAAATTTTATTCCCATTATTATAATAAGTATTAAATATTATTATTAAATTGGTTATTTTATTATTATATTTATTGTAGAGTAATTATATAAATTTTGTAATTATTATTAAATTCCTTTTAATAAGTTTATTATTCTTTTGCTATATGTATTATTATAATTATTAGTATTATCGATTATTGTTATTATTATTACTATTATAATATTCATTATGATTATAAAATTTCGTAATTATTTTAATTTCTATTATTATAATGATATACGTTATAATTCATATTTTCATTATAATTATTATCATTATTATAATCTGATTATTATTATTATTATTATTATCATAATTCATACTTCTGAACTTTTGCAGAAGAGAACTAGTTATTAACTTGGACAACATATCATTTATAAACATTATTAAATTTGTTATTATTATTAGCTGTATATATTTATTTATTGAGTTATTTACATTTATTTTATTATTTTGATAATAATAATAATTACACCTATTATATAAAATATAATTATATTTATTAACATTATTTAAATATATTTCCATTATTATAATGACTATTAAATATTCAATTTAAATTACTTATTGTTATTATTATTAATAATGTTATGATTATGTTTATTATTACTTAAATTTATTTCCATTATTATTAGGTGTATATATTTATTTATTTAGTTATTATGATATTAATTTATTTTTTATCATGATTATTATGATTATTAATTTTATTAATTTTATTATGATATTAATATAATTTCAAAAATATAAAAACATTTATATATTAGTCCGAACATATACTTATTGTTATTATTATTATTATTATATAAATTTGTTGCCATTATTATAATCACTTTAAAATTAGTTATTGTTATTATTAATTTTATTATAGAGTCATTATTAAATTAATTATAATTGTTATTAAATTCGTGGTTAATAATTTCATAAATGTTTGTGCTATATGTATTATTATTATTAGTAGTATTATAATTATAATTATAATTTTCTTTATGATTATTATTAGTATGATTATTATTATTAGTTTTATTAAATTTGTTCCCATTATTATAAAAAGTATTTAATATTATTATTAAATTGGTAATTGTTATTATTAATTTTTTGTAGAATAATTATATAATTTATTGTAATTATTATTAAATTCCTTGCTAATAAATTCATTAACCTTTTCTAATATATTTTAATATTATTATTATTATTAGGATTATAAATATAAATATAATGATAATATTCTTTATGATTATTAAAATTTTAATTAAATTAATTTCTATTATTATAATGAAATATGTTATAATTGTAATTTTCTTCTTATAATTTTTAATTTTATTATTCTGATTAATTATTTTAGCTTATAAATTTTTTTAATTTTAATCTTCCGACTTTATTTTGTATTGTTATTATTATAAATTTAATTAATTATTTAATTAAAATTTTATGAATATTATTATTAGTATTAGTATTAGTATTAGTATTATTATTATTGTTATTATTATTATTATTCTTATTATTATTATTATTCTTATTATTATACAATTCCTTATAATGATTAAATGCATATATCTTTATTTGTAATATATGTTATACAATTGCTTATTATTATTAAAATTAGTATTCTAATTAATAGAATCATTTTTACACTTTTTATATATGCATCATCATGTAAAGAAAGGAAGCGGTCTGTAAGTTAACACATTTCACGATGGTCGCTAGGCGACGCGTCGCCCTAGCGACCACAACCATTTACCCATGGTCGCTAGGGCGACGCGTCGCCTAGCGACCACAACCATCATCTTGATGGTCGCCAGGCTGACAGCGTCGCCTAGTGACAAAAACTATACTAAAGCTCTAGGCTTACGCCGCTACAATGAGAACATCCATTGAAAGCAAATTTTTTTAATTATTATTAGTATAGTTATTTGTATTTATTAGCATTTAAAATAATTATTACTATTTTTCGAATTTGTTATTATTATGTCTAAGTATTAGTATTATTATTATTATTGTTCTTATTTTTATTATCATCTTTATTATTATTATAATTATTGTTATTATTATTATCATTCATCAAATTAAATAAATTTATTATTTTATTATATTATTATTATTGTTATTTGTATCTCTTAGTATAGAAATTAATTATTACTATTTATAAATTTTTATTATTCATTACATTAATTATCTTTATTATTATTATTTTATTATTATGATCTTTGATATGATTATTAAACAAATTCATTATATTAATGAATTTTAAAAATAGGAAAGCAGGAAAATAATAATTATAGTTAAAAAATTTATGCTATTATTATTATTATTGTTATTATTATTATTATTATTGTTGTTGTTGTTGTTATTTGTTTTTTGTATTTTTATTAATGTTAATATTATTATAATTAGTAATACCATCTTATATTTTATTTTATTATTATTATTATTATTATTATTATTATTATTATTATTATTATTATTATTATTATTATTATTATTATTATTAATTATTAGTATATTATTCAATTCCTAATTATTATTATTATTGTTATACAATTCCTTATCAGTATCATTATTATTATTATTAAGTGTATATATTTATTTATTTAGCTCTTTATGTTTATGTTTTAGCATCATTAGTAATATTATTATTATTATTGGTTTTGGCATGTACTTGCATAAAAATGTAGTCAACACGTACGAAACTTACTAATACAAGTTATCCACATTTTCTCCCATTCTTGATGATATGAGAGCAAAAGGAGCAGAAGGGTGAAAAAGACAAAATTCAATCTAAATTTGGCCTGAATTTAACAAATAAAGTTTAATTAGACGTTAGAAGAGAACAAACAAAGCTAAATATAATGTGAAATTTTAATTTTTATTTTAAATAAGAAATACTTAATTTGTAATAATATTTATAAATTAAAAAAATAAAATTAGAATATTTTTATCGAAATTCATTTTAATATTTTATATAATAATTATTAATAAATGTTTAAAAAATTATGTAATTTTAAAAATATATTTTAGATAATATTATTTTTAACCTAATATTTATTTTAATATTCTTTAAATTCTTAAATCAAAATTTGGTTGAAATTTATATATTTCAAATATGTTTTAAATTTACTTATATCCTTAATAATTATTACATTAATTTTATCAATTGAATTAAATTTGTGATTATTATTTATTATTATAATTAGTGAAGTTATGATTAACAATATATAGAACAATTGTACAAAATCATAGTAAATAACTAATGAATTATTTAAAATTTTAAAAATTAGTACTTTAATTTTAAACATTACTCAAAAAGATAGAGACGGTTCATATTATAATGAAATATAATGAATTTTATAACATTTATTAATAAATAATAAAGAAAGACAATTGTTTATCAAGAAAAGTTAAACCAAATGGCCTTAATGTTGTACTAATAATATTTCTACACATTTTCTTCGATTCTCATCACATGGAAGCAAAGGGACAATTTAAAACACAACTAAGTTTCCATAGTCATTAATAAATAAATAAATTTTAAGTCTCTAAAAGATAGAGTAATCGAAATCATGGAGACCTGGTGCGTCTGCTCCTACCACCAAGATTATAGCCACATATAGGAAGCTAATCAGTCTATACAAAACATGTTCTGAACGTTTTATACAAGCCCCTCTTCACTGGGTTGGCCCACATCGGTTATGCTTACTCAACTGCTTGCAGTGTCTTGATGCAATTGGGGATTTCTCCTCTGTACAGCACACACAAAGTGCTCATAACATGCCAGTCTTAAGAGAGACAAAATTGAGAGAACGGGCTTTGCTCTATATATCAGTGTGTAAGTATGCATGTAAGAGAGAACAAGTATTATCAAAAGAAATCAGTTTCAAATCCATATTCACCTTTGTACTCTCTGCACTGGAAACTGTTTTGCTGATGGCTTGTCCCATTGCTTTCAAGACTATCTCTTTCACATGTTTCTCCTGCAGAACATTACATACAGACATTGTCTTACAAAGATGAGAAGTGCTAACGTCAATAATATGAAATACACGAGTATTAACATTAAACATCATGTAAGACCTGAAATTTAGAATGCAAAATAAAAGCTTGTTATGGAGTCGAAAGCATCAATCTTCAATAAAAAGGGCAGCAGAATAGCATCATCACTTTCAATCCATTAAGCACATATCAGAAATATGAAAGCAATCGTTGTATTACCAAGCTTACTACTATATATGTCAGTCGACCCTTATAACAGTTTGAAACATTTTGAAGGAGCACCATCTATTAAAAAATCCAAATTGAGTGGTAGAGTTCTGCCACTGACCATTAATGCTTCTACAATACTTCACAAACTATAGAATTCAAAATCATACAGGTTGTACAACTCCACATTGAATCAGTAGACAACCAAGTTCATTATTAATTACTTAATCATTCCATCATAAGTACCCCAATAACCTAACAGAAAAGCTAGTCTAACAATTAACTCGCAACAGATAAGGTGGACATATCTCACAACAGATAAGTACCCCAATAACCAAATGTCAAATATGAGTACCTACTGTGCATCTGCAGAGAGAGAAATACAAATGTGGAGTACCTGAAGAAGAGAGGTAATGTAGCTGATGTAATTTCTATTCGGGCCAGCAGAGGTGATTCGGAATTTTGGATCCCGTTCTCATTTATCGCCGATTGTGGCTTTGGTTTTTCCTTCACCACAAAGAGCAGATAGAAATCTAGCAAAAAATCACGGGTGCATAGTTCAATTTTAACATACATTACGGCAGACTGGTGTATGGTGCGTATTTCTTACCTTATTATCGGAATGATCTTCTAGACAAACAATTATTTTTCGCACGAAGGCAACAATGATAGTTGTCAATGGAAGTACCAACTCCTAAAGTCCTCATATCTTCCAAATTTGGAATTCCAAATGTCTGTTGCGCCTGCCAATCAATATACATGGTTAAATATCTTTAAAAAACATAACATGTAATGCAATTATACAACATAATTGCAATGAAATAAAACACGTTCTTCTATTTACCATTAGTAAATCGGTCATGCGTATTGGAGGTGGCATATCAATACTAATATTTTGTTGACTTCGTCCTTTAACATTCACCTAACATGATAAGTCATTCAAAGTTTAAAAACACATTAAATTGTTAACAAACTATAAAACCAAATAAACAAATAGTTTAACCCTCAATACCAGAGGAGTTGTTAAATAATGAAGTTGACTGTATAAGCTTGTTGAGTTATCCATATGAACACCCGAACGCTACATTTCGTGATGCCATAAGCAATAGTTGATACAGCCAACATAACATTGATTCACATGCATGATACCATTAAGATCGTATTAGAAATTGAACCTGCGATTGTTGTAGCCGATCGTCATGATTGGAACCTAAACTCCTGAAATCCTTACAAATATCAACTGTCTGCTTCTGATTGTCCTCGTAACATATCAAACACATTTTAGGCTAAAATTAATATGCCAACACAAGCAAACTTTATCAATTACCCAAAAACCAACCTTATCTTGATGTAATATGGGAGCCCAGCTGCTGGAGATGATCTCCCGCTTTTGGGAATTATCTTCGGATTCCTGAATACAATTGTTTTCACCAAATGAACTTAACATAATAACTAATAAATTTATATACATCATTTCAATATAATGTCACGACACGTTATACCTGCGTGCTGCAAAGGGGGATAGGGGTTGAATCAGCCACATTTGTTAAAGTCCTGCAATTCTGCGCATTCTTCCTCTTCTTTGAACATTTTTCTAGTCCACCCCCCAATCTCGTACTTGATGTCGGTTTTGACTTCTTTTTCAGACCTCTTATGTCATTCATGTCGGGCGAATGAACGCCAGCATCATTCGGCACATTCCTTTCAGTATATGACCGTGAACATTGGCTGAACTCATGATCTTGCAGTATTTGATTCTCTTCATCAACTCTTTCTTCACCTTCTAATGTCTCATCAACCATCTTCAACATGTTCAAGAGATTATCTTTCACAACTTGATACGTATCTCTCCTCTCTGCTGCCCTTGTCACCAGTCGCATGCTTAGTGTACACAATTCTTTATATTTGATAGTTGAGAGCTGGCACGAATCCATATTACTATCATTGACCGTTGACTCCATTTGTCCAATCGTCCAACTTTTTGCTTTCCTTGTCCATCTTTTCTTAATATAGTTGCATGGGATTGTCGAAATATTCTTCAAGCTATACACCTTCAAAATATGCGAGCATAAAATGCCAGCAAACTCAAACTTCCCACAACTACAATGAACGTCATCATTAGACGAATCATAACTGACCAATTGCGAGTAGCTCTTTCCAGCAAAACTAATCTTGTATTTCTCGACTATTCCATCCTCATTGCTAAGAAGAAAACTATAATCATGACAATGATCTCATTCATCTTGAAACCATTTAAAGACTTCTGGTGTGTACACAGTTGATGCATGCTTTAAAAATTTTTCCGGTGCTGACAATGTTGGCTTGCTCACATTACTTCTAAAATCAGCTTTTAACTCGTCATATCTCCGATCATCAATTAGCCTCTGGAAGTGGTTAAAAAACTGAATTAAGTTATGCTGGTAACTTATGTACTTTTTTAGCATACTGTTCATGCTCTCACTTCGTTGCGTGGTCATCATGTCTGCACAAAATATCTTCCGCCCATAAACCAAAGCCCATTTTTCCTTTATGCCGTACAAACGTCTCAACCAGTCATTATCCTGAAGATCATATTTTTGCAACATCTTCGTCCATGCAATGCAAAAATCTTCTTCTTCTTCAAACTCATAGATGTAGGCGCTGAAATCCCTTGCAAACTCTGTAAACTTAGAGAATATTGAACTCAAATGTATGGCAGCATTTTGATAAATGTGCCAAATACAAAGTCGATGATGAGTATTTGGCCATGTTGATACTAATGCCTTTGCTATTGCCGCATCTTGATCAGTAAGAATCGTCGTGGGCGTTTTCTCAGACATCGCTCTCTGAAATGTCTGAAACAACCAATTAAATGTTAGCGCAGTCTCATCATAAAGGAGTGTACCACCAAAAATTGTAGTTTGCTTATGATGGTTGATACCGACAAACAACGCTAGTGGACGACCCTCACTATTCTTCTTGTATGTCGTATCGAAGCAAACAACATTACCAAAATGTAAGTAGTCATTCCTCATTTTCCCGTCACACCAAAATATGTTAGTCATCAAATCATCTTCGTCCACTTGAATGGCATAAAAAAAATTCGGATCTTCTACCTGCATCTTTTCCAAATATGCAAACAGCTCACGTGTATCTCCCCTTTTCATGCCTCCAGTTCGTTTAGACCTCAGATAATTCCTGTAATCATCTGTGAGAAATCCAACATTGTCTCTACCACCTGCTTGGCTCACCATCAGATCATGAGATGCTTTCGGTCGAATGCCCACATCATTAGCCATTTCAATTTCCATTGCCGCGATTGAAGATATCTTCCTGTGACTTCTATGCAAATGTGTTTTGTTTGAAGAGGAGAGGTAATGGTTGTGATCCTCGACGAACTCAATCACTTGAAATTTCCCAGTATGCAAACTATTTACTTTCATTCTTGCCTCACAACCAAATCTTGTTTCTGCACGTCGGTTTCTTACATACAAATCTCTTTTGTCGGCACCCCGTTTACCTTCAGCACTACAAACAAAAAGCCTATAAATCAACTTACCACTTTTGTCTTTGTGAAATTTGCTTCTTCTAATTCCAAATCCCACTTGCTTGGCATAAGTTAAATAACATTGATATGCATCTTCTTCTGTCTCGAACTGCATACCAATTTTTGGTATTATCTCTCTTCTGACCACATTACTTCCATGCATATGAAAACTCTCGTTTCAACAACCGATATCATTGTTACGTTCCTCGTTATCACTTTCATAATTTAAACGGCAACATGGCGTCGATGTACCTTTCATTTTGACACCTGTGAAATTATAAAAATCAGCACCATTATGAAACATATGGTTAGTCAGACTACAAAAAAAAATTCATACAATAACGTATCATGTCTGAATTTTAAACCCTTCCATGTGTTATGTCAGTCATTTATCAAAAAAAGCTATATGTGTATTGATGCTAAGTTGTTTCCGGTTTACAACCGATAGGTTTACTTTAACATTAACTAAACCTTAATGCTTACCAAATCAACTGTTAAACATTTATTCTCATTCATAGCAAGTCCCGTTAACACAGGAACAGAAGTTAACAGAGTGTTAACATTTTCTGTAATTAATAACGTTACAACAGAGTTGCGTTATTAATGGAGAAAAAGTTGGAAACCATTATCAACTATACAACACAACCACCTCAACTGGCCCATATTAATTACCACTAACGTTATCCTGTAAACTACTATTTATTAACATAAACATTCCAGATATATCACAATGAATAACAAAACGTTAAATAGACAGATGGAACTTATATGACATGCAGGCCATAAATTACTGTACATTTCTTTAACAACTACCTTGTTCAAAACAATATAAAAGCACAGTCATTTTCCTACTTTCCGCACAATATAAACTAATGGTATTAAATTTTCAAACCTGAGAAGGAGATGAAAAATGAGGACGTTGTTGGTAATAACACAGATAGCTTTGAACAGATGCTCTGTTTTTGAAGATGAACAGTGAACAACTTTGTAGAAATTATATTACCAAGTAATTCATTCATTGGCGGGAATTCTTTGTTTCTCATTTATTTGGATATGACAACTCTTTCCCATGTCATCATTGTTGTTCATTAAAGACTACAGAATTTTTTAATATTGTATATGTTTATTCATTTTCGTTTTATTTGCTTAATACAAGAACAGATCCGTTTATTTCAATAATAATAATCTGTAATTCAATTATATAATTGCATTAGAATCTGTAATTATATATTACAGCAAATTAATAATAATAATAATAATATTACTAATGATGCTAATAAAATAATAATAAATAGTTAAATAAATAAATATATACACATAAAAATAATAATAATAATAATAATCGATAAGGAATTGTATAATAATAATAATAATAATAATTATTATTATTATTATTAGGAATTGAATAATAATAATACTAATAATTAATAATCGTAATAATAATAATAATAATAATAATAATAATAATAATAATAATAATAATAATAATAATAATAGTAATAGTAATAATAATAATAATATAATAAGATGGTACTAATAATAATAATAATATTAACATTAATAAAAATACAAAACAAAAAATAATAACAACAACAACAATAATAATAATGATAATAATAACAATAACAATAATAATAATAATAATAATAACATATAAATTTTTTAAATTATAATTATTATTTTCCCGCTTTCCTATTTTTAAAATTCATTAATATAATGAATTTGTTTAATAATCATATCGAAGATCATAATAAAAATAATAATCATAATAAAGATAATTAATGTAATGAATAACAAATTTTTATAAACAGCAATAATTAATTTCTATACTAAGAGATACAAATAACAATAATAATAATATAATAAAAATAATAAATTTATTTAATCTGATGAATAATAATAATAATAATAATAATAATAATAAAGAATAATAATCATAATAAAGATAATAATAAAATAAGAACAATAATAATAATACTAATACTTAGACATAATAATAACAAATTTGAATAAATAGTAACAAGTAGTTTGAATGCTAATAAATACAAATAACTATACTAATAATAATAAAAAAATTTAAAAAATTGTTTACAATGGATGTTTCAGCTAGGCAGTCGTCGCCTAGCGCATTTTGCGTAAATGGTTGTTGTTGTTAGGATGACGTCGCCCTAGCGACCATACAAGCAGAATGGTTTGAGTAGCTAGGGCGCGTCGCCTCGCCTAGCGATCTGACGCGTCGCCCTAGCGACCACAAAGTGAAATGGGTTCATGAGGCGATTTCATTTGGCGAGAGCGACGCCTCGCCCTCACCTTCCTTTATATTAATTAATATAATTAAAAATCATAAATAATATAATAATAATAATAATGATAATGATAATATGTTCATAATAATAATAAGAAAAATGATAATAATAATAATCATATCATAATAATTATAATAATTATAATGAAAATATGAATTATAACGTATATCATTATAATAATAGAAATTAAAATAATTACGTAAATTTTATAATCATAATGAATATTATAATAGTAATAATAATAACAATAATCGATAATACTAATAATTATAATAATACATATAGCAAAAGAATAATAAACTTATTAAAAGGAATTTAATAATAATTACAAAATTTATATAATTACTCTACAATAAATATAATAATAAAATAACCAATTTAATAATAATATTTAATACTTATTATAATAATGGGAATAAAATTTATAAATAATAATAATAATGATGATGACGATGATGATGATGAAAAATAATAATAAATAACTAAATAAAAATTATACACTTAATAATAATAACAAAATTATTAATAATAATAGTAATGTTGATAATAAATATAATTAAAAGATTAATAAGATTTATAATACTAAGTATATACACTCAAGTCGGAAAATAATAATAATAATCATTAAAATTATAAGGAATATAAAATTGATCGAATAATAAAATTAATAATAATAAGAAGAAAATTAGTAATTATAACAAATTTCTATTATAACAATAGTTATTCAAATAATTAAAACTAATTTATAATTATAATTATAATACTAACAAAAATAATAATACATAGAGCAAAAAATTTATGCAATTATTAACAACCAATTTAATAATAATTTTATTTAATTTAATAATTACTCTATAATAAATTTAATAATAACAATAAGTAATTTAAAAGTTATTATAATAATGGCACTAAATTTAAATAATAATAATAATAATAACAATAAGTATATGTTCAGATTAATATTTAATAGTTATTATAATAATGGAAATAAATTTAAATCATAATAATAATAAGATAATAATAAGAATAATGATAAAATAATAAAATAAATTTTACTAAGTAAATAAATAAATAAATATATACACCTAATAATAATAACACAATTAATGATGTTTGTAATAAGAGAGTTAATAAAATCCAACAGAACAAAAGTTGCTTCTGTTCAAACGTATTCTTTGCAAAAGTTGCAAAGTTCTCAATCGATCAAGCGTCGGCGCTAGGCGCTCAAGTTGGAAACGGCACCTGTAGGTGGGACCCACAGGCGCCTCTCTGTCTTTTAAGAGAGCATAGTTCATTTGCTTAATCCGACGCCGTTTGTTAAATTGAACAGAGAGGGACATGGTTAAATTGAACAGGTGATCTGCTCTCCAACTTTTCCCAGCCCATTTGTTTTTCTGAGAAGTATATGTGTTTGTTTTTTGTTATGTTCTGAACGGGCCACTTCTGGCCTTCCAACTCAATAATTAGTTCGGAGGTCTTTTTTACATTTACCTGCTCTTCCTGTAAACCCTAAATGGCTATCCATCGCATTGTGCGAAATGGTCGATCACAGAGCCAAACAGAGGAAGGAGAAGCTTGAAACTAAGCTTGATTTGGTAAGACTTACGTTTGAATTTGTTTGTGTTTGTGTTTGTGTTCTACAATCATGTAGACACGTCTCGTATCAACTGTTGAGTGAGTGTTGAGACCCATACAACTCGCTAACGGCACTTGGCACACACACTTGATGTTGTTGACATTGTAAGGATGGGTCCTGTCCTGTCTTCAAAAGTTGGACATTTTAGTACTACATTGATTTTTCTTGTGAAGAAAATCGAAAGTGGATCCAAACATTTGAATATTTAATATCAAATTGTTTTGTTATATTTTGGCTGGGTGTAACATTATGCAATTTGTATTAAAGATGATAGACAATCTCGAGGTATTTCAATTAATTTTAAAATAATAATGGAAAAGGATACCACATTTAAAATCTTTATACATTTCATTGTGAAAATGGAAAATTGTTCATAATATAATTACAGTGCACCTTACATGTACGAAACTCTATTTATGGGAACTTTGTAGTTTACTAAATGCTTAAAGCCTATGTGACAATTGAAATACTAATACTGACTTGAGATAAAATGTTTGGGTAAAAGATTAAAACACCTCCAGTACTTGAGGAAATTATGGGAAAATCCCCTAATAATTTAGAAATTTAAAAGATGTCCTTATTTTACATTAACCAAAAAACTCCATACGATTAACTTTCGTTTAAAAATTTGTTGGAAGTTGTGACATGGCAATGTTAAGTCATTTGAACTAATATGGTGGATGCAGTAGAGGTATTTGATGAAATTCTAGTGACAAGTGTGGTATTTGACATAGCATGTTACAATGTCATGATTGATTAGTTTTTTAGAAGAGAGGAATATGCTGAGGAGAAGAAGATATGGGAGAGGTTGGTAGAAGCATCTTCGATTTACTTGAATGCGATTACATATAATTTGATGATCAATGGGATTAAGGATATGGGCATCTAATAAGTTGATTGAGGTTGATGTATGAATCATAATTCATTATTCAAGAAGGGAAAGTTTCGTGTCCCAATTAAAGAGGCCACCTATTTAGTTGAACAAAAAGAGGATGAATAAGAATGTATATAATTTTCATTTTTCAATAGACCCTCTCTAAGTTAGTGAGCAAGGGCAACATTAATTTTATTTATTCTTATTTGATTTTATGCTAGTTTTGTTATTATTGAGACTTCAACAATAAACCTTACCTTATATTTATTTTATATGAATGCAACTCACACATCTTATGTTTTTTTAATCAACCCTTCTGGTTTTTATTTGGTCGTAGTTTAGTTTCTATGTCTCACTCTCAAGCATTTTGATATATGCTTAATTGATTATGAATTTATTCCAAAACACTTAATGATTATTGTTATGAAAATGATTAGGATACTCACTTTAGTTCATATTTGATTTTAGGTACAATTCAGAAGCAAAAGAACAAAATTGAGTCGAAAGTATTATATTTGAGTCATTTTTTGAAGTTTCATACTTACTTGTCTTCATGGAGCAAGAACGAGAAGGATTAGAGCAAAAAGAAGACAAGAACATGAAGAATATACATCTCTCATAACTATGACAAATATGTCATAGGCGTGAGAGATGAATAGGCGTGACACTCAAGTCATGCCCATATAAGGTGGCTCATGGCTGTGAGACATCACTCACGACTATGAACACCAAGTCCACCCATAAGAAATGTCTAGCTATCCTGAAACCCTACATTTTAACATAAAAAGAACGTGTTGCTATGACAAATGTGATGTTTTCATTGGGAGAAACTTCTGAAGGGTTTCGAGAGGAACCAAGGGCAACAGAGGAGCTACCTTGGAGACCTATGGAGGGCTAGAAATTCTGATACCATTTTAGAGGTGCCATCGACGCCGATGACCTGATTAAGCATTTCTCTCATTGTTTGTTGTGCTTTCAATATATTAAGCATTTCTCTCATTGTTTGTTGTTCTTTCTTTTAAGGATTGATTGTGTTATCTTATGTTTAATGTTTGGCTATTATGTGAGAATGATTGAGTGCTCTATTTGATTATTTTAATGTAAGAACCCATTGCTAAAATTTCAATATAATCCATAATTGTTATATTTGAGATTCAATTGTAGCGACTAATAGTTAGTAATCATTAGATAACATAACTTAGGTTAATGACCTGAGCTTGTGTGGTTGTTTCCTTGATTAATCTGTTTGATTAAATCTAGAGAGCTTATTATAAGATATTCGATGGTTAGGTTTAATTAACGAACGTCTCTAAATTAAACACGATTTAAGAAAAAACTAGGGGTTAATAGAGCTTGTTGTTAATCTAAGATTAACAATTGCTAGGAGAGGCATAAGAACAATGATTTAATGAAATATGTCTAATTAGGTGTAGGTTGAGATTGAACTAAAGAATTAGACCCCAAATGAATTCATCGTTTTCATCATTTTTACATGTTTTCTTTAATTTGTCTTTACTAGTTTAATTTCATTTTATTTTCTTATTCGATAAACCAAAACTCCCATAACCTAAACACCAGTTATTTTCACTTCAAAAGCGAACCGAACACTTTTTGTGAGATCGATCTGGACTTACCACTATTATAGTTATAGGTCTAGTATATTTTGTATAGCGTTACAACATGTTTATGTCACATTTATTTTGTGTTGATTCCTTCCAGCTTAATGCATTATTCTTGCCTACATCAGTGTAAAAAAAGGTTAATTAGTATTATGAATTCCTTGTTTCTTGACTCGTGAGAATGTAAATTAGGATAACTTGAATTTTTGACAAGGAGTCGTTTACGTTCCATTTTCAACTAAGTAAATTAATTATCGGTAAATAATCTTATTTTGGCTAAGTACATTAGTTATTTATCTTAAATTATTTGATATTATTTAGCTTGAATATGTAACTAATTGCATCATTTTATATTATTTAGCTTGAATCGTCTTACCTTCCTACATTGGGATCATATCCAATCATATAATAGGTCAAGATCCAGCTTCTATAAATGTGACAGGCAACTTTGCCTTTTGCACCAACATTTTGCCTTCTTGCTTTAACCTTTGCACATAATTACCTTCTCTTGTTTTATTGTTGTATTCTTGCAAAATCTTTAGTTGTTGTATTCACTTATTCTTACAAATGAAGAAATGAATATGTCAAGTTTTTCTAGTGGTGCAACTAGTAAGATTAAAAATCACTTGTATTATTATGATTGTGGATTGGTAACACCTATAAGGACTTCTTAGACCAAAGTCAACCCTGGAGGACAATTTTATGAATGTGTCAAATTTAAGGTAAAATTTAAATATAGATTTACTTTTGAAAATTTGATTTTAGATTGATAGATTACTAAATTTTGATATAGATATTATTTTGAGAGTAAACGAAAATGTGATTACTTTGTATGGCATGACAAAAAATTCAAAAAGTATAAATGTAACCAATAAGCTTCGAGAGATCAATGATAAATTAAAAATCAAGAGATGATTCATTATTTAAGAGTCTATTGATTTTAGTTAGATCATCTTTATTATAATTTTCTTAAAAAATTGAATTTTCATTAACTCTGGAAATAGAGGTATAATACACACGTCACATCTCTACAGACAAGTTAAAGCAAATGAAGATGTTACACATTTTACTCTTTACCAACCTAACATAATACAAGACCATAAAAAATAAAAATGTCGTACTTCTCCATTCGTTGACTTTTTGGCAAAAAAGGGTAAAGAAAATCCCCTCCGCTATTGAAGTTTCCAGAATTTACTCAGTTAGTGATGTTAGGTCAAGTTGCATGCAACTTCTCCTTCCTATCTTTATTATAATTTTTTGGCATTCCTTAGCAATGTACTTGTTATAAGGAATATGTTTACCCTATTAATGTATGGATTAATTTTACTATTTAATGTATTAATTTATTAGTATTTTCTTATTTATTAGTATTAATTTATTAGTAATTTTGTCCTAATAGTATCTACATATAAAATGATATCTAGAATAAACATCATAAACAAAATAAAACTTAACCTACATATACATGAGTATATCCAAAATAAAAAATAAATTACATAAATGTGAGTATATCTATATCCAAAATAAGCTCTATATACATGAGTAGCTACTCTCAATATGCACCATATACAAAAGAAAACATAGTTTCTTCTTTTTCTTCTTCTTCTTCTCTTTATTGAATGTGTTGGTTCTTTTGTTAATTGCTGGTTTGAATATTATGTATTTTATTGGAACATGTTTTTGAATTGTGACCATATTGTTTGCATATTTCGTATGACATCTAAAATCCTTTTTGAGTAACTTTATATAAATTATGTTCGTCTTTTACCTCTTTGCTCTTTGTCTTTTTTTGGGTCTTTTACCCCTTTTAGTGTATTGTCGTTGACGGATTTCATAACCATGAAACTTGGTAGGGGTTGACCATAAATCTTTACCAGGAATTGGAAAAATCTGACATGCGTATATAGTTTCAAAATTTTCATTACTATACGTCAAGTTCACATAATCTTCTTTTTGCCACCATCATGTCTGATTGTAACATAAACATATTGTCAAGGAATTCAACTTAAATCCCATCTCCTATATGTGCAAGTCCTGTTGCCTAAATCAACAATATGTTGGTCAAAATTCATATGCTCCAGTTCAAACAATCTCCCACCACTAAAATATGAAATTTAGTTACTAAAAAGTTGTTTAAACTTTTCCAAGGTTTGCCCTTTTAATTATCTCAAACATTGTGAAGATTGGTTTATCCCCAACAACCTTAATGTGAGCATTAAAGCTTTCATAATGATTGTTCAATAACATGTCATATTTAAGTTTACATTATAAGTGTGCCTACGCCATTTGTAGGTTGGTATCTTGTCCCACTAGTAACAGATTAACTTGTAAATACCTTCTAACTGCTTCATGTACCTATTCAAAAAAAAAAAAATCCAACATAGATTAAATAACCATATACTTTGAAGTTTAAGTGCCATCCAAAATTAAACAATCATATACCTTTCAAATTCGTTGAAGATATATGCTCTAACCACACTCCGCACTATATTCTTTATAACCTTTGAAATCTTAAATTTGGCTTAAAGGTTAGCATAAATATGTCTTACACTATATCTATGTTCGACACCAACCATATCAACATTGAACATATGTTCCAAACTTTGTTTCCTATAATCAACAAGGTATGTTAACTATAAATGAATATTTATAAGATAAAAAGATAACCTAATAACATAACTTACCTTTTGTTAATTGGAAATGAAAACCTAACTGTGATCCTAATGGTGTCTAATGTCTTCTTGTAAATATTCAAGAAATCATTTCCATAATACTTGAGTCTTATTTCTAACCACAACCTATATGATTGAAAACGAGTTGTTATTTGCATCCAATCCAATGGTCGAAAGTAATTGGCTTCTATACTTTCCCTTTAAGTGACAACTGCTGACATATATCACAAGCCTACAACTAGCTAAGAAACCCTTTCTACAACCATTTAAGCATATGTATTTAGAATCAAAAGTATTTTATGGATAATTGATTATGAAAGTACTACCCAGATTGTACTGCAATATAGCTAATCTATAGCTCCTCAAATCTTGATTACTTTCCCTCTTTACCTGCCAAAAGCTATAATCTAAACTTTTTCGCTTTATATTGCCTTTTGTCTATGACCTTAACATTAAAGTCTCTTAAAAGTGCACCCCTAAGCCCTATATCATTCCACATAGGACAATCTCTAAAATATAAGAGATATTTCTTTGCAATCCATATAGCCTTATATTTGTTTTCCGATATTCTATACCACACTCATGGTTGAATTGAAATGTATTAATTTGGAATGTTGTCCCATGTTATGTTAGAGAAGCATGTATCCTCTACCTAAAACCCTTACATACAACAGTTACTCTACAACTCTTATTCTTGATATATACATAATCAAACCCCTCTTCAACAACATATTGCACGAGAGTTTGCTTAAATGCTTTCATTGAATCAAATAACATACCATGCCAACCTTTAAATTAATTGGCCTTAACATATCATTATGTAAATTAAAATCAGGGAACTTAGGTCTTCTTTTCCCTTCTTCATATGAATTTGCATCCATGTTCCTAAGTTCATCAGAATCTTCATATGCTGAATATGTATCTATATCTATTATATTATTTGTTGGGACTTCTTCTATGCCACTATAAATGAATTTTTTCACAACCTCTTCATCATATCCCTTATCAAATATATCATCTGAATTAGCTAAACTAGTTAACTAACTTCTTCTTCCTCACCCTCATATGTTGGATCATCAAATTCATTAATTTCTCCTTCTTTACTTTCATTTTTGTTAGGCTATTTTCTCTCCTTAGAATTAGGTTGATCAACTTTAACAGCCTCATAATTAATTTGTTCACCATCTAAACACCTTTTCTTATATCTCAACAACTGTATGGTATCACTTATCTTCCCTATGTTATCTCAACTACAACCATAGAAGCCTAAACGGTATAATCTAAGAGATAATACTGAACCATGCTTCCAAACATGACAAGGAAGTATACATGGTTGTTATAACTATATACATTTAGCAGATCTGGAGGGAGAGAAATAACAAAAGGTTTGTAGAAAAGAAAAGGGCATTCATACAATCCCTGATATCATCTCTAACAATATCAGAGAACAACTGATCATTAACAAGATGGAGGAAAAATGTGGTGAGAGACTAGTTACTTCTTGGAGAATCTAACGAATCTCTAAGAACTCCCAACTTTATTTCATCCGTATAACCATGTGCATAACATTTACTGGAATTTAAAAGGAAGCACTTACCTTTTCGGATCTCTCCTCCTGAAGGCCTTTCGAAGTTATAATCGTGAGTTGAAAGATTACACCTATGGAAAACCCATTATGTTTGCTAGGCCCGGGTTCCGTTTCCTATCCCGAGGCGACCGCTCGAGGTCGTCGAGTAAGGATCACGCGGGGGAAAGGGTTGAAAATATTCAAATTTACAGGATCAGCAGCGGGAGAAAGGCAGGTTCTCCGCGGCGACAAAATACTCGCCGCGGCGGACGCCTCGTAGGAGAGGGTTCACGGCGGCGAGCTCTCATGGGACACGCCGCGGTGAAAGACCAGCATCCACTCCGCGACAAACACCCAAGAGAAGCGCCGCGACAAGCTCCCAATTTCTGAAACCCAGCTCCCAACATTTGCATATTCCATACTAACACATACACATTCATTCTAACTAAAAGTGAAACACACTCATATACAAATGAAACTTCAATTCTTCATGTCATTACAATTTTCAAGAGATGGAACAAACCTTGCTAACATAACACAATACATAATAAAGCATAAAACAAAATACATAAGGATGCTCAATGTTGATATGCTTAATAAGCTATCCAAAATAGTCACTAACTTAGTGCAAAGATCTCTAACTATTGCGGAGTTTTTCGATGTCTTGCAAGGATCAACTGTCGTCTTGAGTCGCACCTGAGGAGGAAAAAATAATGGGTTGAGCTACACAGCTCAGTGACTAATATATTTATAGCCATCGGTAACTAGCACAATTTCAAGCATATGTATGTATATATTTATATACCTGCAGCAATTCTAGCACTCACACGATATTCAAGCAATTTACACATCTGTCACATTTAATTCAACTCACAAAACATTTCACAACATATAACACTTAGTATGCTTTATAATGAATAGTTCAATTATGTAATGCACATCACACGGCTCGAGGGTTCCATGGAAAAAGAAGGGAGAAACCGAAGTTTACACCCTGAACAGAATGAGTCCATTTCGGAGCTCATATGCCACAAGTGGGCAGCCGGGAGAAGACTCTTGTAACACCCAAATACCCCCTGAGAGGATACATGGATGCCACCCAAGACAGGACAAAAAAATCAAAACGTTTCACACATGCATTTTTAAAAACTAAACGTAACACACATATAATACATCTCATAATTTCAGAAACAAATCCAAAGAATATTTACAGGCCCAAACAAACCAAACAAAATACATTTTCGCATCTACACAAAACTCGACTCTTTTGGCCATCGAGGTTGACTTGTCGATCCTTAATCTCTTAGTTCAAGCTACACGGGCAAATCCACCGTGCTAAGCATATAACTTAGTGAGTAATAACTAATCTATATTAACCGATTTCAGAAATGAAAGAATGCATTTTAGAACAGATTTTTATACTAAATGTAAGCGGCGAACACAGGAGATCCTTGTAATCGTAATATATTTTAGTTTATATCGAATAAAACAGATATCGAATACGTAACAAATCAAACTATAAATCCATGAATGTAAGTGGGTAACGGACTTATACAGAGATACCATAATTAGTATCGCAGGAGAGACATATTTTCGATATCGAGACACCAAAGTGTCAAATAATGTGAGCAAATTGCAGACCCTTCTAGGCATGCCTATTTACCCACAACTAGACTTAATAGGTTGTAAAATGTAACAAGGTCATTTCGGTCATTTCATGTGCAGGCAAATAGCACTTCCAATAAATCAATCCTAGACATCATCTAGGTGTACCTAAAGTACTTACAATGAAATTTTCTACCTATATTACGATGAAATTATCGACCAGACATTTACCTAAATCGCCTTAGTGTTTATTGTCCGATAATATCCGGCGTTGGTCTTTCCTTTACCATAGGAACAAGGATACAAATTATTATGTGCTTAATTATCGTATGATAACCGAGTATGATGCATGTTCATGACAAATTTTCTAATTAATCAACAACTCATAGACCAAATGATCCATGAAGTTTCAAGAAATTAGCGACATCATGAGTATTCAAATGAAAGCAAGTCTTTACCAATTAAATCTGAAAATGTACAAATTATTATACACTAGAGAGAACTAATGAATAGATATGACATTAATTCTCAAATGCTATACCAATAAGCAACATAAAGATCATAGGACATGCTAAAAAGAGAAAAAGAGTGCGAGCTGAATCATTTAGCTCTACACTAAGAATGAAACAAAGATACATAATAATAAGAAGTAGACAAAAAAATGAAATAGCGGACAACATTTGAAATTTGGTTTTCGTCAAGAATCACTTGTGAGGTAAGGGATGAAGTAAATGATGGAGGAGTGGTATCTATTTATAGAGCATTTTTGTAAACTAGCCGTTTTTGTACCGTTAACTAGCCATTATTACCTAGCCGTTATACATTTTAATAAATTATTTTTGGGTGAAAAAATACGTATGACTACTGTTCACAAATGAGTACGTTATCGCTCACAAATACGCATTTGCCATCGTTTACAAATACGCATTTGCCATCGCTCACGGATCGTAGTAAGACACTGTTCACCGACACTGTTCATCATCTTCAACCTTCGACTTCCGACTCTGAAACTTCTTCTTTTCTTTCTTTTTTTTTACCTTCCTTCTTCAATTTACAACTAACCTATTTAGCAATTCTAACCTATCAGAATTATCCTAATCTTCAAACATGATAAATCTAAATAAAAACAAAAACAAAGATGTAACTCGCGTATGATAAACGAACCGTCAAATTCTACTTACCAGCTTTCCAAAGAAAACTCCAATAGCAGGTGTTGGTGAGTGAATGACTTCGCTATCTCTACTGATGGATGGGTAAAGGAGGCATTCGGTGAGGAATAAACGATAATGTTCGATTTAAATCGTTGCGTGTAGGTTTGGATGCGATACAGCTAATAAATAGCTAATAGGTCCAAATAGTAATAAATAACCAAAAACATTGTTATGAATTCTTATGTATAATAAACACCCAAAAGTTCCAGAAAACTTTCGAAAATTTACCAAAATTCCGTCAGAAAATAATGACTCTCAAAATAAATTGTCAACTCAAAAATAATCCTCCATTAATTTCTAAAATATTTGAAGTATACAAAATTACAAAATTATAATAATACCGTCCAAATCAATCCAAGTTTCATTAAACCAATTGACTTTAAAATGCCATGAATGCATGCCAAAATACTTATGCACAATTTAAGCAAATAGTGAATAAACAAAGAACAAACATAATTGTATTAAATTCCTTTAATATTCTAACCCCTAATGTATGCTATAACTCTTCCCTCCTTAAAAATTTCGTCCTCGAATTCATACCGATCCGAATAATTGCGGATATCGGGCCTTCATGATTTTCTCTCGTTCCTGTGTTGCTTCCTCAAGTCCATGGTGTTGCAGAGGACTTTTACCAATGGTACTGCCTTGTTCGCAATTGTTTCACTTCTCCGTTAATATGAAAATTGGCCCTTCTTCATATGACAAACTCCTGTTGCACTGAATCTCTTGCATCGAATCTTATGTGACATCGACCGATATCTCCTCAACATAGAAACATGGAACATATCATGCAATCCGCCAATTCTCCAGAAGAGCTAATCGATAAGCTATGTGTCCAACCTCTTCGTAATTTCATAAGGACCAATGAATCGCGGACTAAGCTTACCCTTCTTTCCAAACCAAGTATAGGCTTCCATGGTGACACTTTCAGAAACACCTTATTACCCACTTGAAACTCAATATCCTTCCTTTTTAGATCAACATAAGATTTCTGCCGATCACTAGCAGCTTTTAATCTCGTTGAATTATCTTAATCTTTTCTTCAGATCTTCACAATGTCCGCCCGATCATCTTGTTTTCACTTAACTCGCCCAACATACCGGAGTTCTACACTTCCTACTATACAACGCTTCATAAGGTTCCATACCAATGCTCGTCTGATAACTGTTGTTATAAGCAAACTCCATCAAAGTCAGATAATTATCCCAACTCCCGGGAAACTCTAACACGCAACCCCTCAACATATCTTCCAAAATCAGATAACTCTGCTCGACCGTCCATCCGTCTGGGATGAAAATCAATACTAAACTTAAGTTGAGTACCCAATGCTTCCTCAGAACTTTTCCGTAATCTCAAGTAAATCGAGGATCACGATCGAAATAATCAATAATGGTACTCCATGCAGTCTTACAATCTCATTCACATACAAATCTGCAAGCCTATCCAATGAATAGTCAGGACGAACAGGTAGAAAATGAGCAGATTTGGTGAACTTATCCACAATAACTCATACCGCATCATGTTTCCTTTGAGTAAGAGGAAGTCCAGTGACAAAGTACATGGTAATGTTATCCCATTTCCATTGAGTAACAAACCAGATGGAACCTGGTGTTCAGCCTTAACCTGCTGGCATGTCAGACATTTTGCTACATAATCCACAACATCCCGTTTCATACCTGACCACCAAGAATACCGCTTCAAACTCGATACATCTTGTTTCCACCCGGATCCATAGTAAAGATCAGACATGAGCCTCAAAAATATCTTCTTCTTCGTTCATCATTATGGCACACACAACCGGTCCTTATAATACAATTCACCATCACCCCGCATGTAAAAATCGATGCATTTACCTTCCCGAGTAGCCAAGATAAGTTGTTGTAACTTATCATCGCTCTTTGAGCATGACAAATCTCCTATCTCAACGTGGGCCTTGCTATCAATCGAGCCATCAAGGCTCCATCGATCCCAACTTCCATCCAATCGCTTCAAAGGATAAAGCCGAGATAGTCTTTCACTTAAGGCATCTGCTACAACATTAGCCTTACCCGATGGTAGTCTACAATACAATCATAGTCTTTAAATAATTCCAACCAACGCCGTTGTCTCAAATTAAGTTCCTTCCGAGTAAGCGAGATACTTGGACTCTTATGATCTGTAAAATTCTACACCTTTCACCATACGATAGTGTCGCCAAATTTTAAGGCAAACACTCATCGCCGCAAGCCCAGATCACGAGTAGGTAATTATATTCATGAGTCTTTAGTTGCCGAGAAGCATAAGCAACTACCTTTCCTTCCTGCATCAAAACACAACCTAACCCAATCCTAGATGCATCAGTATACAGAACATACTCCTTACCAGAAGTAGGTTGAACTAATACAGGAGCTTCAGTAAGCATACATTTCAACCGATCAAAGCTACTCTGACATCTATCAGATCATTCATACTTCACTCCTTTCCGTAACAGTTTAGTTAAAGGGGATGCTATCACTGAAAATCCCTTAACAAACCGACGGTAATAACCAGCCTGCACCTGTAAAACTTCTCACCTCCACACGCTCCTCGTGGCTTCCAATTAACAACCGCTCTATCTTACTAGATCAACTCTAATTCCTTCAGATGAGACAACATGCCCTAAGAATGATACCTCCCAAGCCGTAAATCACATTTACTCAACTTCGATACAACCGCCTTTCCGCAGGTCTCAGAATACAATTCGGAGATGGTCAATATGCTCATGTTCATTCTTGAATAGACCAGATATCATCAATAAACACCACAACAAACGGTCCAGATAAGGCCCAATACTCTATTCATCAAATCCATAAATGTCATTGAGTATTAGTTAACCCGAACGGCATTACTAGGAATTCGAATGTCCATAACGGGTCCTAAATGCGATCTTCAATATATCCACATCCTTTACCCAAGTCGATAATACCGATCGCAGATCTATCTTCAAAACACTCTGATCTCTCAACCGATCAAATAGATCGTCAATCCTTGGCAAAGGATACCTATTCTTCATCGTGACCCTATTTAACTGTCGATAATCGATGCACATGTGCAAGGTACCATCCTTCTTCTTTACGAGCAACACCGCGCACCCACGGTGATACATCGGGTCTAATAAACCCTTATCTAGAAGTTCTTCAGAATCAGAACTTCAACTCCTTCAACTCAAGAGGAGCCATTCTATACGGTGCTCTAGATATCGGAGCAAGATTGCATAACTTCGATAGATAACTCCACTTCTCTCTGAGGAAGCCTGTAGTTCCTCAGAAAATATCCGAAACTCATTCACTATGTGAATATAAAGCGCTTATCCTTACCACCTTCCTTCTGGGAATCAAATACAAACGCTAGATAAGCTTCACACCCCTTTCTTAGAAGCTTTTGAGCTTGCATAGCAGATACTATATTAGTTAAAGCACTTATGCAACCACCATGAAATACAATCTCAGACTGGTCGGGCCTCCTCAAGAAAACTATCTTAGTCTTACAGACAATTACTGCCTGATGTTTAGACGGCCAATCCATACCCAGAATCAAATCGAATTCGTGAAACGACAATCTAATCAGATCGCTGATACTCACCGCCTTGAATCATAATCGACAATTCCTAACCACCGATTCACCAACACACTACGCCTGAGGACTAGTTACATGCATGTCATATTCTAACCGATCTATAAGTATCTCCTTATCAAACATTTCTTCAAAGAAAGATATATGAACGTGAAGATCCAGGATCAATTAATGCATACAATTCGTAACCAAAGAGAGAAACCATACCAAAGAATGACATCCTGTGCATCCCGATCCTCACGAAGCCAAAGGAATAAGCCCGAAGTCGAAGGTAAGGCACAATTTAGTCGATTCACGCTTCGAAAGTGCGAGCTCGGATTAGCCTGCTCGATTATATCCGCCGCCTCTTCCTCGACCTTTGTTCCCAATCAAGCATGCTAAACCTATCCACTAGCTTGTGCCATCCTGATTGTCTCAGAGGGCAATTTGCAACCATATGCTCTCAGATCGCCACAACGAAAACATGCACTGTAGCTCTCCAACAGACACCCTAATGGTGAATAGAGTAGTGTGGGCACTGAGCACTAGAACCTCGACCCCAGAGGAACCCCTACTAGAGGCGTCGGTGTAGGAAAGTTTTGTTGCTTTCCTCATCATGCATCTCCGAGCAACTCTCGGTGCAGATGAACTACTTTCCGACTTCGCTTCCCAAGACCGACCTCCTCTATTAAAGCCTCTTCTCGACTTTTTTCTTTCCCGATCGCTCTCGTCTTTCTACTTTTATTGCAAACTGCACTAACCGATGGCAAGTAACGGTTGTAACATAGAAAACACTGCCAAATGCTCCTTGATTGAATCATGCAATCCCTCCTCGAATTGATGACATTGGAACTCTTCAGTCAGTACAGATTCAGGGGCATATTTATTGAGTCGATTAAACTCCCGATCATACTTAGCAACAGACAAACTCCTTTGCTTAAGATTCAGGAATTGCTTCCACCGATCCTTTCTGTAAGCTTCCGTCACATACTTAATTCTAAATTTTGGGCAAAGAATTCCCAAGTCGAGGCACCTAGAATCGAGGACTCAGAAACAAATTTCCACCATTCATAAACAGCTCCTCAAGAAGGGAAACAAGACAATGAACCATCTCGCTCACTGGACAACTAATCTTATCCAAGACCTCTTCACCTTCTCAATCCGTAACTCGCCCTTCTGATTCCTCCAGAGATGTCCCCAAAATTCTTCACCCCATACTTCCTCGCTTGATTAATCGAGCCTTAGGTGTTGTCATTCGATGCAACAAGGTCATCATATCCCAGATGCCTTAATCAAAGCTTCTCCTCGAGCTAGAGGAGGAGGTGGAACCTCGACTTCTCCTCGATTGACCCTGATGGTCCTGGTGTTTCGAACGTGTTTGCTCCTACCGACATTTCAAGAACTTTGTTGGGACCGAGACCCAACTACATACACGTAACGGAAACCAAGCAAACGGAAACGAAGAGAAACTAAACAAAGCGAAAGTTGTTTAATGCGAAGCGGAATACAAATCGCATGTGAGAACTCGGATTACGGATAACAAAACGGATAACAAAGCGAAAACCAATCGAATATAAGGGTTTAAATAATCGAATACTGAATCACAAAGCGGAACGAATAAGTTTAAAGCGGGATCGAATCGAATGCAAATCGAATACGGATAGAAAACAAAGTAAGCAAACAAATCAATGTAAATCAAACACTTTCCGACATCCGTGAATAAGCAAAGAACAGAAATGAATCGCTGGGAATTCCTAAGACGCTCCAAAATCCGTTATGAAATTTTTTTTCTTTCTTATTCTCATTTCTTACATCAATCACATCCATATAATTTCCCATAAGAAAATTCATTCTTATACGCAATCTTATATAAATCCATACCAATCTCAAATTCCATTTTTTTCCCAATTTTTATCGAATTTCGGCAAAGATAACTACCGCTTTTTCCTAACCCAAACTGCAAGGGTTCAAAACACTTCTATAATCCCAAACACACTCAAAATCATCGGACTCTCCCGTCCGAATCCAACACCAAGAAACGCAAACCTAAATCTAATACTTCCATAATTCTCAATTCAATACCAAACTCATAATTCAATCAAATTCCATATCAATAATACATATATATTCCCAAATTATCCATAATTTCATATACAAATTTCACAATCATTCACAATTCTCAACTTTATACACAAATGCATTTTTCCCAACTTATCTAAAGTTATAAACATACTCATACTCAAGATCCAAATTACTCAAAAGCTAACGATTCAAAAGTCGAACCGACGTTTTCACATTCTTTCATCCGATCTCCGTCAAACCTGAGATGAGGATGAAAGGGGTGAGCTCTAAGCTCGTGGATAACACATTTATAAATCGATAAATAAGCGGAAATCATTTTCATAAGCTTTTTGCCAAAAGGGCTAATTTTTCAAACTTTATAATTTTTCAAACAATTTCTCAAACACTTTTCATATTTTCAAACTTTTCAGAGTCATCTTACTTTTTCTTATTTTTTCTTCAAAATTCTCGAATTTTCATAAATATGTATGCAACATACGTAAACAAAATTGAAAACACATAGCATATCGTAATGGTATGGCTAGTCCAACAGCGATCGCATGGCGATCAAGATAGCGGTCCTGTGCGATCGTGAATAGAACGCATTACACTTTCCTCAGATAATGTCCATTAGAATGTGAAGGAGTCCGAATCGAGTCTCCGTACACTAATGGGCAGCCTGGAGAAGGCTATACACATAGAGACAAATAATGACTCACCAGGACCTACCAAACCCACATAACACATAATCGAAAACGGAAATTCAAATTGCCCAAGGCACTTTCCAAAATTTTACTTTTCTAACATAAATTCATCAACCTAAAACAATCTCACAAATTCTCACATATCACATAATTCAATTAATTCAATCAATCAATAATTGCAATAATATGCATAATTATCAATGCGCACACAACAATGCATTTTCGTAAATTTCTATCAATTTATCAAATCGCTTATAATAATTTTTCAAAACCTTCTGAAATCAAAATTTCAAACTTTTAATCAATTCTTATTTTCAAACATTTACAAACAATAATTTATCAAAATCCAAACTTTTGCTTTCTTTCAATTTTTTTCAAGATTCAGTATTAAGCTTACAAATCAAAATATAAATATGCTACCCACCTTTAATTTTTGCCTAAACTTGATTTCAAGCTCCAATTGATCCTCGCTTTTCTCTTCCAAATTACCAAAACCTAAACCATAATCATCCAATTTTCACATCGAAAATACTTAATTTTCACAATCAACTTAGGAATTCACCAATTCCATTTACATTCAAGTTATTTCAATCTCTAATTTTGAAAATCCCAATTTTCAAAATTGGCCTAAACCAATACACCCAAATTCAATCTCATAAATAACTTAATTTTCAAAATTAATCTCACAATTCATCAATTCACATTAATTCCAAGACATCTAAATCCTCAATTTCAAAAATCCTCAAATCTTAAAATTGGCCTAAACCAATTTATCCAAATTCAATACTACAAAATACAAGTTCTTCAAAATTGATTTCATATATCATCAATTCATCATATTTCCTATAATTCTACACCAAAATATCTCAAAATTCTCAATCATAAAATTAAGCCTAAACCTTAATCAATTTTTCATCCAAAATTAAACCCAACCTAAAGCATATACATCAAAATTAATTCCACAATCCATAAACCCATCTCATATGTCATAATTCTAAACCGAAAATTAATCAAAATCTCAAAGTAGAAAAATTTCTCTTACCTCTTTCTCATCCAAATTTGAATTTTTTTGGCTTGGAAGGAAGCTCTTATGCCCCTCTACCTTTTTCTCTCTTGGAACCATCCCAAAATCCTTAAGAAACAAGTAGAAAATTTGGAACTTTGTTTTCTCTCTTCTTTTCTCCATAACCAATCTCCACTCTTCTTTCTTCTTCTTATTTCTTCTTCTTTCTCTGAAATTTCCAGCCACTTTCGTGGCTTTTAATATGCCAAAAACGACATCACCATATGTGTTTCATTTAATGATGGTTAATTGACCATTTTGCCCTTACATTTACTTTATGCCATTCTCACTTGCGGGTCTGATTCGTACTATTAAATTGAAGGAATTTGCTAAAACTTCCTGCTCGAGAAATGTTCCCTCAATCATACAAACTAACGCCACTGACTGCGCCAATTCGATCATTACATCAAAAGTTATGCGAAAAGCAGTTGGGTAAATCCACATTCTAACATATTTTCCATGTACGATTATTTCCGTCCAAAATTTCACATTCTTAATCCCAGAATTGAAACTCGATGTCTTCATAACAATTGTAGCCTTATGTCTCTAGTTTAATTCAAAATAAGAATCGCCTCATTTCGATTCCCAGATCAAAAGTTATGCTTAAAATACTCTCAGCTGTTCCCAATCCGAAAATTACACCCTAATCCGAACTTAAATTCAAAAATTAAAAGTCTTAGGGGCAAAATTGACATTTCATGTCTTCATATGATTTGTAGCCCCTTGTCTTATCTTTATTTCGCCTCAATAATCGCTTCAATCGGATCTCTACAGATCCCGAATTTCACAAAACACTGAATCATGCTCGGAAAATTTTCCGACTCACTTTGATTAAATTAATCACCATTAATTTAATCTCAAAAGTTCACAAATTTCTTATAAAATGAAATTCATTGTCTTAGGAATCCAACGCAAAAAGAATCAACTCAATCGGATGTCGGACAGAAAAGATATAAACAAAACGGTAAACAAATGTCGGATTGGAGAAAGAAAGTCAAGAAATCGGAGCAAAAAGCGGCGTCGCTTTGGGCAAGGAAGACGCCAGATCACTGAGGCGACGTTGTCGCCTGGTGATGCGAGCTGAAAGTCAGATCGCTACGGCGATGCGTCACAGAGTGACGGGATGCTTAATTATTATTATTATTATTATTATTTTCACTTAAAATCGAAACTTCCAAATTCATAAGTTTTACTCCGAACTCCGGTTTGACAAACTTAGTCTCTATAGAAAACTTGAAAGAAGTTCTAAATCTTCCAAGAAGAACATAAACTCAATTTAACTCCTACGGAGTCCATTTTCCGTCAAAGATACTATCCTCTATACAAACTTGTAAAAATCATAACTTAATATTCCGAGATCGAAAAATTGCATACTTTATATCGAAATAAAGATCAAAACAAATCCTTCAATTTTCATGAAAACACTAAAGCTCAATTAACCTCTAACTAGGTTAATTCCTCAGTCAAAGATTCAACCATAATAAAAGTCAAACCCGATCAAACATAAACTTTGGTCGATCATAACTTTCACTCCCGATATCGAAAAATTACAAACTTTATGTCCACAAAAATCTCTTAACATAACCTACAAGTTTCCAGAAGACCATTTTATGAAATTTTGCCTCAATCAAAAGTCAACCTTCAAAGGCCAGAAAGTCAACTATTACACAATTTTTTCATATTTTCACTCTTTCTCGCTTTTAATCATGATTTTCAACTCAATTTCAATCAACTCATCCACTTTATCATTCATATTACTAAGTCAAATTGTCATTCAAGGTTCGGGGTCCAACATTTCTCCCCCACTTAAAAGAATTTCGTCCTCGAAATTCATATTTACTTAACTCCAAGTAACTCATTCTTGCATAAATTTCTTTCTAAACAAAGATCATCAAGCACTTTCTTACTAATTTCTTTCCGAAACTCATAATCAATTACTTTTTCATCAAATTTACTCATCATACATATTCTCAATCTCTTCACAATTTTCACTTCCTTAAATCATATATCACTCATATCATATCAAAACACTATATCTATAACTCATTATTTCTTTATATATGGACACAAGTCAATGGTCCATTTCTTAAAGAATCCTAATATGGTTCAATCATCATTTAATCTTTATCACCATGTCATCTTTCAAATAGTCATACTTTCATCTCACAGAAGTATAGGCTATATCAATTTCTCCCAATTCATTTTGCAATTTACATTTCCAGTTCCACAAACACATGTTTCTAATCAATCATATTCTTAACACCCTAAACAAACAATCACTTTAATTCTTCAAATAAGGCATGACAAGTCATGCTCATCAATTTCACATTCCTAAAATCGATTATGATTCTCGTCACTTTAATCCACAATCAATTTAATTCTCCAAATATTTCTCATTTACTCCTATCCTTCAAGCATTTCTTATTTTAATCTCATAAATGTGTAAAGTCGAATCATCCAAATTCATTTTAAAATTCTCATCGCATAATGCCATAATGAACTTCAAATCTCAAGTTCATTAACACACACCTAAAATCAATCAAATTTCTTAACCTCACTCGCATAATCACTAAATTCAATCTCGATAATCATATTGCCCAAGTATGATCATAATATCGGGCTCGATATTATAAATGTTGGGACCGAGACCCAACTACATACACGTAATCGGAAAACCAAGCAAACGAAACGAAGAGAAACGAAACAAAGCGAGGTTGCTTAATGCGAAGCGGAATACAAATCGCATGTGAGAACTCGGATTACGGATAACAAAACGGATAACAAAGTTTAAAACCAATCGAATATAGCGAAGTTTAAATAATCGAATACTTAATCACAAAGCGGAACGAATAAGTTTAAAGCGGATCGAATCGAATGCAAATCGAATACGGATAGAAAACAAAGTAAGCAAACAAATCAATGTAAATCAAACACTTTCCGACATCCGTGAATAAGCAAAGAACAGAAATGTAATCGCGTTGGGAATTCCTAAGACGCTCCAAAATCCGTTATGAAAATTTTTTTCTTTCTTATTCTCATTTCTTACATCAATCACATCCATATAATTTCCCATAAGAAAATTCATTCTTATACGCAATCTTATATAAATCCATACCAATCTCAAATTCTATTTTTTTCCCAATTTTTTATCGAAATTTCGCAAAGATAACTACCGCTTTTTCCTAACCCAACTGCAAGTGGTTCAAAACACTTCTATAATCCCAAACACAACTCAAAACCATCGGACTCTCCCGTCCGGAATCCGAACACCAGCAAAACGCAAACCTAAATCTAATACTTCCATAATTCTCAATTCAATACCAAACTCATAATTCAATCAAATTCCTATATCAATAATACATATACATTCCCAAATTATCCATAATTTCATATACAAATTTCACAATCATTCACAATTCTCAACTTTATACACAAATGCATTTTTCCCAACTTATCTAAAGTTATAAACATACTCATACTCAAGATCCAAATTACTCAAAAGCTAACGATTCAAAAGTCGAATCGACGTTTTCACATTCTTTCATCCGATCTCCGTCAAACCCGAGATGAGGATGAAAGGGGTGAGCTCTAAGCTCGTGGATAACACATTTATAAATCGATAAATAAGCGGAAATCATTTTCATAAGCTTTTTGCCAAAAGGGCTAATTTTTCAAACTTTATAATTTTTCAAACAATTTCTCAAACACTTTTTCATAGTTTCAAACTTTTCGTAGTCATCTTACTTTTCTTATTTTTTCTTCAAAATTCTCGAATTTTCATAAATATGTATGCAACATATGTAAACAAAATTGAAAACACATAGCATATCGTAATGGTATGGCTAGTCCAACAGAACACGATCGCATAGCCTCCAAGATAAGCGGTCCTGCATGCAATCGTGAATGTAACGCATTACACTTTCCCGCATAACGGTCCAGTGTAGCCGTGAAGGAGTCCGAACGAGTCCGTACACTAGCGGGCAGCCTGAGAAGGCTATACACATAGAGACAAATATGACTCACCTGTGGACCTACCAAACCCACATAACACATAATCGAAAGCAGAATTCAAATTGCTCAAGGCACTTTCCAAAATTTTACTTTTCTAACATAAATTCATCAACCTAAAACAATCTCACAAATTCTCACATATCACATAATTCAATTAATTCAATCAATCAATAATTGCAATAATATGCATAATTATCAATGCGCATACAACAATGCATTTTCAGAAATTTCTATCAATTTATCAAATCGGACATAATAATTTTTCAAACCTTCGAAATCAAAATTTCAAACTTTTAATCAATTCTTATTTTCAAACATTTACAAACAATAATTTATCAAAATCCAAACTTTTGCTTTCTTTCAATTTTTTTCAAGATTCAGTATTAAGCTTACAAATCAAAATATAAATATGCTACCCACCTCTAATTTTTGCTTAAACTTGATTTCAAGCTCCAATTGATCCTCGCTTTTCTCTTCCAAATTACCAAAACCTAAACCATAATCATCCAATTTTCACATCGAAAATACTTAATTTTCATAATCAACTTAGAATTCACCAATTCCATTTACATTCAAGTTATTTCAATCTCCAATTTTGAAAATCCCCAATTTTCAAAATTGGCCTAAACCAATACACCCAAATTCAATCTCATAAATAACTTAATTTTCAAAATTAATCTCACAATTCATCAATTCACATTAATTCCAAGACATCTAAATCCTCAATTTCAAAATCCCCAAATCTTAAAATTGGCCTAAACCAATTTATCCAAATTCAATACCACAAAATACAAGTTCTTCAAAATTGATTTCATATATCATCAATTCATCATATTTCCTATAATTCTACACCAAAATATCTCAAAATTCTCAATCATAAAATTAAGCCTAAACCTTAATCAATTTTTCATCCAAAATTAAACCCAACCTAAAGCATATACATCAAAATTAATTCCACAATCCATAAACCCATCTCATATGTCATAATTCTAAATCGAAAATTAATCAAAATCTCAAAGTAGAAAAATTTCTCTTACCTCTTTCTCATCCAAATTCGAATTTTTTTGGCTTGGAAGGAAGCTCTTATGCCCCTCTACCTTTTTCTCTCTTGGAACCATCCCAAAATCCATAAGAAACAAGTAGAAAATTTGGAACTTTGTTTTCTCTCTCTTCTTTTCTCCATAACCGAATCTCCACTCTTCTTTCTTCTTCTTATTTCTTCTTCTTTTCTCTGGAAATTTTCAGCCACTTTCGTGGCTTTTAATATGCCAAAAACGACATCACCATCTGTGTTTCATTTAATGATGGTTAATTGACCATTTTGCCCTTACATTTACTTTATGCCATTCTCACTTATGGGTCTGATTCAAGACTATTAAATTGAAGGAATTTGCTAAAACTTCCTTCTCAAGAAATGTTCCCCTCAATCATACAAATCCAACGCCACTGACTGCGCTCAATTCCGATCATTACATCAAAAGTTATGCGCAAAACAGTTCGGGTAAATCCACATTCTAACATATTTTCCATATACGATTATTTCCGTCCAAAATTTCACATTCTTAATCCCAGAATTGAAACTCGATGTCTTCATAACAATTGTAGCCTTATGTCTCTAGTTTAATTCAAAATAAGAATCGCCTCATTTCGATTCCCAGATCAAAAGTTATGCTTAAAATACTCTCAGGTGTTCCTAATCCAAAATTACACCCTAATCCGAACTTAAATTCAAAATTAAAAGTCTTAGGGGAAAATTGACATTTCATGTCTTCATATGATTTGTAGCCCTTGTCTTATCTTTATTTCGCCTCAAGAATCGCTTCAATCGGATCTCTACAGATCCCGAATTTCACAAAACACTGAATCATGCTCGAAAATTTCCCGACTCACTTTGATTAAATTAATCACCATTAATTTAATCTCAAAGTTCACAAATTTCTTATAAAATGAAATTCATTGTCTTAGGAATCCAACGCAAAAGAATCAACTCAATCGGATGTCGGACGGAAAAGATATAAACAAAACGGTAAACAAATGTCGGATTGGAGAAAGAAAGTCAAGAAATCGGGAGCAAAACGGCGTCGTTTGGGCAAGGAAGACGCTTGCATCACTCAGTGGTGACGTCGCCTGGTGATGCGAAGGAAAGCTCGTGATCGCTACGGCGATGCGTCGCCCAGAGTGATGGCGGTTGAGCGCTTCGCCGTCGCTACGGCGATGCGTCGCCAGTAGTGACGGGATGCTTAATTATTATTATTATTATTTTTTCACTTAAAATCGAAACTTCCAAATTCATAAGTTTTACTCCGAACTCCGGTTTTGACAAACTTAGTCTCTATAGAAAACTTGAAAGAAGTTCTAAATCTTCCAAGAAGAACATAAAACTCAATTTAACTCCTACGGAGTCCATTTTCCGTCAAAGATACTATCCTCTATACAAACTTGTAAAATCATAACTTAATATTCCGAGATCGAAAAATTGCATACTTTATATCGAAATAAAGATCAAAACAAATCCTTCAATTTTCATGAAAAACACCAAAGCTCAATTAACCTCTAACTAGGTTAATTCCTCAGTCAAAGATTCAACCATAATAAAAGTCAAACCCGATCAAACATAAACTTTGACTGATCATAACTTTCACTCCCGATATCGAAAAATTACAAACTTTATGTCCACAAAAATCTCTTAACATAACCTACAAGTTTCCAGAAGACCATTTTATGAAATTTTGCCTCAATCAAAAGTCAACCTTCAAAGGCCAGAAAGTCAACTATTACACAATTTTTTTCATATTTTCACTCTTTCTCGTTTTAATCATGATTTTCAACTCAATTTCAATCAACTCATCCACTTTATCATTCATATTACTAAGTCAAATTGTCATTCAAGGTTCGGGGTCCAACATTTCTCCCCCACTTAAAAGAATTTCGTCCTCGAAATTCATATTTACTTAACTCCAAGTAACTCATTCTTGCATAAATTTCTTTCTAAACAAAGATTATCAAGCACTTTCTTACTAATTTCTTTCCGAAACTCATAATCAATTACTTTTTCATCAAATTTACTCATCATACATATTCTCAATCTCTTCACAATTTTCACTTCCTTAAATCATATATCACTCATATCATATCAAAACACTATATCTATAACTCATTATTTCTTTATATATGGACACAAGTCAATGGTCCATTTCTTAAAGAATCCTAATATGGTTCAATCATCATTTAATCTTTATCACCATGTCATCTTTCAAATAGTCATACTTTCATCTCACGTAAGTATAGGCTATATCAATTTCTCCCAATTCATTTTGCAATTTACATTTCAGCCCACAAACACATGTTTCTAATCAATCATATTCTTAACACCCTAAACAAACAATCACTTTAATTCTTCAAATAAGGCATGACAAGTCATGCTCATCAATTTCACATTCCTAAAATCGATTATGATTCTCGCCACTTTAATCCACAATCAATTTAATTCTCCAAATATTTCTCATTTACTCCTATCCTTCAAGCATTTCTTATTTTAATCTCATAAATGTGTAAAGTCGAATCATCCAAATTCATTTTAAAATTCTCATCGATAATGCCATAATGAACTTCAAATCTCAAGTTCATTAACACACACCTAAAATCAATCAAATTTCTTAACCTCACTCGCATAATCACTAAATTCAATCTCGATAATCATATTGCCCAAGTATGATCATAATATCGGGCTCGATACTATAAATGTTGGGACCGAGACCCAACTACATACATGAATCTGAAACCAAGCAAATGTAAACGAAGAAAACGAAACAAAGGAAAGTTGTTTAATGCGAAGCGGAATACAAATCGCATGTGAGAACTCGGATTACGGATAACAAAACGGATAACAAAGTTAAAACCAATCGAATATAATCAAGTTAAATAATCGAATACTTAATCACAAAGCGGAACGAATAAGCTAAAGCGGATCGAATCGAATGCAAATCGAATACGGATAGAAAACAAAGTAAGCAAACAAATCAATGTAAATCAAACACTTTCCGACATCCGTGAATAAGTAAAGAACAGAAATGAATCGTTGGGAATTCCTAAGACGCTCCAAAACCATATGAAATTTTTTTTTCTTTCTTATTCTCATTTCTTACATCAATCACATCCATATAATTTCCATAAGAAAATTCATTCTTATACGCAATCTTATATAAATCCATACCAATCTCAAATTCTATTTTTTTCCCAATTTTTTATCGAAATTTCGCAAAGATAACGATCGCTTTTTCCTAACCCAAACTCGCAAGGTTCAAAACACTTCTATAATCCCAAACACACTCAAAATCATCGGACTCTCCCGTCCGAATCCAACACCAACAAAACGCAAACCTAAATCTAATACTTCCATAATTCTCAATTCAATACCAAACTCATAATTCAATCAAATTCTATATCAATAATACATATATATTCCCAAATTATCCATAATTTCATATACAAATTTCACAATCATTCACAATTCTCAACTTTATACACAAATGCATTTTTCCCCAACTTATCTAAAGTTAT
Source organism: Erythroxylum novogranatense (assembly GCA_029891385.1). NCBI lineage: Eukaryota > Viridiplantae > Streptophyta > Magnoliopsida > Malpighiales > Erythroxylaceae > Erythroxylum > Erythroxylum novogranatense. The sequence continues at coordinate 48,154,423 of CM057227.1, forward strand.
AAACATACTCATACTCAAGATCCAAATTACTCAAAAGCTAACGATTCAAAAGTCAAACCGACGTTTTCACATTCTTTCATCCGATCTCCGTCAAACCCGAGATGAGGATGAAAGGGGTGAGCTCTAAGCTCGTGGATAACACATTTATAAATCGATAAATAAGCGGAAATCATTTTCATAAGCTTTTTGCCAAAAGGGCTAATTTTTCAAACTTTATAATTTTTCAAACAATTTCCTCAAACACTTTTTCATATTTTCAAACTTTTCAGAGTCATCTTACTTTTTCTTATTTTTTCTTCAAAATTCTCGAATTTTCATAAATATGTATGCAACATACGTAAACAAAATTGAAAACACATAGCATATCGTAATGGTATGGCTAGGTCCAATAGACGATCGCATGCCCCAAGATAGCGTCCTGCGGTCAGGAATGAACGCATTACACTTTCAAGATAGCGGTCCAACAGTAGCCGTGAAGGAGTCCGAATCGAGTCTCGTACACTAATGGGCAGACTGGAGAAGGCTATACACATAGAGACAATACCGACTCACCCAGGACCTACCAAACCCACATAACACATAATCGAAAACGGAAATTCAAATTGCTCAAGGCACTTTCCAAAATTTTACTTTTCTAACATAAATTCATCAACCTAAAACAATCTCACAAATTCTCACATATCACATAATTCAATTAATTCAATCAATCAATAATTGCAATAATATGCATAATTATCAATGCGTATACAACAATGCATTTTCAGAAATTTCTATCAATTTATCAAATCGGCTTATAATAATTTTTCAGAACCTTCTGAAATCAAAATTTCAAACTTTAATCAATTCTTATTTTCAAACATTTACAAACAATAATTTATCAAAATCCAAACTTTTGCTTTCTTTCAATTTTTTTCAAGATTCAGTATTGCTTACAAATCAAAATATAAATATGCTACCCACCTCTAATTTTTGCCGAAACTTGATTTCAAGCTCCAATTGATCCTCGCTTTTCTCTTCCAAATTACCAAAACCTAAACCATAATCATCCAATTTTCACATCGAAAATACTTAATTTTCACAATCAACTTAGGAATTCACCAATTCCATTTACATTCAAGTTATTTCAATCTCCAATTTTGAAAATCCCCAATTTTCAAAATTGGCCTAAACCAATACACCCAAATTCAATCTCATAAATAACTTAATTTTCAAAATTAATCTCACAATTCATCAATTCACATTAATTCCAAGACATCTAAATCCTCAATTTCAAAATCCCCAAATCTTAAAATTGGCCTAAACCAATTTATCCAAATTCAATACCACAAAATACAAGTTCTTCAAAATTGATTTCATATATCATCAATTCATCATATTTCCTATAATTCTACACCAAAATATCTCAAAATTCTCAATCATAAAATTAAGCCTAAACCTTAATCAATTTTTCATCCAAAATTAAACCCAACCTAAAGCATATACATCAAAATTAATTCCACAATCCATAAACCCATCTCATATGTCATAATTCTAAACCAAAATTAATCAAAATCTCAAAGTAGAAAATTTTCTCTTACCTCTTTCTCATCCAAATTCAATTTTTGGCTTGAAGGAAGCTCTTATGCCCTCTACCTTTTTTCTCTTGGAACCATCCCAAAATCCTTAAGAAACAAGTAGAAAATTTGGAACTTTGTTTTCTCTCTTCTTTCTCCATAACCGAATCTCCACTCTTCTTTCTTCTTCTTATTTCTTCTTCTTTCTCTGAAATTTCCAGCCACTTTCGTGGCTTTTAATATGCCAAAACGACATCACCATCTCGTGTTTCATTTAATGATGGTTAATTGACCATTTTGCCCTTACATTTACTTTATGCCATTCTCACTATGGGTCTGATTCAAGACTATTAAATTGAAGGAATTTGCTAAAACTTCCTTCTCGAGAAATGTTCCCCTAAATCATACAAATCCAACGCCACTGACTGCGCTCAATTCCGATCATTACATCAAAAGTTATGCGCAAAACAGTTCGGGTAAATCCACATTCTAACATATTTTCCATGTACGATTATTTCCGTCCAAAATTTCACATTCTTAATCCCAGAATTGAAACTCGATGTCTTCATAACAATTGTAGCCTTATGTCTCTAGTTTAATTCAAAATAAGAATCGCCTCATTTCGATTCCCAGATCAAAAGTTATGCTTAAAATACTCTCAGGTGTTCCCAATCTGAAAATTACACCCTAATCCGAACTTAAATTCAAAAATTAAAAGTCTTAGGGGAAAAATTGACATTTCATGTCTTCATATGATTTGTAGCCCCTTGTCTTATCTTTATTTCGCCTCAAGAATCACTTCAATCGGATCTCTACAGATCCCGAATTTCACAAAACACTGAATCATGCTCGAAAAATTTCCCGACTCACTTTGATTAAATTAATCACCATTAATTTAATCTCAAAAGTTCACAAATTTCTTATAAAATAAAATTCATTGTCTTAGGAATCCAACGCAAAAAGAATCAACTCAATCGGATGTCGGACGGAAAAGATATAAACAAAACGGTAAACAAATGTCGGATTGGAGAAAGAAAGTCAAGAAATCGAGGGAGCAAAACGGCGTCGTTTGGGCAAGAAGACGCCAGATCACCAGGCGACGCGTCGCCCTGGTGATGCGAAGGAAAGCTTCGATCGCTACGGCGATGCGTCGCCGTAGTGACGGCGGCTGAACGCTCGCCGTCGCTACGGCGATGCGTCGCCGTAGTGACGGGGATGCTTAATTATTATTATTATTATTTTTTTTCACTTAAAAATCAGAAACTTCCGAAATTCATAAGTTTTACTCCCGAACTCCGGTTTTGACAAACTTAGTCTCTATAGAAAACTTGAAAGAAGTTCTAAATCTTCCAAGAAGAACATAAAACTCAATTTAACTCCTACGGGAGTCCATTTTCCGGTCAAAGATACTATCCTCTATACAAACTTGTAAAAATCATAACTTAATATTCCGAGATCGAAAAATTGCATACTTTATATCGAAATAAAGATCAAAACAAATCCTTCAATTTTCATGAAAAACACCAAAGCTCAATTAACCTCTAACTAGGTTAATTCCTCAGTCAAAGATTCAACCATAATAAAAGTCAAACCCGATCAAACATAAACTTTGACTGATCATAACTTTCACTCCCGATATCGAAAAATTACAAACTTTATGTCCACAAAAGTCTCTTAACATAACCTACAAGTTTCCAGAAGACCATTTTATGAAATTTTGCCTCAATCAAAAGTCAACCTTCAAAGGCCAGAAAGTCAACTATTACACAATTTTTTTTCATATTTTCACTCTTTCTCGTTTTAATCATGATTTTCAACTCAATTTCAATCAACTCATCCACTTTATCATTCATATTACTAAGTCAAATTGTCATTCAAGGTCTGGGTCCAACATTTCTCCCCACTTAAAAGAATTTCGCCCTCAAATTCATATTTACTTAACTCCAAGTAACTCATTCTTGCATAAATTTCTTTCTAAACAAAGATTATCAAGCACTTTCTTACTAATTTCTTTCCGAAACTCATAATCAATTACTTTTTCATCAAATTTACTCATCATACATATTCTCAATCTCTTCACAATTTTCACTTCCTTAAATCATATATCACTCATATCATATCAAAACACTATATCTATAACTCATTATTTCTTTATATATGGACACAAGTCAATGGTCCATTTCTTAAAGAATCCTAATATGGTTCAATCATCATTTAATCTTTATCACCATGTCATCTTTCAAATAGTCATACTTTCATCTCACAGAAGTATAGGCTATATCAATTTCTCCCAATTCATTTTGCAATTTACATTTCCAGTTCCACAAACACATGTTTCTAATCAATCATATTCTTAACACCCTAAACAAACAATCACTTTAATTCTTCAAATAAGGCATGACAAGTCATGCTCATCAATTTCACATTCCTAAAATCGATTATGATTCTCGTCACTTTAATCCACAATCAATTTAATTCTCCAAATATTTCTCATTTACTCCTATCCTTCAAGCATTTCTTATTTTAATCTCATAAATGTAAAGTCGAATCATCCAAATTCATTTTAAAATTCTCATCGATAATGCCATAATGAACTTCAAATCTCAAGTTCATTAACACACACCTAAAATCAATCAAATTTCTTAACCTCACTCGATAATCACTAAATTCAATCTCGATAATCATATTGCCCAAGTATGATCATAATATCGGGCTCGATACTATAAATGTTGGGACCGAGACCCAACTACATACACGTAATCGAAACCAAGCAAATGTAAACGAAGAAAACGGAAACAAAGGAAGCGAAATTTAATGCGAAGCGGAATACAAATCGCATGTGAGAACTCGGATTACGGATAACAAAACGGATAACAAAGTTAAACCAATCGAATATAGCGAAGCAAAATAATCGAATACTTAATCACAAAGCGGAACGAATAAGTTAAAGCGGGATCGAATCGAATGCAAATCGAATACGGATAGAAAACAAAGTAAGCAAACAAATCAATGTAAATCAAACACTTTCCGACATCCGTGAATAAGCAAAGAACAGAAATGAATCGCGTTGGGAATTCCTAAGACGTTCCAAAATCCGTTATGAAAATTTTTTTTTTCTTTCTTATTCTCATTTCTTACATCAATCACATCCATATAATTTCCCATAAGAAAATTCATTCTTATACGCAATCTTATATAAATCCATACCAATCTCAAATTCTATTTTTTTTCCCAATTTTTATCGAAATTTCGGCAAAGATAACGGCCGCTTTTTCCTAACCCAAACTCGCAAGGGTTCAAAACACTTATAATCCCAAACACACTCAAAATCATCGGACTCTCCCGTCCGAATCCAACACCAACAAAACGCAAACCTAAATCTAATACTTCCATAATTCTCAATTCAATACCAAACTCATAATTCAATCAAATTCCATATCAATAATACATATATATTCCCAAATTATCCATAATTTCATATACAAATTTCACAATCATTCACAATTCTCAACTTTATACACAAATGCATTTTTCCCCAACTTATCTAAAGTTATAAACATACTCATACTCAAGATCCAAATTACTCAAAAGCTAACGATTCAAAAGTCGAAATCGACGTTTCACATTCTTTCATCCGATCTCGCGTCAAACCCGGAGATGAGGATGAAAGGGGTGAGCTCTAAGCTCGTGGATAACACATTTATAAATCGATAAATAAGCGGAAATCATTTTCATAAGCTTTTGCCAAAAGGGCTAATTTTTCAAACTTTATAATTTTTCAAACAATTTCCTCAAACACTTTTCATATTTTCAAACTTTTCGTAGTCATCTTACTTTTTCTTATTTTTTTCTTCAAAAATTCTCGAATTTTCATAAATATGTATGCAACATACAGAAACAAAATTGAAAACACATAGCATATCAGAATGGTATGGCTAGGTCCAAAGAGCAGATCGCATAGCCCCAAGATAGCGGTCCTGCAATCGTGAATGTAACGCATTACACTTTCTCGATAATGTCCAGTTAAGCCGTGAAGGAGTCCGAATCGACTCCGTACACTAGCAAGCAGCTGGAGAAGGCTATACACATAGAGACAACAACGACTCACCCAGGACCTACCAAACCCACATAACACATAATCGAAAACGGAAATTCAAATTGCTCAAGGCACTTTCCAAAATTTTACTTTTCTAACATAAATTCATCAACCTAAAACAATCTCACAAATTCTCACATATCACATAATTCAATTAATTCAATCAATCAATAATTGCAATAATATGCATAATTATCAATGCGTACACAACAATGCATTTTCAGAAATTTCTATCAATTTATCAAATCGCTTATAATAATTTTTCAGAAACCTTCTGAAATCAAAATTTCAAACTTTTAATCAATTCTTATTTTCAAACATTTACAAACAATAATTTATCAAAATCCAAACTTTTGCTTTCTTTCAAATTTTTTTTTCAAGATTCGTATTAAGCTTACAAATCAAAATATAAATATGCTACCCAATTCGAATTTTTGCTTAAACTTGATTTCAAGCTCCAATTGATCCTTGCTTTTCTCTCTTCCAAATTACCAAAACCTAAACCATAATCATCCAATTTTCACATCGAAAATACTTAATTTTCACAATCAACTTAGGAATTCACCAATTCCATTTACATTCAAGTTATTTCAATCTCCAATTTTGAAAATCCCCAATTTTCAAAATTGGCCTAAACCAATACACCCAAATTCAATCTCATAAATAACTTAATTTTCAAAATTAATCTCACAATTCATCAATTCACATTAATTCCAAGACATCTAAATCCTCAATTTCAAAAATCCCCAAATCTTAAAATTGGCCTAAACCAATTTATCCAAATTCAATACCACAAAATACAAGTTCTTCAAAATTGATTTCATATATCATCAATTCATCATATTTCCTATAATTCTACACCAAAATATCTCAAAATTCTCAATCATAAAATTAAGCCTAAACCTTAATCAATTTTTCATCCAAAATTAAACCCAACCTAAAGCATATACATCAAAATTAATTCCACAATCCATAAACCCATCTCATATGTCATAATTCTAAACCGAAAATTAATCAAAATCTCAAAGTAGAAAATTTTCTCTTACCTCTTTCTCATCCAAATTCGAATTTTTTGGCTTGGAAGGAAGCTCTTATGCCCCTCTACCTTTTTCTCTTGGAACCATCCCAAAATCCTTAAGAAACAAGTAGAAAATTTGGAACTTTGTTTTCTCTCTTCTTTCTCCATAACCGAATCTCCACTCTTCTTTCTTCTTCTTATTTCTTCTTCTTTTCTCTGGAAATTTCCAGCCACTTTCGTGGCTTTTAATATGCCAAAAACGACATCACCATCTGTGTTTCATTTAATGATGGTTAATTGACCATTTTGCCCTTACATTTACTTTATGCCATTCTCACTTATGGTCTGATTCGCACTATTAAATTGAAGGAATTTGCTAAAACTTCCTTCTCGAGAAATGTTCCCCTCAATCATACAAATCCAACGCCACTGACTGCGCTCAATTCCGATCATTACATCAAAAGTTATGCGCAAAACAGTTCGGATAAATCCACATTCTAACATATTTTCCATGTACGATTATTTCCATCCAAAATTTCACATTCTTAATCCCAGAATTGAAACTCGATGTATTCATAACAATTGTAGCCTTATGTCTCTAGTTTAATTCAAAATAAGAATCGCCTCATTTCGATTCCCAGATCAAAAGTTATGCTTAAAATACTCTCAGGTGTTCCCAATCTGAAAATTACACCCTAATCCGAACTTAAATTCAAAAATTAAAAGTCTTAGGGGCAAAATTGACATTTCATGTCTTCATATGATTTGTAGCCCCTTGTCTTATCTTTATTTCGCCTCAAGAATCACTTCAATCGGATCTCTACAGATCCCGAATTTCACAAAACACTGAATCATGCTCGGAAAATTTCCCGACTCACTTTGATTAAATTAATCACCATTAATTTAATCTCAAAAGTTCACAAATTTCTTATAAAATGAAATTCATTGTCTTAGGAATCCAACGCAAAAAGAATCAACTCAATCGGATGTCGGACGGAAAAGATATAAACAAAACGGTAAACAAATGTCGGATTGGAGAAAGAAAGTCAAGAAATCAGGGAGCAAAATGGCGTCGTTTCGGGCAAGGAAGACGCAGATCACCAGGCGACGCTGTCGCGCCTGGTGATGCGAGCTGAAAGCTCGCATCGCTACGGCGATGCGTCGCCGTAGTGACGGGGATGCTTAATTATTATTATTATTATTATTTTTTTCACTTAAAAATCAGAAACTTCCGAAATTCATAAGTTTTACTCCCGAACTCCGATTTTGACAAACTTAGTCTCTATAGAAAACTTGAAAGAAGTTCTAAATCTTCCAAGAAGAACATAAAACTCAATTTAACTCCTACGGGAGTCCATTTTCCGGTCAAAGATACTATCCTCTATACAAACTTGTAAAAATCATAACTTAATATTCCGAGATCGAAAAATTGCATACTTTATATCGAAATAAAGATCAAAACAAATCCTTCAATTTTCATGAAAAACACCAAAGCTCAATTAACCTCTAACTAGGTTAATTCCTCAGTCAAAGATTCAACCATAATAAAAGTCAAACCCGATCAAACATAAACTTTGACTGATCATAACTTTCATTCCCGATATCGAAAAATTACAAACTTTATGTCCACAAAAATCTCTTAACATAACCTACAAGTTTCCAGAAGACCATTTTATCAAATTTTGCCTCAATCAAAAGTCAACCTTCAAAGGCCAGAAAGTCAACTATTACACAATTTTTTTTCATATTTTCACTCTTTCTCGTTTTAATCATGATTTTCAACTCAATTTCAATCAACTCATCCACTTTATCATTCATATTACTAAGTCAAATTGTCATTCAAGGTTCGGGGTCCAACAAACTTCGTCAACAATCTCGTGAGATCCTTCCATCGTGCTTACTATAGACAAAACATGGGATACCGCATTAGGCCATAACACAACGTAAACACTCAACAACAAACAATAGGCAAGTATTTGTTAAACCAGAACCGCCTAAACCAGGCGCTCTGATACCAAAAATGTAACACCCAAATATCCCCTGAGAGGATACATGGATGCCACCCAAGACAGGACAAACAAATCAAAACGTTTCACATATGCATTTTTAAAAACTAAACGTAACACACATATAATACATCTCATAATTTCAGAAACAAATCCAAAGAATATTTACAAGCCCAAACAAACCAAACAAAATACATTTTCGCGCGACACAAAACTCGACTCTTTTGGCCATCATGCGGTTGACTTGTCCCGATCCTTAATCTCTTAGTTCAACCTACACGGGCAAATCCACGTGCTAAGCATATAACTTAGTGAGTAATAACTAATCTATATTAACCGATTTCAGAAATGAAAGAATGCATTTTAGAACAGATTTTTATACTAAATGTAATCTACGTAACACGGAGATCCTTCGTAATCGTAATATATTTTAGTTTATATTAGAATCAAGCAGATATCGTAATACGAACAAATCAAACTATAAATCCATGAATGAAGTGGGTAACGGACTTATATGACATATGTCTCGATATCGGAGACACCAAAGTATCAAATAACAGTGAGCAAGCATGCACCCTTCTAGGCATGCCTATTTACCCACAACTAGACTTAACGGTTGTAAAAGCGAACAAGGTCATTTCGGTCATTTCATGTGCAGGCAAATAGCACTTCCAATAAATCAATCCTAGACATCATCTAGGTGTACCTAAAGTACTTACACTGAAATTTTCTACCTATATTACGATCAAATTATCGACCAGACATCGACCTAAATCGCCTTAGTGTTTATTGTCCCGATAATATCCGCAATGGTCTTTCCTCTACCATAGGAACATGACACAAATTTTATTGTGCTTAATTATTGTATGATAACTGAGTATGATGCATGTTCATGACAAATTTCCGGGATTAATCAACAACTCATAGGACCAAATGATCCATGAAGTTTCAAGAAATTAGCGATACTGCGAGTATTCAAATGAAAGCAAGTCTTTACCAATTAAATATGAAAAATGTACAAATTCATTATACACTAGAGAGAACTAATGAATAGATATGACATTAATTCTCAAATGCTATGCCAATAAGCAACAAAAGATCATAGGACATGCTAAAAGAGAAAAGAGTGCGAAATAATCATTTAGCTCTACACTAAGAATGAAACAAAGATACATAATAATAAGAAGTAGACAAAAAAATGAAATAGCGGACAACATTTGAAATTTGATTTTCGTCAAGAATCACTTGTGAGGTAAGGGATGAAGTAAATGATGGAGGAGTGGTATCTATTTATAAAGCATTTTTGTAAACTAACCGTTTTTGTACCGTTAACTAGCCGTTATACATTTTAATAAATTATTTTTGGGTAAAAAAATACGTATGACTACTGTTCACAAATACGCATTTCATGTTCACTTGATCAGAAGCGTTATCAGCAAGACACTGTTCACCGACACTGTTCATCATCTTCAACCTTCGACTTCCGACTTTGAAACTTCTTCTTTTCTTCTTTTTTGTTCCACCTTCCTTCTTCAGTTTACAACTAACCTATTTAACAATTCTAACCTATCAGAATTATCCTAATCTTCAAACATGATAAATCTAAACAAAAACAAAAACAAAGATGTAACTCGCGTATGATAAACGAACCGTCAAATTCTACTTACCAGCTTTCCAAAGAAAACTCCAATAGCAGGTATTGGTGAGTGAATGACTTCGCTATCTCTACTGATGGATGGGTAAAGGAGGCATTCGGTGAGGAATAAACGATAATGTTCGATTTAAATCGTTGCGTGTAGGTTTGGATGCGATATGACTAATAAATGACTAATAGGTCCAAATAGTAATAAATAACCAAAATATTGTTATGAATTCTTATGTAATAAATACCCAAAAGTTCCGAAAACTTCCAAAATTTACCAAAATTCGTTAGAAAATAATGACTCTCAAAATAAATTGTCAACTAAAAATAATCCTCCATTAATTTCTAAAATATTTGAAGTATACAAAATTACGAAAATTATAATAATATCGTCCAAATCAATCCAAGTTTCATTAAACCAATTGACCCGGAAAATGCCATGAATGCATGCCAAAATACTTATGCACAATTTAAGCAAATAGTGAATAAGCAAAGAACAAACATAATTGTACTAAATTCCTTTAATATTCTAACCCTAATGTGGGCGTTATGACTCTTGTCATCGTGCACGTGATTTAATGTAATTGTTCCACTCTCGCCGAAACAAAAGCACATAATCATGCTCAGAATCATTTTATCAGATGATATGTTTTCATGCTTTTTATTTATTCAAAATGCCATGATCGAAGTCGAGGCATAACATGATCAAAATCAAAATTTACTTATATCAATTCTCATGCTTTTTTTAAGGTATACGAAATCAAAATCATTAAAATCTTATAACAAATCATTCTCAAACAATTAACCACATATTCAATCAAAATGTCATGCATCTCCTAATGCATAACATAAAACATATATTCACACATAGGCAAGAAATTGCCTAATCACACAATAACTATAAATACATCACCCACCTAATTCTGCTTGAAATCCAAGCTCAAGATTGCCTTTCTTCTTGCTCTTGGGTAAGGTTTGCTTGATTTCCTAAACGCAAACAATTTCTCAATCAATTCACATTCAAAGAAAATTCAAAAGGCTTTAAAAAATCAAAACGCGAAAATTGAATTATAACTCTTTCAAAAACTAGACTTTTGGGTCAACTTTTCCATAATCGTTATGATAAGAGAAATGAAGAAATTTGGTAACACTTCCTTCTATCAAAATGTTCTTCATTGTCTTAAGTTTCTAACGACACCAAACTCATTCCATTTGGTTTAGAAACATGGAAGTTATACCCCAAACATGTAGAGACTAACCTTATGCTGAAACTATAATCTATACTCAACTTCCATCCAAAATTTGAGATCTTTAGAGATTGAATCAGAACTTCATTTCTTCATAAAACTTGTATCCTATGTCTCTAGTTTACAATGAATCAAAAATAACCTCATTTGGACATCTATAGTAAAAGTTATGCCCAAAATACCAAAACATGTCGGTGTAAGAAAATGGTCTCTAGCCGCGACGAGAAAGCTGGAGCGCGCCGCGGCGTGAACAAGAGCAGGCCGTGACGTGTGAGGCCAAAATCCTCCCGAAAACCTATTTTTTTCCACATTCTTCAACTATAAACTTCCCATCTTTCAAATATAACTCATCTTAACCCTAAATCATCATTCCTACTTTATTTCTAAACTCATTCCAACCCAAAATCAATCACAAACACAATAAAAATCAAAAACCCTAGAAGATCATAACACTTTCGTACACCATTCACTAACAACTCCCTACACATATTCAACTCCATTTTTCACTCCTAATTATCACCAAACAAGATTCAATCATCCAATTAATGCTTATACTTACTTGGAGAAGCTTCAAATTCTTCAATAATCTCAAGGCTCTAGCTTTCCCCTCTTTTTCCCTTCTTCTTCCTCTCTTCCACGATGCTCACCTCTCAAACAAGACAAAATCACTTCTTCTTCTAATTCACACCCTTAAAGCTTGTAAAATGGCCCTTATGTCCTTCCCCTTATGCCTTAAAACTTAAAGGTTTAGGTGATCTACTAAAATTACCTCTCATGCATTCTTACTACATTTATACTTTAATTCCACCAATTCCAACAATAATTCCTTCTAACATTGACATGCTAATTACTCCAAAATAATAAATCTAACTAGACCTCAAAATAAATTAAATCGTGCTTATTAAATAAAAAATAAAAAATAATTCGGGGTCTAACAATGTTACCCTAATCAGAGAAGCAAGATTAAGAAAGAACGAGAAACGAGGAGTGAAGAGCAGCCCAGAAATTACTTATCTCCATAATCAGCCAGAGAAGGTTTGAACCTAATTCAGAAATTACTGGAGACGTTTTTGCAAGGGTACATTTAGGGTAAATCTTAGATTGCGATTTGGGGAAATCCCGAATGAGTTACTCCTTCATCTGTTTGCCTTTTGCGGAGTTTTAGTCTCTTGGTTACAATGTCTTTTAGATTGGTTTTGTTATTGGCTACGTTGACGTTTTAATTGCCTTTTGTATCCTTGGTAAAAGATAGTGTTGTACTAAACATTATTTCCTTATTAATTTATTTATTTTTTCAAAAAAAGGGATACATGAAATTATCTATAAAAAATTCCACAATCTCAAAGCCTTTCTTTCAATTACATTAATCATGATGATTATGTCATTCTCACTTTTTAATTCTCTACTACCATCCTCAAAAGACTTATGAGGAAATTTATAACTAAAAACTCTAACCTCTTTATAACGCAAGTCCCTTGTTGTGTATATAAATTGCAATAAGATTAAATGATCTTAATGTACTTTAAAATTATACATTTCTCCTCCTTCATAGTGCATGGTTGGGATAAATTTGAAGGTCCCACCTTACTAATACTGAAACTCAATCCTATGGTTTGTAGCATAAGAAAAAAATAAACAAAAATAAGTTATGAAGTATTTAATTAAAACATGTTCTTTAATTCCAGGAAACATAACATATGAACCTTTCCAATTTTTTCAACTCCAACTCTTCTAGGATTCATCCTTGAGGTCTAACTCACACGCTAACTCGCAAGTGCCAATGTTATAAAATAATGAAAGAGTTTACATACATAAACATATTTTATGAAGCTTGATATAATGAAATAGTCTACATACTTAAACATATTTTTTGAAGCTTTAAATGATGGAAGAGCCTACATACACAATCATATTAAGCATCTAAATGAAAGTAAGCTTTATGTTTTACAAAATGTTGTTCTATCTCTCTTCTAATTATATCTTTATGTAACTATTTATCTAAGCTAATTACTTCAAGGAACAAAAAAATGCTACCCCAACAATCCACTAATAATTAGTATGTGTAATATTCATGAAATATTATGCTATAATCATTTTCACCTTTATTGGTTAGACACATTAAGCTAAATTAAGTTCATTAGCTAATTGTTATACTATATTAAGATCTTACTATATTTTAGTGTAAGTATTAACATTCAAATCATGTTACAATATAAAATAGTGAAAGAAGATTGAATAATGCAAGAGATGATCAACCTACCAAGAAAGAGCTAAGAAACATATTAGTTTGTATACATTTCGTGTCTCTTTAACCATTAATCTAATTTCATACTTGGGACTAAATTATATCAAACTATTTCTACATGATCGATGTTGAAATTGGTGAAAGAATAAAATTCAAAGGATTTGGTTGACATGGTAGACCTGACAAAAATTTACAACATAATTAGGTACAAATTTAAAATATGAATCTCTTGCTTCTTTTTATCTAATTCTTTTTTTGTAACTTTTGGTTTTTAGTTTTTGATTTTTAACAAGGCATGTGAAAAAATGGTCTCAATTGTAGTAAAGCAAGATTGACTTTTTAAAAAATTTCAACTGACTCATTTAAGACATTTTGAAAGATAGCATTAATGCTCTTAACATCTTAAAGAAGTCTTTTATAAAACATAATCATATCTAAGAATCTAGCTACAACTCCTTAAGAATATATACAATTATGTCACAAAAAATAACACCACAAATCATGAACATAAATTGACATTGACTTGAGGTGAAATAATAAATCAAGGAGAGATAGTTCATGATACAGATAAAAGAAACAATTAGTACATAAAACAATAGATATATTTCACGGTATACATAAATAGAAACAATTAAGAAAATAGGATAAGAATTAAGAAAACAAGACATACAAATAGAAGTAAAAATATTGAAAACACAATTTCACAATTTAGGAACTACTTAATCTATTAAGAGAAATAAGGAAAAAAAACACTAAAATACAAGAACATCTATAGAGAAGAGTGTAAATATTCACCAGATCACGTATCATTAAGAAGACATGATGGATGATTGATGCTTATAGTGCCTACACAATTTTGGCCGTACTAAACGAGAACAAAGTAAAGCACTAGATTATCTTAGGGGCTGTTTGTTTTTGTTTTTTTTTCTCCATTTTTTGTTGTCATTTTTATAAAAAGAAAAACAGGTAAGTAAAATATGTTTGGCTTACTCTATTGCGATTTTTTGTTTCTAAAAATAAAAAAATCACAACAGTTTTACAGAAATCAAAACATATCGTTTTTCTGAATTTTGACAACATATTTTTTTCTACAAAAAATCAACATAACCTTGGTTCTATCTCAAAAATAATAATAATAATAATAATAATAATAATAATAGTAATAATAAATTTTATAATAATAATTAATAATTAATAATTAATAATAATAATAAGATAATTAATTTGGTATAATAAAATTAATAATAAAATTAATAATATTAATAGTATTAAAAATACTAAGTAGAAAATTTATAACAATAATTAATAATAATATTATTATTATTAACAATAAATAATAATAATAATAACTTATTAAAATTAATAATAATAATAATAACTTAATAATAATAATAATAATAAATCATAATAAAATTAATAAGAATAAGAATAACTTAATAATAATAACAACAACAACATCAATAATAATAATAATAATAATAATAATAATAATAATAATAATAATAATAATAATAAGTTTAATAATAAAAAAGTAAGTAGAAAATTTATAACAATAATTAATAATAATATTATTAATAACAATTAATAATAATAATAATAATAATAATAATAATAATGAGTTTAATAATAATAATAATAATAGTAAGTAGAAATTTTATAACAATAATTAATAATAATTATTAATAATATTATTATTAACAATAAATAATAATAATAATAATAATAATAATAATAATAATAATAATAATAATAATAATAATAATGAGTTTAATAATAATAATAATAATAGTAAGTAGAAATTTTATAACAATAATTATTAATAATTAATAATATTATTATTATTAACAATAAATAATAATAATAATAATAATAATAATAATAATAATAATAATAATAATAATAATAATAATAATAATAATAATAATAATAATAATAATAATAATAATAATAGTAAGTAGAAATTTTATAACAATAATTAATAATAATAATAATATTAACAATAAATAATAATAATAATAATAAATTAATAATAATAATAATAATAATAATAATAATAATAATAATAATAATAATAATAATAATAAGTTGATTAGAAATCTTAACCAAACAGGTTTTTATTTTCAATTTTTATTTTACAAATTTCAACCAAATAGGTTTTCATTTTTTTAAGTAAAAAGACAGAAACCAAAAACAGGAAACAAAAATTAAAAATAACAACAGAAAAACAGAAGTTGAATCAAATAGGCACTTAATATTAACATGATAATTTCAATTTCTTGAGCTTTTTGTAGCTCCTCTATAATCACCTAAATCCTAAATCATCCCCTTGAATACCGAATCAACAAAGGCTCTCTAAACCCAATACTACATTAAGCTCAAAGTCAGAAAAGTCAACGTACTTTGTGAAGCACTAAATGATCTTAATATGAACATAATAATTTCAATTTCTTGAGCTTTGTACAGCTCCTCTATAACCACCTAAATCCTAAATCATCCCATTGAGTCCCGAATCGACAAAGGCTCTCTAAACCCAATTCTACATTAAGCTCAAAGTCAGAAAAGTCAATGTGTTTTGTGCACAAGGTTCTTCGCTTTGTGAGGGCTGAAAGAAGGTCATCAATATACGCAACCTTCCGTCTGTAATTTTTACAAAGAGATTGTTTCTATGATTTAAACCTGTGACCATGTGGTCACAACGAAGTAATTTTTAACAGTTGCTCCAAGACTCTCCCTCCAATTTTACATTGAGCTCATTAACTAAAAACAAACCATATTAACTATTGGTATTCATTTTATATGGAGAACTCCTCCAAATATAAAAAAGACTCAACCTAGCTTAAAAAGAGAGGCCTTGAAAGAGAGATAGTAAGAGAAGCGAGAAGAGTATAAGAATTTGATAGAGAAAGCATATATCACTAATGCATAAATTAAATGAAGAAATTATTATTTCTTCATTTCATTTTGGATTCTGATTAATTCAACAACTTACGATGATACCATTTTACCGAATTTTTGCATACAATATAAGGGAAAATGGTGATTGATAGAAGTAGGAAGTTATCATATGAAGGGAACCATAAAAGAAAAGGGACCAAGAATTACATCTATGTCTGTCACCTACATTCCTACCGGTTGTCGTCTCCACCACCATCTGTGTCCCTATTACTTTTTTTTATTAATTTTTTTACTGGAAGTCTACTACAAGGAGTTTTTCTAGTGAATGTGAAATAAGATAGGCTTTTTCCAAGAATTCTAAACTACAATAAGTTTTTCCAAAATTTTCACAAGTACAAGAGGTGTTCCTTAAAAAAGTTGTCATAGATGATAAGGAAGAGCAGTATTTTACGAAATCATATCCACACTCACTCAACTATTATGCTACATTTTCCTAGGGTTGCAAGCAATTCTCATGCACTGACTTCGACTAATCAATTTGTAATCTTTATGATTTAACACTCTTAAATTACCCATATCAAATAAATTAATTATTTTTAAGTAAATAATAAATTCAAAAATAAAATATTTACACAGGGAGGGATGAATTTTAGAAAATTTTGCAATTCAAGCTCAAAACTTCAAAGTAAAATTTTGCCTCAGGGTCACTGTCACACGCACGTCCTGTAGAGAAGGAAGATGCTATCATTTATTCTTCAAGTGGTGTCTTATCATCCTCTCCATATTGGAAGATATAAGTATAGCTTAAGTTGAGTTGATATCGAGTAAATTACCCTTATTATATACTACTTTGCCACAACACGAGAGGTGATGGCTTTCACATTGAGATTGCCAAACCCCATAAGATTTTTTTATCATTTTCTTTTTCGGCAGATTACATCTTATCTTATGCTCTCCTATAATCTCTGAAGAAATGCTTCTGAGTTCTGATTGACGGAGACAGTGGGTCCAAAGTAAGGCTTGTAACCACTTAGCCTTATTATTTCATATTTAATTAAATAATTTTAAAATATAAATATTGATATAAATTGTTCTATACTAGACATATAACAAAATTTTCAAAATGATTTAATTAATATGCTTTTAGTAGTAAATGGTTGAAATTAAAGATATATATATTTATATCATCTCATATTTATACTTATATGCAAGTCATTTGCGTGTGGAGTGGAAGATATGTAAACTTTGGAACTCCACATGTCATGTTCAATAATGATACACTTGAATTCTTTTTAACTACTTAATTTTGCCTTACGCATAGGTTAATGGGCAGCATATGCTCATGCAGTAAAAAGGGGGTTAGCTAAGATTGTAGCATTCACCAAGTCTTTCCCTGTCATAATTAAAGATAATGCTCCGGTTAATGGACATCATATGCTAAAAGGGTATATCTTGTAGGTTTCACCAAGTCTTTTTAATAATATTATTAAAGATATATAATGCAAACTTGTATCGCTTCTAAGGTATGCTTATGGCTTCGAGCACAGAGATTGGATCCTTTAGCTTTTTTGCAATCATTTTGTGCTAAACATACACAGAGTGTTCTAACTTGGCAACTATAACAGAAAGCAATCTCACTGTTGCTTTACACAGGACATTCAATTTATCGCACATGATTCAACATAAGTGAACTTCTTCATTTAGTACCACTTTGTAAGAAAAAGTGGCAACAGTAGCAGCAAGTGTGTAGTTGCAATTACCTAATACATCATCTCATTTTGAAATCGCCCGTTTTGGACTTATGGACACTTCCCCTCCCTTTATGCCAGTCAATAGTTTTTGGTTGGCGTCTAACAACGAAGAGTAAAGGGGATAGATATTTCAACACTCTTTAGCCTTGTGGGCATGAACAAGATGGTTAAATCAACACCAATCATTGGATTTGGTTGTTCGGAAATTATAACAGATAGAAAATATTTTTTAAAATTTTCTGAAAACTAAGATCTATGTAATTTTATAAAATATTTAATATATAAATATAATAAAGTATAAATAATAAATTATATTTTATTATGAATCATGTTTTTTTTATAGCTCATTTGTAAAATCAAATTTTAAAATAGATTACTGAAAATTACTTTAACAATACAAGCGTTTGACCTACAAAAATATTGACACGAAGTAATTGAAAGCACTCTTCACGTATTATAAAGAAAGGTAAGCAGTCTAATTAGGTCTACAGTCACCGGAATAGCTATCGGTGCATTAGCCAAGCAGACCCAGAAATAGTGAAGGAAAGAGAAAGGAGTTCACAGTTCAAACATCTCAACACCTGTCAACAACTGCTTTCTTGTCGAGTTTGGATACTGTAAAATGAAGTCTAGCTTTTGCTTCGATTTTTGATTTGGATTTTATGATAGCCATTAGATCTGGGAGTTAGATGATCCTAGTGTTGGCATGCCCTCATTTTCTGTCTTATCATTTTGATTCTCTGATTTGTTTTTGAAAAAAATCCAATTCCGTCCTCCACCATCGCCATTGGTTTTTGTGTTCATAAAATTTTGTTGGATTCTTGTAGTTTAGGGTTAACAAATCACTTTCCTCTAATACAGTGAGTGTTTTCTTCAGACGAACAATTGGGATCTACAAGGCATCACCATTGCTGTGAAAGAGAGGATTTTGGTGGCTTCCTGGGGAACACTATAGGTCGCGGACCTTACCTGGAAGAAGAAGATGACGAGATGGAGAGATTAGTGCTGTTGGCGATCAGTTTCTTTGACTTGAGAATTTTGAATTATTTGTCACTTGAAGAGATAGGAGCAGATCTATGAAAGAAAAAGTTGGTGTGAGTGCACCTAGTCCATGCGTTATGTTATCTTCTACAATAATGGAGGGGGTTTAGCTTGTGTCTTGTCCTGCACCGATTGCGAATAATTTTCAGATGGGACAACTGCTTGGCTTTGCTTTAGCTGACTCTATGGTTATTGGTCCCGTTTTGTTGGCTACTGTTGCATTGCATGCAAGGCCACCATCTTCTTTTCGTGATTGTTTGGTCGGGCAGTCATCTTGGGCAAAGTCCACTTCTTTGGTCAGTCTAAGTTCGAATTTTGATCTTTGTAGTCAATAGACGGGAAAAATTTGTTTAGAGTATGAAGGGAATGATTACTTGTGACCAAAGATTCTAATTGATGATGATATTTTCCAGGAGGTTAGTGGTAAGTGGAACAATGCTCTCATTGTTAAATTTTACAGGAGGTCTGTTCATTTTACATGGAGAATCAGTTGAACTTGCCTTGAAAGCCTTCTACAGGACTAGATCTTATTGATTTGGGGTTTGGTTTTTACTTTGCCAAGTTTGCAGAGAAGGAGGATATGTTACGAATAGTGTCTGATGGTCCGTATATTATTGGAGGTTAGCTATTGTATATTTAGAAGTGGAAGCCTAATTTTTAGCCATCTATAACTCGTATTTCCTCAATGGTTACTTGGGTTCGTTTTATTGAATTTCCAATGGAATTTTATTATGATGAATTCCTATTTGCAGCGACTAGTGCTGTTGGTACGCCCATTAAGGTGGATAGGCAGACATCCATGACTATTAGAGGACATTTTGCTAGATATTATGTTAAGTTGAATCTTAAACAACCTCTTGTCCCTAAGGTTTATATTGGAGGTGCATGACAGCATGTGGAGTATGAAGGCATTTTAGAGGTCTATTCAGGATGTGGTCATGTCAATCATAGTACTGAAAATTGTATGGAGGCGATGGTTTCAGTGATTACTGGGGAGGCGATTGTTGGTGTAACTAAGGATATGGCGATGATTGATTCTAGTACAAATTTTAAAGAGGATATCTTTGGCCTATGGTTGGTTGCACAACATCCCCAAAGGCGCATCGTTCGAAGTAAGTCTTCTTCTATTTCTCAGGAGAAGACCATATCTAACACTATCACTGAAAATCGGTTTGAATCTTTGCAGGTGGAGGATTGAGTGGTTAGCAAGGTGGATCTTGGTTGGGCTTAGCAAGAGGATTTCTAGTGTTAGTGGGCCAGTGGGTTCAAAAGGTAAAGGTAAGAAACCTATGGTGGTTAAGAGGGTTAAGAGGTCTAGTAGTGAGAAGAGTCAGTTTCAGCCTGAGCCTGTTATAAGTAGGCCTCTTTCTGAGAGTCCAATGATTGTAACTAGGAGAAAGGAGGCTTTGGAGGTTGGACAAAGTTCTGGGCCCAATGTAGAGGGTATGGTGTCTAATGTATCAAACCAGGTTTTAGTCGTGGATTCTCAGGTTCCTCACATTTTGTCAGTAGAGATGCCTGTGTTGTCAGTACTTGATAATGTTGGTGATAGAGTGGTGGCAAAATTTGTTTCAATTAAACCAAAACCTCCCAATCCAGTTGCTGGTGATGTCATTGTAGGTGAGACAACAATGGTACTTTCAATAGCTTTGGCTCCAAAAGTTAGTTGTGCGGTGGATGATGTGGTTTTGTCGATGACCGATGATGATACTTCGGATGATCATGGAGATTGTGGTGGTTGCTGTCGAAGTCAAAGCCTGCCTAAAAAGTTGTAAGATTCTGGCCCCTTCTTTAAGAGGGTTTTTTTGACTCATGTAAAAGAATTATGTCGACTTCATCGTCCTGATATTTTGATTATTGTAGAGCCTCGAATTTCGGATGAAAGAGTGAATAGAGTGGCAAAGAAGGTAGGCTTTTCTGACTTCTTCCTTTCTCATTTTGTTGGTTTTGCTAGTGGTGTTTGGTTGTTTTAGAATAAGAATGTTTGTAATATACATTTGCTACGAATGGATACTCAGTTTATTCATTGTTTAGTTGATGTTAGGGGGAGAAGTAGTTAGTTTCTTTCTACAGTGTATGCTAGTCCTATTCGTAGTAGACGAGATTTTTCTGGTCTTAGATGTATCATATTGCAGATTATGTAGATGTGCCTTGGTTGTTGTTTGGTGATTTTAATAACATTGCATATGTCCATGAGAAAAAAAGGGGTTTTTTTGCCATTTGTTGCTAACTGTAGTAGGTTTTTACGACATTGGAACTATTGCTCCCTTATGGATTTGGGTTGTGTGGGTTGTCAGTTTACTTGGACACGTTCTATAGCTAGAATTGGTATTATATAAGAATGTTCAGATCAGGCTTTGTGTAATGCTGGTTGGTAGCTAAGATTTCCTTAAGCTTCTGTTATTTCTGTGTCTCGGCTTGTTTCTGATCATTTTCCTCTGTTATTGTCTTTGAGAGGTTTTTCCTACTTTCCATTAGAGAGGCTGTTCCAGTTTGAGTCTGCTTGCACTTTACAGGACAATTTTAAACAAGTTGTTTCATTGGCATGGTTTGCGCCTCATGATTATATTTTTGGTGCTCTTTTGACAGTTAAGTAACAAGTTGTACGTTGGAATAAGGAGGTTTTCAGTAATATTTTTTAGAATAAGAGGGTTTTACTAAAGCGAATAAAGGGTGTTCAGTTGGCTATTTAGAATCATCCTCTTCTTCTCTCTTGTTGCTTGAAAAAGATTTGTTATGCCAATATGATTTGTGTTTGAAACAGGAAGAGACATTTTGGTTTCAGAAGTCTTGTACTGCTTGGATCAAGGATGGTGATCATTTTACTAAGTATTATCATGCGATTATTAGGGTTCATCTGAGTTGGAGACATAATAAAATTGAATGTTTGAAGAATAATGCTGGAGAATGGGTGTCGGATCTAGCTTTATTGAAGGATATGATAGTAGGGTTCTATGAGAAGTTGTTCTCGAATGATGGAGTTTTTAATACTGCGGGTTTGGTGGGTTTGAATTTTCCTCAGTTATCTGAGATGACAGTTGCAGATATGTTGACACTTGTTACTCGAGAAGAAGTTTGGCTGGCTATTTCAAGTATGAGTTCTTATAAGGCCCCTAGGCCGGATGGTTTTCAACCTATATTTTTAAAGAAGTATTGAGATGTGGTTGGTGAAGAGGTTTTCCAGTTTATGTCGCAGATGTTTGATTCTGGTGTGATGGATGCTCAGGTTGCTAAGGGTTTTATTGTGCTTATTCCTAAGGTTTATGCTCCAGAATCAATTTCTCAATTTCGGCCTATTACACTTTGCAATGTGTTGTATAAAGTGGTAAAGAATGTTTTGTCGAATCGTTTGAAACCTTTTATGGATGGTTTAGTTAGCCTGTTCTAGAGGAGTTTTATTCCTGATTGTACCACTGCTGATAATATTATTATTGCTCAGGAACTACTATATTCTTTTAAGGGGTCTAAAAGTAAAGTGGGTCATTTTGCTTTGAAAGTTGATTTGGAGAAGGCCTATGATATGGTCAATTAGGACTATCTGCGATTTGTGTTACAGGTCTTTGGTTTTCCTTTTCGGTGGGATAATCTGCTTTTAAGTGCTCTTTCTCAATCTTCATTGGCTATTCTATGGAACGACAGCCCCTCAATGTCATTCTCTGTGACTCGAGGGCTTCTTCGGGGAGATCCAATCTCCCCATATTTATTTGTTCTTTATTTGACTATGCTTATTCAGGGAGCACTGAGGAGTAAAAAATGGATGCCGGTTAGGGCGTCTAAAGGTGGGCTAGGTATTAATCATTTACTTTTTGTTGATGATTTGTTGATTTTTTGTAAGACTTCAGCTAAGCAGGCTAAAGTGGTCCATGAGTTGTTGGATGTGTTCTGTATGGCAAGTGGGCAAAGGGCTAATTTTTCTAAGTCAAGAATTTGTTTTTCAAATTTTGTTTTTCGTGTTCGGAAGTCCCGGTTACAACAGTTGCTGAGAGTAGCAGTTGCTTCAAACTTGGGCAGGTATTTGGGTGTTTCGTTGTTGCATGGTCGTACTTCAATTGCTTATTATCAGCATATTGTGAGTTTGATGGAGACTAGACTGGCTAATTGGTGTTCTAAATTTATGAGTCTTCAATACCAATTTACAAGATGCAAACGGTTTAGTTACCTTCCTCTATTTGTGGTAATTTAGATCAGTTAGCTCGTGATTTTTATTGGAGTTCCTCGCAGGAGAGGCATAAACTACATTTGGTTGGCTGAAATTGGCTTATTTAGCCAAAGAATTATGATATTCTTACTTTAAAAAGTTTTAGATTGATGAATGTTGCTTTGTTGGGTAAGTTAGGATGGAAGTTATTTTTGAACGATTCTGCTTTGTGGGTGGAAGTGTTACATCGAAAATATTGTAATGGTGGGTCTATTCCCTTTTTTGCTAATGGTTCGACTTCCAGTTTATGGAAGAGGGTAGTTAAAAGTTTTAATTTGTTGTTTCCTCTTTCGGTTTGGAGGGTTGGGAATAGTTCTCATATTAGTCTTTGGTTTGATACTTGGTGTTTGGGAGGTCCTTTAGTGGATCATATGGATGGTTTGATAGTAGGGGAAGAGCATTTTCAGGTGGCACATATAATTAATGATGGTTCTTGGGATTTTTCGAGCTTATGTTCTGTAATTCTGGATCATCTTAAGGAGGTTATTCAGGCCATTCCTTTTCCTTTATTTATTTCGATGCAAGATACTATGTCTTGGAGTTTTTCTTCGAATTGCGCATTGTTGGGCCCCGTTTTTGAAGCCCAACTAAGGTGTTGGACCCCGTTACTAGAGCCCAACTATCCGATTCGGAGTCAAAAAGCTTAAGCCGGTTTTCTTGTGGGGTTATTTCAACAAACCCTCACTAGCTCGAATCAATCTTTTTGAATTCAAAACCAAAAGTTACTAATTTTTGTGGAGACGTAGCAAAACGTGTTAGGAATCCAATGCTTCAAAAATCACTCAATTTGGAAGTCGGACGAAGAAGTTATGGCCAAAAGAATCCATTATGTTTATGTCTTTACCCAAACTGAACATGTCTTGGTACGATTACCATAACTTTTTCTAAAAATATTGGATTTATTTCATTTTTAGACGGTTGGAAAGAAGACATCGAGATCTGCAACTTCCATGAAGACCTCGAAGCTAGATTCAGCCTTTAAAGTGGTCCAAATCGCGATTTACTGCAGCTAACCCGAGGATGTTCGTTTAACGTACATACACTAGCTGAAAAGTCATTTTTCATCTGAGGACATCTGTTAAATGGACATCCATGTCCGTTTAATGGACATACACTAGGTTGAGGGTCTTTTTTCACCCTAGGAGGTCCGTTAAAAGGACCTAATGTCCGTTAAACGGACATGGGTGATCCAAAACTCCTTCCAAAGCCTCTCCAATGCTTCCAAAATCCATTCTAACACCATATACACTTATAATCCCCCCAAATTGAATCCTTCAAGGGTCATAACGCTCCTAAAAAATTCAATTACCAAATTAAATGCATTAAACTCTCAAAACTCAACTCAAATAACTCATAAAACACACAAACTCTCAACATTCATCATAGCTGTCATTTTCATATTTCCCATATAGCATCATCACTTACAATACTCATATCTCTCAACTTCGATACCCAAATTTTACAAACTTTATACCGATGGAAAACTAAGAGGATAAACTACAACTTTTAAGAAGACCCTTTGCCTAAAATAGCCTAAATCAACCTAGTTTTCCCTCTGAATGCAATACACAATTTTCACCCCTATGAAAACTTGACATATGAATTATACACTACAAAATAAACAAGCAAATACACAAGGGAACTTCTCAACTTCTCAATTCATTTTCAAATCAAAATGAAGTTCATACAAAGCTTTCATACATAGCTTTAATTACATATCGACATTTCAAGTTACAAAATACATTTGATGCTCAATGTTCAATATGCTACTAAAGCTATCCAAAAGTCTAACTACTAACTTAGTACAAAAGCTAATTCTCTTGAAATTGTCCAATTACCTTATAAGGATTCACTAATCTTCTCGATTTGCACCTGAGGAGTGGGAAAATATTGGGTTGAGCTACACAGCTCAGTGGCTAAGATATTTATAGCCATGGCGATGAGCCACACAATCAACCATATCTATAACATTCATATAGGCATACATATCGTAATGAAAGTTCAACATATACAATTCAAATTCACATTCCACAATTCAAAACATCACCACATGTGACATATTGGATGAAATTTCAATTCATAGCATAACACTCAAATGTCAACATAACTTGGCACATTAAAATGCAAATGCACACCCAATTGGCTCGAGGATTCCGTGGAACAAAACAGAGAAACCGAAGTTTACACCGTGAATGAAACGAGTCTATTTTTTGGATCTTGTGGGCTACAAGAGGGCAGTCGGGAGAAGGCTTTACGTTGACGTGCACGTGACTACGAAACGGTTCCTCTCTCGCCCAAACATAATCAATTTTCATGCTCAAATCAATCATTCACAATTTCACATTCTCATACATTTCTTCTTTTCATTTAATCAAAATGTCATAACGCAAGGCATAGCATAATCATGCTCACAATTCAATTCTTATCAAATGTCATACATTTTGAAGCAACTTCACAATACAACATTTCAAAGCAAGCCATTTAGCACACAATACACAACAATGCAATTTACTCATTGCACAATAACTATAAATAAATTACCCACCTTATAACTCTTGAAATCCAAATTCAATAGTGTCCTTCCTCTTGCTCTTGGGTAGGTTGTCCTTGATTCCCTAACACAACCAACATTCTCATTTAATTCCAATTTAAATGGAAATTTCCCAAATTTTTATAATCACAACAAAACAAAATTAACCCTAATCAAGCTCAAGTTTAACCTACCCATAGTCCATCTAGGTTAGAAAACTCAAAACCTAACTTAGAAACCCAAAAACCTAATGGATCTCTCCATCTTCTTCTTCCTCCAACCATTCCCAACACAAACCCCTTTCTCTCTCTACAACTTCTCATTCACAAAACCCCAACTTATTTCTTTACCAAAGCATGAAGAAGATGAAGAACTTACCTTGAAAGCCTTGATTTCTTCTTCTTTCCACGATTTTCCTCCCTTTTCCCCCTAGCTTTTCAGTTTTTCCCTCTTCTTGTTCTTTTCCCTCACGTTTTTTTCTCTCTTCTCTAAGGCTTCCACGACACTCTCTCTTCTTTTCTTCTAATTCATTAATTCAATCCCTTGTTTTACTCCTTTTCTTCCAATATTGCCCCCCCTCACTTGGGCTTTCCAAGTTTGCCCTTATTTTGTCTTTTATGGCTCTACTCTTTCATTAAACAAGCCTACTACTACTTAATCTAACTTAATCCTAACCCTTCATTCTAATTTCAATTTCTAATCATTCCCTTAAATTTCTAATTAATGGCCCAATTCTAAAATAAATAAAAAATTAAACCAGCAAACAACATAAATAATCATTTAAGCAATTTATAAGAAATTTAGAAAAAATTAGGGTCCAACATGCATATTCGATTTAAGCAGCTTATAAAGCATATCTTTCGGAAGAGGTGTCTAATGTTTCAGTTTCGTCTATTTTTTCTTGGTTGTGGAAGGTGGCTGGGCCACTGAAATTGAAAATTTTCTTGTAGTTACTTGGGCACTCATGTCTTCCGACGATTTCTTTGCGGTTCTCACGGGATTTGGCTACCTCTAATTTGTGTGAAGTGTGCTCTTTATATGTTGAGTCTCTTTTTCATTTGTTGTGTGATTGTAATTGTGTAGTTGCATAGTAGCAATAGTGGGATGTTCCTAATGATTTTTTTATTACAGCAGATTTGGTTGATTGGCTAGCTTTAAATTTGTGTGCTCGTGCTGTGGGTCCTTTTAGTTTTGACTGGGCATATTAATTTCTGGTAAGTATTTGGTGGTTGTGGAAGGCTAGGAACTTATGGGTCTTTCAAAAGGAGTTTCTTTCCTTAGCAAATTTAAATGGTTGTGTCTTTAAAGTTGCAATGGATATATCCTTGACTTTTGCTTTAAAATTGAAGCTTCAAGGTGTGAGACGTTGGATTGGTTGGACTGTGCCACCTACTGGTTGGGTGAAGTTGAATTGTGATAATATTTCTATTGTTAATCCTGGGCTGACTAGTGGTGGAGGGTTATTGCCTGATTCATTTGGTCGTTGGCTAGGGGTTAATCATTTCGAATTGGTGTTTTGATTATCTTGTGGGAGAGTTATGGTCCATTCGAGATGGTTTTATTTTTGCATGCGATCATGATTTTCTGCAGGTCGTGGTGGAATCAAATAGCATGGAGGCAGTGAGGATGGTAACTTGTAGTGTTATCTCTTCACATCCCATATCTTTTTTGGTTGTGGATATTCAAGCTTTACTTGCTAGGAATTGGATTTGTTCTATTAGGCATGTTCATCAAAGAAGGTAATTTTGCAACAAATTGTCTGGATAAATTAGATCATGACATTTCGTCAATTTTTCAGGTTTGGGAGGAGATTCTTGACGCCCTATCCTTAATTATTAGGGCTGATGCTTGTGGTATTTCTTTTATGAGATAGTTTTGGTTTTCTCGCACTCATAACCCAAAAAAAAGAGTGGTAAGTTAAAAGTGTTGGGTACTGTAAAACATATTCCTATTTACAATTTAGTAATTGCATTAAACCATTTCTAGTGTTAATTGTACACTTTATAATTAATTTTAATTAAATACTAATTAAGTTTCAATAAGATTTAATATCTCATATTTTCTTTTGAAAATTGAGTAAAGTCATTTTTAACTATAACAAAGCTGTCTTAACATTACAATGAGTACACAAAATAGTACATATTACAAGAACATATGAATAGATTGCATTAGGAGTTTCATATTCTATCTAGTTCTCATTCCTTCTAGATAATGCATGTTGATTAGATTTAGCTATCATAATGGCTATGATCCAATTGATGATAACTTCCACTAATTGATGGTTGTTTGCTTCCTCTCCCCGTAGATCCTCTTGTTTCTTTCTTTCTATAAGGAATAAATTGTTGTTGTAAAGGATGTTTTATACATTGCTCCATGTTGCACCTTTTGCTTAGCAGTATAAGTGATCTAATTTAGAGTAGTTAACCAATCATAAGAAGAACAATAATATGTAAGCAAATGTAAAATTATGCCCCAGATAACTTTTGAGTATCTGTACTGAAAGAATAAGTATTCCCTATTTTTTTAGCTACTTTGCACAACACACATATTTAATATCTTATATTGCTACTTATTTATCAAATATCATATATTTAATTGTAAAGTTTCTCAAACTTTAGATTAAGCAAAACTTAATTAAATAGCCCTTTCTTTGTGTGTGATCCTTTAAGTTCTCGACAATACTTAAATATTAAGTTGATTAATCTTTATATGCATGATTTTTGGTATAATTCAATCATTTTACCATACTATATTCAGATTAAATATAAAGTATGAAATCTTTGTTGAATTTAATGAGTTCAATCATATTTCTTCTCAAATATTTGCAATTGATTCTTTTATTGACATTTAAAATTTATTTTCAAAGTATCTCTACATGTTGGCCTATATTTTCTTAAATCAACACTAATTAAGAAGAATGAAACATTCTACCTAATTTCTTTCAAGTAATGAATCATATATTAATTACCTAACTACTTCCATACAATTTATGACATATCAAATGACTACCAATTAAGTTACTCATGATTAGGATAAGTCCTAAGTACTATCAAAAGATAGCAATCTCTGTATAAGATATTTTATACATTTCAAGTTAAATGATCATTTATACAATTATTACAACGAGTATTTTTCTAGACACACAATTAATGTTTCATATGAAATTCTCATGTTAGATCAGTATAATGAACTTGTTCTCAAACAATTATCCACATATTTGTTTAAGGATCTCTATACTTCAATATGGGAATGACTACTTCCTTCATATAGGACGTTTTGAGAGTGTCTCTCTCTAGGGTTTCTTCTTCCTAGATTGCGTTCACAAGACTGGTTTCTTCGACTGGAGTTCAGGACGACGCTATTGCTATTTTACTTGGGATTTTTCCTCTTTTTGGAGTTCTTCTTTGGGGTGTGACTGTCTTTTGGAGGGCGGTGAACGGTTGGCAGGGCTTTCTCGGCGGCCCTCGTCGTCTCCCTCAGACGGGTGAGGTGTCTTCTCGGGAGGGGAACTCATGGGTAAAAAGAAACCCAAAGATCCGGTGATGAAAAGTGCTGGGGATTTATCCCCATCAACTGACCCTTCTCCGGTGACTGTTGTGTCGGCGCCGACAACAGCAATTGCAACGGTGGGTGTGAACTCCAAACAGGGTAAGGTAGGTGCGAAAAAGTTGGGTGTTTCTTTGAGGTCGGGGAAAGGGGTTGATAATGCGATTATTAATGAGACTATTTCTTCCTCCTCTGCTGAAGAGGAATCTGAGGACGACGCGGTTGACGAAACGTCTTCCACCTCTTCGTCTGCTCCTTCAGAAGATGACTCGCCCATTGTTAATGAGGTGGACTCCTCTGCTCCTCTTCAAGTGGCGACTGATGTGATGAGTTCTATGAGTCCTGCCGTTTCTGGTGATGCCCCGCGCCCGGCAAATGTGGTGGGTTCAGGACAACCGGTTACTAGTAATCCTGCTCCAGTGGCTTCTGATATTGCTAAGCCTTCTTTTGCAAGTTTTTTTAAACATAATAGAGACATGACTCAGGGAATGCGTTTGGAACACATTCCTTCTCAAAAAGAGGTCACAATTTTGGCTGAGGATCGCCTCGATCTTGGAAAGTGGGGATATTGTTTGGTGGGTGTGTTTACTGTGTCGCTTCCGGGTATGAAAGCAAGTGGACACGCTTATGTCCCAATGGGGTGTGGAATGCAAGCTTATTCCTCATGAAGGGGTTGGCTGGTTTTCGGTTTGTTTTGACGACGATCGTATTTCATTGTTTTGGCGGGTGGCCCATATGTTTCGTTTGGGAAAACTTTAATGTTGAAGTCGTTGGCTCTTGATTTGCTTTTAACTTTAAGGATTTCATGGCGCTTCCGATTTGGATTAAATTACCTAATGTGCCTCTTGATTTATGGACGGATAAAAGCCTCTCCAAATTGGGTTCAATGGTGGGTAAACCCATTTGTTCCGACCATGTTACAACCAATGTGTCTGAGTTGGATATGCTCGGTTGCTTGTGGAAGTTGATGTGTCCAAGGCCCCTATTACCAGCTTTGAAGTTAAATTGCATGAGGGTATTTCCTTCACCCAAACGGTTGTTTATGAGACTTTCCCGTCCTATTGTTGTGATTGCAGGCATTTTGGCCATAATTTCTTTACTCGCGCGCCTCCTCGTAAGCTTGAAGTGGACTCCTAAGGCTAGGAGCTCCAATCCTAGTCAGTCTCGGCCTCCTTCTGAGATAGTCAATTCGGTAGTTCCTCCAGATGTTGCTCCTGTTTCGCAACCGGATGCCCCCTTCGTGGTCGCCCGGTCGCTCACAGTCGGTAGCGTTCCTCGGGTCCCTCTAAGGGTAAAGGTACTGTGAGTGTTCCTTCTGGTCCTTCGGTTGGTAGTAAAGGGATGGCTCCTTCTGGTCCTGGTGGTTCTGATCCTTCTTGTCCTGCTGCTTCTGATCCGTCTCGGCTTCAATCGGATAGTTCTGGTCCAGATAAAGGGGCTGGGCCATCCCGTTTGCCGCCATGAGTATGCTCTGTTGGAATGTCCGGGGTCTCGGATCGACCTCGCGACAAAAGAGTGTTGTCGACTTAGTTCGGCAGCACCTGTGTAAATTATTTTGTCTTCTTGAAACTAAACTTACCGTTACTGGCTTGGATCGATTTATGTCTAGTCGCTTTCCGGGATGGTTGTATGCTCATAACTTTGATATTATTGCTAAGGGTCGTATGGTTTTTGCATGGAACCCGTCTATCTATACGTGTCAGATTGTGGAGGTTGGGGACCAATACATTCACTGTCGGGCTGTTTATCTACCCACTCAACGTGAGTTCCTGGTATCTAGTATCTATGGCTTATATAGCGTGCCGCAACGTCGGTCCATTTGGCATAGACTAGGGGAGTTGCGAGTGCACCCCTCTCCTCCATGGGTTCTTCTTGGGGATTTTAATTGTGTCTGCCGGGCGGATGAACGTCTTGGGTATACGCCCACTACGGATTATTTCCTTAAGGATCTTCGTGAATTCCGATTTTCTTTGGGACTTACTGATGCTCCTTTTCGGGGGGAGGTGTTTACTTGGCAGAAAAAACAACATGTGGGCGAAATTGGACCGTGTCTTGGTTAATGTGGAGTGGGCTATTCGGGACTGGTATTGTTTTGCCAACTTTCTCCCCATGCGGTTTGATTCTGATCATTGTCCGGTTATTGTTGATTTTGAGCGCCAACTTGCTCGGGGTAACCGTCCGTTTAAATTTTATAATATGTGGCTTCACCATCCCTTGTTTCCCGATATTGCACGTTCCTCTTGGGCTGTTCCTGTATGTGGATCTGCCCAATTTACTTTGGTTTCTAAATTGAAGGGCTTGAAACGTCCGTTGAAGCAGCTGAATCAGACTGTCTATGGTCATATCTCGCAACGGGCCAAGGAGGCGCAAGATGCCTTTCAAGAAGCTTATCAGCTTTCCCTTTCTCAGCCTGATGATACCTCATTGACTCGAGAGTTGAATGTTAAGCGTCATCATGGTACTTTTCTACAAGAGGCTGAAAGAATGTTTTATCAGCAGAAAGCTAAAGGCGTTCATCTGATGGAAGCAGACCGTAGTACTCGCTATTTCCACTCCATTGTACGAAAACGCAATCACTTCAATGAGATCTCCTATTTGATTAAATCTGATGGTTCATCTACTTCGTCAATGGGGGAGGTTGTTTCGGAAATTGTACAATATTTTCAGGGGCTTCTTGGTCTGTCGGTTCCATGTGACCCTCTTGATCCATGTGTGGTGAATAATGGTCCTTTGTTAACTTCGGAGCAAGGTGCGAGCTTAGTGGCACCGATCTTGGATCAGGAAATTAAATCTGCCTTGTTTGGTATTGGTAACGATAAAGCTCCAGGTCCTGATGGCTTTACTGCTGCATTTTTTAAACAACAATGGGACTTGGTTGGTGGATCCCTTATTGCGGCTGTCCAGGAATTTTTTACCACTGGTCGACTTTTACACCAAACCAACCATTCAATCCTTACCCTTATTCCGAAGACTCACCTCCCTCCGAAAGTTACTGATTTTCGTCCCATTGCTTGTATGAATATTACATACAAGGTAATCTCAAGATCATTCTTGGCGCTTGAAAGGGTGGTTGGAAGTCTTGTAGACCTTGCTCAATCGGCCTTTATTCCAGTATGCAACATCCATGATAATATCTATCTTGCCCAGGAATTAGTACGGGGTTACAGTCGTAAGAGGATTTCCCCAAGGTGTCTGCTTAAAGTTGATTTGTCAAAAGCATATGATCGAATTTCTTGGCAATTTCTGTCAAATTTATTGACTGGGTTGGGTTTTCCCCCTCGGTTTATTGGTTGGATACAGGAATGTCTAACCACAGCTTCATTTTCAGTCTCTATTAACGGTAACTTGCATGGGTTTTTTCCTGGACGAAGGGGCTTGCGCCAGGGGGATCCAATGTCACCCCTGTTGTTTGTTTTATGCCTGGAATATTTCTCTCGAGAGCTCAAATTCCGTACATCCAATACTGACTTTCATTTTCACCCCAAGTGCCAGCCATTGCGCATCACCCACTTGGCCTTTGCTGATGATGTTATGCTATTCTCCAGGGGTGATCTACCCTCTGTTGGTATTTTATTATCTAGTTTAAATGCTCTGAACCGGGTGACAGGGTTAATGGTCAATCTTCATAAATCGAATATTTTTCTTGGCGGTGTTTGGGGCATGGAGCGTGAATCTATTTTACAGTTGACGGAGTTTGGTTTAGGGGAATTTCCGGTTCGGTATTTAGGGGTTCCTCTCGATCCTATTAAAATTTCAGTAATGCAATACGCTGGTCTCCTTGAGTCTGTGGAAGCTTGTTTGACCATGTGTCATGGCCATTCGTTATCCTATGCGGGGAGAGCCGAGATTCTTAATTCTGTAATTCAAGGCCTCCTAACTTATTGGTTCCAATCATTTTCTATCCCTGTCGTGGTTATGGATAAAATCATTTCTCTCTGTCGACTTTTTCTCTGGGGGGCCAAACATTTTAGGGTGGCCTGGGAGCAGGTATGTCTACCAAAAGCGGAAGGGGGAATTGGCTTGAAAAACTTTAAAGTTTGGAATGCGACGCTGTTGGCGAAGGCTCTTTGGAATTTCCATGAAGAAGTCAACTCACTGTGGGTTAAATGGATTCATGCGATTTACCTCCGTGGGCGTTCGGTTTGGGATTGGATACCTCATCCTTGGGACTCAATGCTCATGAAACGGCTGGCTCTCATTCGAGATGGTCTGTTGGATAAGCTGGGTGGGCGATTAACAATTGAATCTGAGTTACGACAGCTTTGCCATAATGGTAGCTTATCGTCTGGGACGGTCTATCATGTATTACGGTCTACATCCCCTCCCCATCCCTGGATGTCATTTATCTGGAGGCGGTATATGTAAGTGATAAGTCGACTTGTACCATGTGTAAGTCGACTTACACATGTTCGGTACCGATAAGTCGACTTGTTCATTCGATAAGTCGACTTGTTCAAGGTCGGTACTGTTTATTTGTGCCCTAAAGGCAATCCCCTTTAGCGCGTTTTATTCAAAGTCGTGTGCAGACTTTATGAATAAATAAAGAAAAGGCATTCTTCATTAATTTGATATTCATAAACATTGTTTATGAATTGATTGGATCTTTAATCGAATTAATGAAGTCCATGATATATGACATAGCATGAAGGAAATTATGATGTGATCATACTCCTGAGATTCCTATCATGTGCAATTATGTCAATGTCGAAATTCTCCTAGTCATAGGATTAATGAGCTGGACATCATTAATCCGGATAGACTAGCACATGTCATATTCCTTGATTGGATCAAGCGGTGGATCTCGTAAAGCGTAAATATGAGATATTTAGAATTGACATGTGGATGCTTACTAGCGGTAGTAAGTTCATTGGATGATCCGCCATGAGATCATCACATGGATATCTTATCTAAGTGTCGTTGATAGTCTCATCATAGAAATGGTGCAAGTATCCTTAGACTTGAGGTACTCGAGGATATCTTGAATCTTGATCCGTGCTTTGACTCCATTCCTTGTTGCCTTCGGAGGTAACTCATAGGGTGGTGCTTGGGTGCAGACTTGAGGTATTCAAGATAATTGAGTAGCCAATAAAGGATTCACCACTTACGGATTAGCGAAGAGATACCCATGGCCTCTTGTCGGGATCATTACTATGTGGCGGCATGTATGTCATGAAGAGTGTCTTCATTGACATATAAAGTAATGAGTCCCGTGACGAGAACCGATATTACTTAGGCTAGACTCGGTCTAGTAAGAGTTGACACTTTGACCATACTCATAACCAAGTGGGGTATAGGATGGTGAAAGGACGAATTGCACAGTAATTATACATGGAAGGGTTCGTGATCGGTTCGTGATGAATACATCAAACCGATTACTTTCCGGTCAATTGGGGTCATGATGTGTTGCTAGATACCGCTCATGACTTGCTCAGATTAATTGTTAATCTAAGTGGCCAACATAACCGGAGCCTAAAGGGTCACACGATAAGAGTGATTCAGAGAATCAGAAATAGTAATTGGACGAGTTCCAATTATGGAGAGCATTAGATTAAATGGATCCCAATGAGATTGGGATATGTCCGATGAGATCGCGACATCGATATTGCTAAGAAAGGTTCCGAGTCTGTTTCAAAGATTCGGGGCCTCAGAGGGCAGTGAGACCACCCAGTGTGTTGGACTACTTCAAAGAATATATATACATATATATATATGATTAATTAATTAAATAATTAATATATATATATATATATGCTTGTCACGTGGATGGGAGGAGAGGAAGCATGGAAGCTTCCTTTAAGATGCTTAGTCATCATTTTTCATGATAACTAAAAGACAAAAATGGAAGATGGAGAAGAGATGATCGTAGCTTATGAAAAAAGCTAGAAGAAAAAGAGTTTTCTTTGGTCTTTGGTGAAGAGCATGATCGTGGATTGCAAGAAGAGAAAGGTTTTGAGAAAACCTATTTCTTTATCTTCTCCATTGATTCTTCATCTTCTCCTCCAAGGATTTCATCCTCCTTCAACGCTTCCTTGACTCTCCGGATGTAGGTAGGGTCTAGCGGCCTTTATTACGTTTCTAGCTATTCCGGGTCAAAAGGGTTTGACTTCGGTTAGATTTTCGATCTCTGCGTGGATCACCTTTAGAGATAGTCTCTTTTGGCTATTTAGGTTGATGTCTTCATACCGATACGGATCCTGGATTCGGAATGTCCAGGAACAAAATTTTGTTTATCATTGCCGGTACATGTGATGTACCTCCGGGATTTTCCTACAAGATATCCTCCAAAGTATTCATTTATTACTGGTTGGGCTTGCATGGCGTCTACCAACTAAGGACCGACCGTTGTTTCTTGATGTTGACCGGTCTTGTGGTCTCGTACTCGAGGGCTTGCGTAAACGGTCGATCACTTGTATTTTCGTGTGATTTCACGAAAGGGTGTGGTTGGATATTCGGAGTTGGTTGGGTCTTCACCGTGAAATGGGGTCCCTATTGCGTGTTGTAAAATGGATTCGTGTTGAGGCACAGGGAGCGTTAATGAGATGTAAAGCAATTCGATTAGCTTTTCTTTTCACGGTGTATTTTATTTGGCAATCACGAAATGTGCTCTTGGAGGAGCTTGATCTCAAGACGTGATATTACCCGTAAAATCAAAACTTGGTTTATAAAATTATGTATCGTCTTTATCCGGTGATCTTATTCACTTTTAATTTGGGAGGTTGGGATGGTCTCATTTCGCTGTTTGGTTGGGATAGTTGGGTTGTTGGCGTCAGTATAGTGGTTATGGAATCGCTTTTGTATCGAATCGTGAATGGTGGATCGGTTATATCTTTGGTGGTTTACTAGTCTCAAACCGTTTATGTTGGGTGAGTGGGGCTTTGCTACCGGATTCGGGTTGTTGGGTTTTGGTTTTATCTGTGTTTTCTCCTTGTTTCCTTTGCATGCTTCTCTGCTTTCTCCGGTGAACTTTTGTTCTTTCTTTGGTGGGTCTTTGAATCTGGGATGCCGATTACGTATGCAGGCATCACCCATCTCTATCGATGATGCTTCTTGTGGTGGTGAAACGACGACGGCTTTCGGTGTGTTTCTTTTGGGTACTTGGGGAGTTACCCCGCCTACGGTGGACCCCTACAGGGGGAGTCTCCTGCGATGTCGTTTTATCCTTGAAGGGTTTGGGCTTAACCGATGACGTTTTTGGGATGCTCTCCAACGATGGCGTTTCTTAGTTGTTTGGCAGGAGCCTTGGTGTTTCTTTTCTTGGGTTGGTGGTCTTTTAACTTCAAGGTGTCGGCTCTACCTGCGATATGGGCGTTTCCCGCAGGGCGAACGTTTTGGGCTTCTACTGCACTGCTTGCTTTCAATGTTGCCGCTTTTAAGGGTGGGGCTTCCTTTTATACGCTTCTTTGTTTGTGCCATCTGACGCCGTAATTGATTTCTCTCAGTGCGAAGGGTTCTCTTCGACGTCATTCCAGCATCGGTCAGTATGGTTTCTTCCGGTGCCGTTCTTTTTTATGTTTTAACGATACAGTTTCAGTGCTCTGTGGATGCGAACTTCTTCCCAGGCCCCTCTGTTGGTGTCTTCGGAATGATGCGGGTACGTGGACGATGGGTAATGGGTTTCGGGTCTCCACCATGATTTTATGGTTCCTATTGCATGCATCCTCTTATGAGTCTGGATGCCTTAGGAACCCACAACGATAACTACATTATTACGGGTGAGGGCTTTTGCTAGATCTTGTGTTACTATTCTGGTGGTGCTAAGCACCTGGACGCTGATTTGGTTGTCTGTGTTGATGTTTTTGTGGTTTTGATACGGTGCCGTTTCTTGGCTTGTGGTTTTAGATTTGAATATCTGTGATTTACACTCATTAGCCTCATGGGCTTATTCTCGGGTGGGCATCCGTTAGCTGCGTCTTGTTGTCCTCCTATTGGGCATTGCTACTATGCTTTTACCGATAGTCTTAGACTAAATTTGGGGTTGGGCTTTATTAGATAGTTTTCATTTTGGTAGGCTGGGATTTTGACCGTAAGGGCCTCTTTTTGTTCATTTCTCAGAGACGGCTGTCTTCCCTGCTGATTGGGGTATGCCTCAGTGATCGTGTACATACCTATTCTTTTGATAAATATTTACCATTTATCAAAAAAAACATAACATATGATACTCTTTATGCTTTGTTTATATCTAGTCTTAATAGAGGAACAATCGAAAATTTTAGGGTCATACCTAAAATAATATGAATTTTATAGTTATGATCTATTTATAACTTCATTTATAAAGTATATTTATCTTCTAGGTGTTTTTGTATAATATAGTTAGTTGAATAAGGATGCATAAGATAAAGAGTACCTTTAACTAATTATATGACAAATATAAAACTAACTAGTTGGCTATAGGGTGTAAATGAACAATCTCTCACTTGCACGGAACCAATCATTTAAGTATTTTATATTATATCTACACGTGACGATCATGAAGTAAATCACACGTTAATATATTGAGTAATAATATGACCAAGATACACAAGAAGGGGGGGTTGAATTGTGATAAACTTTTCTTTAATCCCTTCAATAACACTTGCTTTGTTCTTTCAGAAAACTTATCGTAAATCAATTCTTAACTAGTTTGAAAACTTTGTTAATAATGAAAACTACGATTTAAGAAAAGTAAGAGTTAGAGAGAAACACAAGAATTTTATCTGGTTCACCCCAAACCGGCTACGCCCGATC
This sequence comes from Erythroxylum novogranatense, assembly GCA_029891385.1. Taxonomy (NCBI): domain Eukaryota; kingdom Viridiplantae; phylum Streptophyta; class Magnoliopsida; order Malpighiales; family Erythroxylaceae; genus Erythroxylum; species Erythroxylum novogranatense. Next base: position 48,192,915 of record CM057227.1, read on the forward strand.
CTCGATATTCTTACGAGATTTTCACTATCTCCAAACCGATTACAAGTATTCTTTAGACCGAGCCTCTTGGTCTCTTAACATCAAGTATTCTTTTACTCTTAGCCTCTTCAGCTATCTCGTAGCACTTTTTCAAAATGAAAAGCGATAAAGAGCTTTTACAAAAGAGTTGCTCTTCACAATATACACTCGAAAATAGTTCGCAATTTTTCTCGAGATAGATGATATTGAATACGAGTTTCATTCACTTTTTCCAAAAGTTATTTCTTCTTCAATCTCGACTCTTATTTATAGTGGAACTTCAACTGTTTCTTGACTATCTCGCTTCTTGAATCTTTAAAAAGCGGTTATTCAGTTTAGCTCGTGAATCGCCTCTTAAGCGATGTTTCTTTCTTCCGTCTTATTTTCGTATCGTCTGCTTTTTGTCTTCGTAAAGCTTCCGTCTGCTTTTTGTATCGTTTGCTTTTTCTTCCGTCTGTTTTTCTTTCGTCTGCTTTTGTATCGTCTGCTTTTCCTTCCGTCTGTTTTTCTTTCGTCTGCTTTTGTATCGTCTGCTTTTCCTTCCATTTGTTTTTCTTTCGTCTATTTCTCTTTGTTTATTATCAAAATTATTTAATACGTGAAGTCTGGTTTGACTTAACATTCTCCCCTTTTGATAATAACAAATACTTGTGAATTATCTGAGTATTGAGATAAAAATTATCTTCATCCTTCCATTGATTTCTTCCTTCTCCTTCTCTCTTCCTTCTCCTTCTCCCCTATTTGTTATTGATCAAAAATTATTTTCCAATCTGCTTCACCAACTTTTTCAGCATCTTCTTAATCTTCTTCATATCTTTATCAAGCTTCGAACATGCTTTTTAGAGTTGATGATTCATCTGCGATCGAGGTACTTGTCTTAACAACTTGCTTTTCAACGATAGCCCTTTGTTGTTGTATAAGCTTCCTTGTTAAAGACATTTGGTTCAATGATTTGCGAAGAGGAGGAGGAACAAATCTGACTTGTTCATTGATATCAAGATCATAGGAATCTCTTATTCGCGTTGAAAGTGCGTCCAAACCATGGCATAGCTTCTACAATTGAAGTGATCTCCACGAGGTCGATTTAGCGAGAATGTTACGTATTATAGTAAAACAACATTCGAGTTGCCAATCGTAATGAACAATCTTGACCCATTACGATATTGCCTCCCATGGATCATCTGTTGTGGCCTTAGTTAGACTTGGTCTTGGATCTTGATACACGCAGATGGACTTACCACTCCTTTTCTCCTTACATGCTTCATCAATCAATTTCTTGCCTCTTGATCGATCGAAGACATGTCATCCAATCTTGGCTCAGTTGAACTTTCGACTTTAGCTTCTCATAATTGAGTTCAACAAAATTTGGTGGTTGAAGATCGGTACCACCTTGATTATTATCTTGCTCAATTATAGGATAAGAAGTGATACGCTCTCCAAATGGCTCTGGTGGATATGGTTCTCTCCCAACTCTCTTGATTGATCATAGAAATTTTGTAACCCCTATCCAACGGATGAGAAATGCCATTATCATATTCTGATTTGAAGAATGCTTTGACAAATCTCTTGGGTTTGTCTCGATGATGACCGACTTGGTCTTCTTCTCCTTTCTTACAACCAATCTATGTTCCCATCTTTCTCTTTGAGAAGTTAAATACATGGATGGAACATTAGTCATCACACTTACAATTTTGAAGTAGCCTTCATTCTAAAACATGTGTAGCAACTTGTTTATGGACAAGTGTGGACTGAAAAGTAGTAGGAACTATTTCTTCAAAATTGGATTATTAAAATTTTGTGAGAATCCTTAATATTACCCTTAATGACTTCCACAATCGCCCGAGAGCGGCTTCCATATTAACTTCAAGAACATCAATAGCACTAACAAAGACATGCAGAGATTTTTAGAAATGTCAACAACAGTTTCTTCTAGCCTTGTCTTCTTAGCCTTTGCCTCTGTTGTTGGATTTTCTTCTTTCTTGCACTCATTTTCTTTAACCTTGGTGACCTCTTGGATTGAACTTTCTTCTTCTCAGTTCTTCTACTTTCCTTTTTCCTTCATTTCCTTGAGATTGAGTTTGAAACTTTCTCGAGGATTGATGATGATGATTTTGTAGCTTTTGATCTCATCGTTCATAATGCTTTGGTTTGCTTGAATCTCTGGAAGGATGGCTTCTTTTCGTCGCGAGTTTCCTTTGTGGGTGGCGTTCTTGCTTGCTTATGAATGTCACTCACCAAAGTTCCCTTTCCGCTTTAAGTCACTGATTCAAAAATCGAGCAGATCTTGACTTGACTCGAGAGTGTGATCTTCTCTCCTTCATAGAGGATTTCTTGGTTTAGGCTCCCCTCGGTTGTTGCTTTCCTTGATTCTTACGCTCCTTGTTTGTCGAAAATCTCGAGACCCATTTTGGTGTCGATGTAGAATCTATATAACTTCTTCAGATACCTTACATCGACTCCCAACTCAATCGATTCACGATTCTTTAAACATCCTTGTCAACAACATCCCATACGGAGAGTGTTTGTATCCTTTATTGATTTAACCATATATTGATAAATCAAAATGGTAAATCTATTGGTTGGTGATTTAAGAGATGAAGGATACATTGTTCATCAAAGTAGTGACTTGATGTCTTGAACCTATCCTAGGTAACACACAAGTCACAAAACAAAGAAAAAAAACCCTTGCCTTTGGTACAAGCCAAGAGGCTCTTCTTTCGATTGGGTTGTTCGACCATAAAGTTGACGAGTAATTTCATCTTCGTTTAACTTCACTTAGTCATCCATTTCACCATGTTAGTAGGTTGAACTCCACTACTCGGACATTCGGTGACTCTTTCCGGTAACTCCTTGGTTACTATAACGAGGAGTGTTTACATACGATACGATTGTATTATCCACGGTTTTAGTATGTTTCGAACTCATAAACTTCTTTGAGATAAACTTGCTCTCGTATTTGAAAGAAGTTTCTCCATCCTGCCGCTATTATCTCGGCTCTATATCCATTTGTTCCTTCTTAGATCTTCAAAGTTTACCAATCTTCCCCGGTTTGCTCTGGATCAACTTCATAAAATGGGCTTGACATTCATCTTGTTGATTACGGTGAATAGGAACTCGCTTGAAGAATTTTGGAGAGATTTAGAGAACTAGCAATTTCGAATTTGTTAGAGATCCCAAACGTCGGTTTAGGGATTTTATAGCAAATTCTAGAACGATTGTACTTCTCGATGATCCGACCTTTTTCCTCTAAAATTTTTCTTTGTGAAAGAAGTTTTAAGTGCGAAACCGTCAGCGCCGTTTAACTCCACCGTTTCATTGTCTTTCTTTTGAAAATCGGATGATCAATCTGTTAACTCTGCCGTCTTTCTGTCTTTGTCTTTAAAAAATCAGATGAATGATCCGTTAACTCCTCCGTCTATCTGTTTCTTCTTTGCGAAAAAACCAGATGATTGGTCCGTTAACTCCTCCGTCTATCTGTTTCTTCTTTGCGAAAAACCAGATGATTGGTCCGTTAACTCCTCCGTCTATCTGTTTCTTCTTTGCGAAAAACCAGATGATTGGTCCGTTAACATCACCATATTGAGGTTGCGTCTGATTTCTTTAAAGCGATCTTCACTTAGTGGTTTTGTGAAGATATCTGCCCACTGAAATTTCGTTTCCACGAATTGTAGACTGACAACTTTCTTCTGAACGTAATCTCTCAAGAAATGATGTCTAACTTCAATGTGCTTCACCCTTGAATGTTGAATTGGATTCTTTGACAAGCTGATGGTATTTGGTGTTGTCGCAGATATATTGGAATCTCTTCCTCTTGTATTGAGTAGTCCTCCAATTGATACTTGATCCACGATAATTGTGAACAACAACTGCGGCGGACATATATTAAACCTGCGATTGATAATGCAATCGAGCTTTGTCTCTTGCTTGACCATGACACGTGTTTGGTCAAGGTAGTGACAACCACCACTCGTGCTCTTCCTTTCAATCCTATCACCGGCATAGTCTGCATCGCAATATCCATTCAAGCTGAAATCTTTACCTTTCTCATACATTAAGCAAAGATCGGTAGTACTGCGAGATATCTCAAAATTAGTTTACTGACTATGTAATGAGATTCTCTAGGATCGGCCTGAAACCTTGCACACAAGCATACATAATAGAATGTCGGTCTACTTGCTGTAAGATAAAGCAAAGAACCAATCATCCTCAAATAGGGTTTGATCCACCTTCTTACCACTTTAGTCTTTCGACAACAAGTTTGAAGGATGCATCGGTGTAGACATACTTTTAACTTGCACATATCAAATTTAGACAACAATTCTTTGACATATTTTTGTTGATGGATAAAAATCTTATCCTTAGTTTGCTTTACTTGCAATCAAGAAAGAATTTTAACACACCCATCATGCTCATCTCAAATTCATTTTCATCATATTTTCAAAGCTTATGCATAACTTTTTGAGGTGGCACCAAAATAATATCATCAACATAGATTTGCACAATAATAAAATCATTATACAAGTTCTTCCTAAAAGAGTTTTGTCAACTTTACCTCTAGTAAATCCATTTTCAATAAGAAATGAGCTCAGACGATCATACCATGCTCTAGGAGCCTGTTTCAGTCCATATAAGGCTTTATGAAGTCTGTAGACATGATCTGGATACTTTATATCCTCAAATCCAGGAGGTTGCTTGACATAGACTTCTTCATCTATAAAGCCATTCGAAATGCACTTTTACATCCATCGAAAAAGCTTTATGTCATGGCAAACAGCATATGCAAGCGGTATCCTTATTGCTTCAAGTCTTGCTCTTTGGAGCATATGTCTCATTATAGTCTATTCCTTCCTGCTGATTATAGCCTTGTGCTACTAATCTTGCCTTGTCATGACTTACTTTTCCCTGATTAGTCTAGCTTATTCTTGAATATCCATCTAGTACCAATAATGGATTTCTTTTCAGGTTTAGGAACTAAGGACCAGACTTTATTCCTACTGAATTGATTCAACTCCTCTTGCATAGCTAATATCCATGCTTCATCTTTTAGAGCTTCATCAATCTTTTTAGGTTCTACTTGAGATATAAATGCCACGTTGGCTTCTCTTACGAACTTGGACCTTGTTCTTACACCTTACGAGGTTTCTCGATAATTGACTCTTTAGGATGAGAGCTTTTGTATCTCAATCTTTCTTTAACTCAAAATTCTTAGAGATATCATCTTTTCATCATGAAGTGTTCTGATGAAGATACTTCCTTACAACTGCGTCAAGGACGCATGTGACATCATCTTGATTCCTCTTCCTTATTGGGTTGAGAGCTATCATCGAACTTAACGTGAATAGTTTCTTTAACAGTCTTTGAGGTGAGGTTGAAGACTCTAAATGCCTTTGAAGTGAGAGAATAGCCTAGAAAAATTCCTGAAAGTGTCTTCGCATCAAATTTGTCCAGAGCTTCCTTTGTGTTCAGAAAAGTGCACTTGCAGCCAAAAGGATGGAAATAAGAAATGTTTGGTCTCCTTCCATTCCTGACTCATGGGAGTTTTCTTGACATTGGTCGCTTGAAGACTCTATTACGAATGTAGCATCTTTGTATTGGCGACTTACCTTGAAGTATTTAGGAAGATTCATCTCGCTTGACATTGTTCTTGCCATCTCTTGAATCGTCCTATTCTTCCTCTCAACAACTCCATTCTCTTTGTGGAGTCCTTGGGCGTAGAAGTTATGAAAATTCCTTTTCTTGAGAATACTCTAAACTTCTCATTTTCAAATTCTCCTCCATGATCCTCCTTATGCTTGCTATAGACATTCCTCTTTCATTTTGTAATCTCATGGAAAGGTTTCTAAAACACTTGAAAGACTCATCTTTATGTGATAGAAAAAGTATCCAACAAAACCTTGTAAAATCATCAACAATCACAAGTCCATACTTCTTTCCACCAAGACTTATTGTTCTTGTTGGACCAAATAAGTCCATATGTAACAACTCAAGTGGTCAGAAGAAGTTATGAAATGTTTTGAAGAGAAAGAGGTTTTAACTTGTTTCCCTTCGACAACTTTCACAAAAGAAATCTTTGTCAAAAGCAATTTGTGGCAAACCTTTTACCAAATCATGTTTCAAAAGTTTTGAAATATGTTTAAAACCGACATGACCTAGTTTTTATGCGGATCGTCTTTCATCTTGAGAGATAAAAACATGAAATATTTTGAGACCGAAAAACATCTAAATCAATTTTATAAAGATTGTTTAGTCTTTTGGCTGAAAAGAAGATGGAACCATCTTTTTTCGACTTCACAAAATTTTGATTAAAGGAAACTTCAAAACCGAATCACATAATTGACTAATACTTATCAAGTTATGCTTTAGACCATCAACTAGTAAGACGTTATTAATGCATGCATGAGAATTCTTACCAATCTTACCAAACCCGATTATCTTTCCTTGTTGGTTGTCTCCAAAAGTTACCGATCCTCCTTTCTTGATCAAGATCTAGGAACATAGACTTGTTTCCGTCATGTGATGCGAGCATCCATTGTCCATATACCAATGGTGCTTGCTGGTTCTTCCAACGAAGGATTTCTGTGGGAGATATTATTTTATTTTTAGGTACCCAGATTCTCTTGGGTCCTTTAGGGTTAGTACGATGTAATGAATGATAATGATGTGTAGAATGATAATGTTGATGACCTTTCTGAAAATCTGATTGATATCTTTTCTTATTTTTTTGAGCAACTGATTTTACTACGTAATGCTGGGGCTTATTTTTAGTAAACCCTAATCCAGTTTTATCCCTCGGATGTCTGTATTCTCCTATCATTTCATTCATCTTTTTTGTACTATCTGTAAATTTAGCTAGATCAATTGAGAGATTATTAATTCTCAGTTTCAATTGATTAATCTCTTCAGATCTATCTACAACTTTGTTGTTATTCAATTCCTCAACTTGCTTTCTCAAACTTATATTCTCACTCTCTATCTCATGAGTATGTTTGAGGTTTTCATATTTCTTCTTCAATGTCTTGTTTTCGAATAGCATGAGAATCCTCTAATGATTACGAATATGCATCTTGTATATCATTATAGTGGAAGTTACCTCCTCATCACTTTCTTCTTCACTACGGACATATGTTAGCATGTTCGACGCCAGTGAACTTGTATCGATTACGATGAATCCAGATCTTCCCACGTTGCCATCATGCTTTTCTTGTTATCTCTACTCCTTCTGGGTTGTCTTTTCAACATTGGACACTCGGACTTGTAATGTCCCGGCTTCTTGCATTCATAACAGGTAATGGATGCTTTATCGACTTTTTCATCGTCTTTGCCGCTGTTCCTTCTAAATGTTGAATTTCCTTTGGACTTCTTTTTCCACATTCTTCTTATCTTTCTTGAAATGAAAGATAGCTCATCGTCTTCATTACTTGATTGATTCGACTTCTTTGGAATCATCATCCTTTGCTTCTTCAATCTTTAACGCCTTTGATGTATTCCTTTTTGTTTTCTTCTTCTGGATTTTGTGATTCTTTTGACTTGCTTTGAGCGCTATGGACTTCTCCTTTTTGGGCTTATCTTTCGCATCAAGCTCTACTTCGTGTATCTTCAACGATCCAAGCAATTCATCAAGCTTCAGTACGCTTAGGTCTTTGGCTTCTTGTACAGCAGTTACTTTGGGTCTCCATCTTTTGGGCAGACTCCTCAAAATCTTTCGAACATGGTCTTGACTGTTGTACGTTCTTCCAAGAGCTTTTAGCCCATTAACAATTGTTTGGAATCTTCCAAACATTTGATCAATGGTCTCTTCTTCTTTCATCTTGAATAACTCGTACTGATGCACCAAAATACTTATCTTGGACTCCTTCACTTGATTTGTTCCTTCATGTGCAATTGATAATGTATCCCACATTTCTTTGGCAGTATCGCATCCATGCACTTTGTCATACTCGCTTCTGCTCAATGCACAACTCAAGAAAAATTTCGCTTCGGAGTTTAGTTGAAATCTTGCTTTCTGCTCAGCTGTCCATCTTTCTCGTGGAATTGGATTTTTATCATCATCTTCAGGTGTGTAAGGTCCATTCTCGATGATGTCCCAAAGGTCAATGTGAGTAGACTCGATAAACAATCTCATCCGATCCTTCCAATAGTGGTAGTCTTCACCATTGAATCTTTGGAGGTCCGGTGGTGAGGCTCCTTACGCAATATCGTGTGTGATTCCACCATTTTCTTTAGTTCACACTTTATTAGAGTGATTCTTGAACACCTTGCTCTGATACCAATTGAAGTAAATCACACGTTAATATATTGAGTAATAATATGACCAAGATACACAAGAAGGGGGGGTTGAATTATGATAAACTTTTCTTTAATCCCTTCAATAACACTTGCTTTGTTCTTTCAGAAAACTTATCGTAAATCAATTCTTAACTAGTTTGAAAACTTTGTTAATAATGAAAACTACGATTTAAGAAAAGTAAGAGTTAGAGAGAAACACGGCAATTTTATCTGGTTCACCCCAAACCGTGGGCTACGCCCGATCCTCATATATTCTTCCGAGATTTTCACTATCTCCAAACCGATTACAAGTATTCTTTAGATTGAGCCTCTTGGTCTCTTAACATCAAGTATTCTTTACTCTTAGCCTCTTCAGTTATCTCAGTAGACTTTTCAAAATGAAAAGCGATAAAGAGCTTTTAAAAAGTGTTGCTCTTCACGATATACACTCGAAAATAGTTCGCAATTTTTCTCGGATAGGCGGATATTGAATACACGAGTTTCATTCACTTTTTCAAAAGTTATTTCTTCTTGATCTCGAGTCTTATTTATAGTGAACTTCAACTTTCTTGACTATCGCTTCTTGAATCTTTAAAAAAGCGGTTATTCAGGTTTAGCTCAAAACCGTCTTAAAGCGATGTTTCTTTCTTAGTCTTATTTTCAGTATAAATCGCTTTTTGTCTTCGTAAAGCTTAAAATCGCTTTTGTATCGCCCGCTTTTCTTAGTCATTTTTCTTTAAATGCCTTTTGTATAAATGCCTTTTCCTTCCGCCTGCTTTTTTTCTTCAAATGCCTTTTGTATCGCCCGCTTTTCCTTGATCATTTTTCTTTCGTCTATTTCTCTTTGTTTATTATCAAAATTATTTAATCGTAAAGTCCGGTTTGACTTAACAGATCACTCTATTGTTAGGACAATAATTTAGTAAGAAAATTAAATTATTTTTTTATGGGCACTTGTTTAAACTTTATAACTTTCGTCTCAGTTAGCATCATAATTAAGAGGAATTATCTAAATATATACTTAGATTATTAATGAGACCATAGCCTCTTTTGAATGCTTGATGGCTCAAACAATATTATTAAATGAAAATATATATATTGATTTGCAATTGGCATGTATTAAAATCTTTTAATTCAAAATAATTTCATTAGGAGTAAAATGTCAATTAATTAGGACTTACTTTTGTTCTTGTCAAACTAAAGTTAAATTCTATATGACATTATGTTGGACCCCGAAATTTTGATGAAAATTAGAAATATTAAAATGAATATTAATGAGAAAGAAATTGGTGAGACAATTTATGAATTTAAGAAAATTTATGAGAAAAGAATTGTTTAATTTTGAGGACTTTGATATTTGACTGAATTTATATGGATTACGAGAGGAAAGAGAATGAGTTAATTAAAATGAGAGTGGAAAATCAAGAAATAAAGAAAGAAAGTGAGAGAATTTGATAAAATTAAGAAAGTTGACTTTTGGAGACAGAAAGTTTGACTTGAGAGAGTTGACTTTTTGTTTGAGGCAAAATTTGATAAAATTGTCTTCTGAAAAACTTGTAGTTTATGTCAAGAGCTTTCTGTAGCCATAAAGTTTGATATTTTTCGATATCGGAAGTGAGAGTTATGATCAGTCAAAGTTCGCTTGGAGTTTGACTTTTTGAAGAAAAAGTTAACTTTTTGATTTAGGCAAAATTCGAGAAAATGATCAACATGAAAATTGTAGCCTCTGTCGAGAGTTTTTTGTGGACATAAAGTTTACTATTTTTCGATGTCGGGATTGAGAGATATGATTTTTCGAAGATATGCTTTGTTTTGAAAATGCTATTAAGTATAGATTTGTGTGTTCTATGCTTCGAGGCCACTCGTCGTATGGATTTAGTTTGAATTAGAGTAAGCGGTCTTCATAAAAGTTTTAGATGATGTTTTTATCTTTCCATTGATATAAAGTTTGCAATTTTTCGATATCGGGGCTAGGAGTTATGAGCGATTAAAAATTGGAAGTCGTTTAGGAAAAGTTGTTTTGGACAGAATCTTTGATTGAGTTTTTGACCTCTTTCGAGACCTAATTTGATTTTGAGTACTTCAGAGAAGTTGTATAGCTTCCTTTGATCTTTTTATTGACACCAAATTTGTCAAATTCCGAGTTCGGGATCGAGAGATATAATTTTTGAAAAGTTCGATTTTGAAGTTCCATTACTTTGTTTTTAATTCGATCCCTTTTGTAATCTTTTGCTTATAATTCCTTCGTCCGACATCCGATTGATTTGATTCTTGAAGCGTTGGATTCCTAAGACAATTAATTTCATTTTTATGAAGAATTATGATTTTTTTAGGAGATTAAATGGAAAGAGATTGATTGAACCAAAGTAAGAGATTTGGTTATAGGTTATAAGTTGGATAATTTTCTGAACATGGTTCAGTATTTTGCAAAATTCGGGAGCTGTACAACTCCGATTGAGTTGATTCTTGAGGAAAAATAAATTTAAGATATAGGGCTACAACTCTTGTGAAGGGATCGAAATTTAATTTCATCCCTAAGATTGTCAAATTTCTGGAATTAAATTAGCGTAATGTTCAGTCTCGGATTTTTCACAGGTCCGATAGTATTTTGGCTATAACTTCTTCGTTTCTGATCCGAATTGAGCGCGGTCAGTAGCGTTGGATTCGTATGATCTAGAGGAACAATTTTCAAGAAGAAAGCTTGTCCAAAGTATTTCGTTTAGATGCTCAAAAATAGGATGAAAGCTATCAGATTTTGAAAATCCTGTGCAGGAGTATTTTGGGATTTCACTTAAAAGGAGGGGCAACTTGGTCAATTACCCCTCACTTAAGTGACATGGCAGAAACACACATAGGCCGTCGTTTTTTGGGCTGGGAATTCATGAAATAAGAAGCAAAATAAGAAAGAAAATAAGAGAGAAAGAAGAGAAGAGAAAAACGAAGATAGAGAGAAGGAGAAGAGAAGGGTCGGCCATGGAGGGAAAGAAGAAGAAGGATGAAGCAAGTCGATTTTTGGGGGGTTTTCTAAGAGTTTTTCGTTGCTTTTCAAAGAGGAAGGAAGCAAGAAGAAGATAGTTACTTTGGAGCTTGAAAAGAACGAAAATGGTGGAGAAAATGGTAAGTGAGAGAAAGTTTCAAGTTTTGAATTTTTGATGTGTTTGTTGGTTGGTTTGGCTTAAGATGGTTATGGATTGAGTTTTCCCTAAGGTTAATTGAAGAGAATAGGTTATGATTATGTTTAATTTTGGATTAATTGTGAATTGGGGGTTAAGCCCAAATTTGTGAATTGGAGTTTTTGTAAATTGATGCTTTAGATAGCTTGGATTAATGATGAATTTGAGATTTCTTAAGTCAATTTTGATGTTTATGCCTTAAGTGAGGTTTAATTTGAAAAATGGTAAATTAGGGGTTTAGGCCAATTGTGGAAAATTGGGGACTTTTTTTAAATTGTTGGATTAAGATGGCTTGAAATATGATGAGTTTGTGAAATATGATAACAATTTTGAAGAAATTGTGATTTATGGTATTGAATTTGAATAAATCGGTTTAGGTCAAATTGGGAATTTGGGGAATTTAGAAATTGATGATTTAAATATCTTGGAATTAGTATGAATTGACGAATTATGGCATCAATTTTAAGGATTAAGTTATTTATGAGGTTAAATTTTGATGAAATTGCTTTAGGGAATGTTAAATTGGAAGAAAGAAAGGAGAAATGGCCAAATTAAAGCTTGGAACAAGTTTCTCGCATCGATTTGAGGTGGGTGGTATATTTATTTATTGAATTGTAAGCTAAGAATGTGAATTTGAAAATTCAAGAAGCAAAGTTTTGATAAATGATTTTATGAAAATGATTTTAGAAAATACAAGATTTATGAAAATTATGTTTTAAATTATCTGAAAAATTTGAGCAATGTGTTTTATGAAATTGTATCGTTTTGAGATATGTTTGAAAGAAATAAATTGCATTCATTATTGTGCATTGGATTGATTGTTATGTGATGAAATTGGTGAATATTGAATGTGAAGTTCAACATGAATTGATGTGAATTATGTATGTGAGTGTGTCAAGTCTGACATTATGTGAAAATATGAAAATTTAAAGAAAATCAAGACTTTTGAAAAGTGCCTTGAGCAATCTGAATTTCCGTTTTGCTTATGTGTTATGTGAGTTTGGTCAGTCCTTTTGTGAGTCGATTACATCGTCTCTACTTGTTTAAAGCCTTTTCATTTGCTAGTGGCACGGAGACTCGTTCGGACTCCCTTCACGGCTACACTGACCGCTATGCGGAAAAGTGTAGTAATCACGTTCATTCACTACTGCAGGATCGCTATGCGGAATGTGCGATGCGTTGCTTTGGGACCGAACCAAACCATTACGAAATGTTATGTCTTTGTTTGATTTCTTTCTAAAAGTGATGCATACGTCGTGCTTACATTCATGTTTTCGATCATTTTTATAAATTTTGAAAAGTTTTGGAATTTGAGAAATAATAGTTTGAGGGTTTAAATTGAGAAGGAAATTAAAGTTTTCAGTGTGAGTGTTTGTGAAAAAGTGAAAAGGGTTATGAACTTATAAGTTTTTGAGAAATAAATAGCAAACGTTTTGGAAAATTGCTTTTGCTTATGTTTCAATTTATAAGTGTATTATCTACTGAGCCGTCGAGCTCACCCCACTTTCATCCCCACCTCCAGGTTATAAGCGGGAGTTCGAATGAAAGAACGTTAAGACTTCTGTTCGTTTTTGCACACCTTGTATTTTGTGTTTTGATTCTGATATTGTTTATGGCTTGGGAAGCCATGAAAAATTGTAGCATTTTCAGTTTGGATTGTAAATAAATTGTTGAAATTAAGTATGGATGTGTATATGAATTATGGATTTGTGTGTATGGAATCGAGTATTGGAATTGAGTTTGTTTATGATTATGAGTAGAAATGGTGAATGTATATGAATATGAGTGAATTGTATTGGATTGAAATATGTATTGGGAATGAGATTATGAAGTGTTCTAGATATAGGTTTGCGTTTCATTGGTGTTTGGATTAGGACGGAGGTCCGATGTTAATTTGTGTTGTTGGATTGTGATATAGAAGTGTGTTTTACCTTTGCGAGAAATTTTTGAAATTTGTCAAAATACGGTAGTTATCTTGCTGCCGATTTTCATAAAAATCGGGTTAAGATAAGAATAAGAATAAGAAGTTAGTTTGTTAAAGATAAGTGTTTAGTTAAGAAGATGAAATTTTTGGGATTTGTGTGATTGGTTAAGAAAAATAATATGAATCGAAATGTTGTTTGAGATTTAAGTGAATTGAAATTTGTGCACGGATGAGTTTCCAAAAAGAAAATTGTATGGATTGGTTATGTTTTGAATGAGTTTGAATAAAGAGAACAGAAATGTATGAAAAAAAAAATTTATACCGGTTTCGGATGGTTAGTCTAGGTTATCCAACGCGATAAGTTGTTCATACTTTGTGTTTCTCACGGATGTCGGCATTTAATTCAGTTCGATTCGCTTTCGTATTTTATTCAATTCGTTTTCGCATTCAATTCCAATGTGTATTCGTTTTGATATCCGATTTGCTTTTGATCCGTTTTCGCTTTATGATTCGATTTCGTTCTATCCGCTTTGTTATTCGTGATGTCGATTCGCTTATTCGATTCGTTTTATTATTTTCGCTTTCACTTTTGTCTCGTTTAGCTATCTCGCCACCGTTTCGTTTAGTCTTTTAAGCTTTTCGGTTGGGATCGGTTCTCGGATCGGGTCCCAACACATTAAACTCAAAATTAACTCATAACTATAATAATAAATATCTTTAGTACTTCTGACATCAAATATGTCAAATTTTAAACACCTTTAACATATTATCTATACACTCAAACCAAAATAAATTAACAAATTTTGAATCCTCTCTATAGATATTTATTCTTGTAATTAAATTTGTTATCTTTTCATATCTAGTTAAGGGTCATTATTAAGATATCATATTTATAACAATTAAAATATGAATTATGGTTTTCTATGAGTAAAGTTTCATCTATATACTCTCGATGAAGAGCTTAAATAATCATATATGACACATTAAAATTAATCTTAAAGCAAACTCCTTGAATTCATCATGAAACTAAAATTTAAATGTCTCTTAACTCTTTAATTATACATTAAATGTATATAAAAAAAGGCAACTGTTCTATTTAGATATTATGTTGTGAAAAAAGGCGATGTTCTATTTAGATGTTATGTTGTGAAAAAGGCAAGCTGCTCTATTTAGATGTTATGTTACTTTAATTTTTACGAAGAACTATTCTTTTGTAAGTATATATTGAAATAAACATTAATGGAGTTTGTAATGTTGTATCCAACCTTTTAATATATCTTAATCTTTTATTATCTAATTTAGTATAAACTCATTGGATAATATATACTTTAACTAAGTACCACATCTTTAAATCATTAATTTTAACTCTCGAGAGAAAACTATTATAGATCTTATATGAAATCTTGCTAATTGATTTGGATCGAAATATGGAAGATAAGCTTTTATATTAAGACATAGTCATAGAAGAAATAAATATTGCATGATAAAATATTTCATATTATACATTCCTCTAACATGATCCATATTGTTAAATTTTTAGTTGTGGAGACATTTACTAGAATATCATCCCCTATAGACAACTAAAAAATTAATGTAAAACTTACTAAATTAATCTTATCAAAGTGTTTTAATATTCTCAATGCCTAGTTTCTAATTAGATCTCATTACTTTAAACATTTCAAAATTTTAGATTAATATTCATTTAATATATAAGATTATATCACATAAAGTCACTAATACATTTATTGAAATATAAGTATATTATCCTTTTATGAATTGTTGTGACATTTCTTACACCAAATGATTAAGATTTAACAATTTATTACTATTAATAATCGCTTTTATGCTAAAAGTTGATTTGGTCACCTTTCAACCTATCAATGGTTTGGCGAAGCATCAAACCCACCTGGCCCATCGTTCAGCAAGGGTTGAAATGGATGCTCGGCGATGGCTTCACGACACGATTATGGCTTGACCAATGGCTTGTGGACACTAGCCCACTTCTATCCCACGCTACCCACCCTATTCCCGGTTCTGCTCTTCCCCTGAGTGTCTCCCAGTTTGTGGATTCCAGTGGCCATTGGGATTGGGCGTAGATCCACTCCTGCCTTCCTTCCCCTATCTGTCGCCTTATTGTCGACACTTTCCCGCCCCACCCATTCCTTGGCCCCGATCGGTTGGTCTGGGGTGCTTCAGACAGTGGCCACTTTACAGTGGCTTCTACGTACTCCATGCTCATGGGCCTTGACCATGAGTCGCCTCATGCGGTTTAGAAGGGCATTTGGCAGTGGCCCGGACCACCGCGCATTAGCACGTTCCTTTGGCTCCTCGGTCGCAACCGGCTCCTCACGAATTATAACCGGGTCCAACGGCACCTCACTACAGATAGCAGTTGCCCCCACTGTTCCTTTGAGGAGACTTCCATCCACACTGTGCGCGATTGCCTCAAGGCCCGTAGTGTGTGGACCAGGTTGTCGCCACACCTCGCTGCGACTCAGTTCTTTACTCAACCTCTTGACGACTGGATTCACACTAACCTCCACGCCCGACGTCGCTTCCTGGGCCATGATTGGGCAACCATCTTTGGCCTCACTTGCTGGTTCCTCTGGACGTGGCGGAACCAGTCTCTCTTTGATCCTCACTTCACTTGGCCACCCTCTCCTGACTCTTCTATTTTGGCTTATGCAGATTATCTCCGGCTGTCGTCTGCGAGATGTCACAACCCTATCGATCCAGTCCAGCCTCGACACGAGATACATGTCCAGTGGAGCAAGCCGCCCCCGGTTAGATCAAGTTAAACACCGAGGGGGCTAGCAATCGCAACAACTGCACAGCCGCAGCTGGTGGCCTCCTCCGCGACAGTGATGACAACTAGCTTGGAGGTTTCTCTCAGAACCTAGGATGGTGTGCTCCGATGTCTGCTGAAATTTGGGGAGTTTTCACAGGCCTCTCTGTCGCCTGGCGCCTCGGCTTCTGCCACATCGAGTTGGAGGTGGACTCGCTTGCAGTGCATAATCTACTCACCTCCACCACTCATCGGACCCAGGTCGCCAACCCTATAGTTATGGGCATCCATGAGCTACTTTCAAGGAATTGGTCTGTTGTTCATCGGCACGTCTACCGAGAAAGAAACAGATGCGCCGACTGGCTGGCCTCCCAGGCGGACCGCTTTACTGTTGGGGTTACTTTTTTTGATATTACACCTTCCGGGTGCCACCATTTCCTCTTCGAGGATCAGTCGGGGATCTGTTTCCCTCGAACTGCTTTGTAATTTGCTTTGGCATTTTCTTTTAATCCAATTTTTTTTTCACAAATTTCATATGATTTACAATAAAAAAGATACACATATCTTTTCATATAACTTTATGATTCTTATCATGTAAATTAACTAACATAATATAAAAAAGATAATCTTAGTCATCTAACCTTATATTCTTTCCATATTTGTCAAGTGTAAGTCATTCTTAATCCAATAGATATAAACTATTTGTATAAACTTGGATCAATTGCTTTACTCAACAATATTTTTCTTATCATGCATTGTATATTATGATAATGTTGAATTCAACTTAAGTGTTAAATTCTTAAAAGCATGAATGAAAAATGAATATGAGCTATATTATATTTCCTATTTAAAAATTATATAAACTTCTTCTTTTGATGAAAATTATTCTCATATCTAAGAAAATGTTGGGCCCGGGCCTCGCACGTCCCAAGGGTAAATCCGTAAATCCATCCGAGTCCGATTTCTCAAGGAGCTCGTTACCACAAGCGGGCAGCCAGGAGAAGGCTTTCAATATGTCAACGTGCACGTGACTCCATCCGTAACTCTCTTACCCAAACAAAGCACATAATCCATTCGAATCATGCTCAAAGCATATCATAATCTCCATTCTTTCCATTGTCATAGAGGCCCATCAATCCATGCATACTCATAATCAAAAGCATATTCAAAATCTCTCATGTAATTCAATACAAATAATGTCATATAATGCAAGCAAGCACACATCATGTAATTGCCCATACACACAATAACCATAAACATATTACCCACCTAGTATCGCTTGAGTATCAGACTCACTGTCGTCCTTCCTCTTGCAATTGGGTCAAATCAGCTTGGTTTCCTATAACAAACCAAGTTTCCATACAATTAATATCTATAGAAAATAATCAAAGCTTGAAAGACCAAAATAAAGCATAAAGTCTCCATCCGATTTCCTCCAAAATTACGAACCCTTGAAACAATTTCCGACTTCCTTCTTCATACAACTTGTAGTCCTCAATCTCTAGTTCGCAATCAATCTAAAATTACCTCAATCGGACATCTACACCGAAAGATATCTTCGAAAATACAAAAATCTCACTTTCGAAAAACAGGGGGCTCATGCGACGTCGGGGCGTTAAATCGCGACGGCGACCAACTTCTTGTGACTATTCCAGTATGCTCTCGCGGCGAACAAACATTGCACGTCGCGACGTCTCCTGCAACCACACGTCGCGACGAATAATCGTAAATTAATTTACACGTCGCGACGTGACTCCCTTCCCCACACGTCGCGGCGCCATTCATACGCACGTCGCGACGTGCGGGTCTGTTCGACTCCGAAACCCAGATTTTCTGCAGAACCCAACATCGATTCTTTTCCTTAACCAAATCTAACACATCCAAACAGTAGATCAAGTCTTATAAGGTATTTCTAACCCATTCTAGACTTCAAATCAACCACAAACGCATCAACCCAAGGAATCTCACCGTTTTCACCCTAAAACCCTAAATCATCGATTCTACTCAATCCAAGCTATTCAACTGTTTAATCCTTCTAGAAACAAGAAGAAACGAAGCTAAACTTACCAAACGTTGCTTCGAATCGTCGGAAATCACCAAAGGTCGCACAACCTCTCTTCTCTTCTCTTCTCCTCACCGTCGGCGCTACGCTTCTTTCTCTTCTCTTCTATTTCTTTTCTTTCTTTTCTTTTCCTTCTAATGTCTTAAACCTACAAGCCCAATCCCATAACAAATCAAGTAACTCCCTAAGACCCTTACACCATTAAACCCTTTAAGTCCTTTTTTTAAACCCTATTTCATCATATCTTAAACTCAATTTTCCAATAATACTCCCAAAATAAATTAAACTAAGCCTTAAACACATAATTATCACAATCCATGTTTAATCATATCATAAAAAAATTCAGGGCCTAACATTTCTCCCCCTCTTAAAAGAAATTTCGTCCTCGAAATTTACCTGAATCATCGAAGAGATATGGATACTTCTCCCGCATAGCCTCCAATGGCTCCCATGTAGCCTCCTCTACTGAATGATTCCTCCATAGGACCTTGACTAACTGAACCGTCTTGTTCCTGAGAACCTTGTCCTTGGTATCCAAAATCTGTACTGGAAGCTCCTCATAACTCAAATCATCTCGCAACTGAACCTCACCAGCCTGAATGATGTGAGAAGGATCCGATCTATACCTCCTCAACATGGACACATGGAACACATCATGGATCTGCGACAACTCCGGAGGTAACGCCAATCTGTAGGCAAGTGGTCCAATCCTCTCAAGGATCTCATAAGGACCCACATACCTCGGACTCAACTTTCCTTTCTTGCCAAATCTCAATACTCCCTTCCAAGGAGATGTCTTAAGGAACACCTTCTCACCGACCTCATATTCCATCTCCTTTCGGTGAGCATCAACATAACTCTTCATCCGGTCCTGTGCCGCCTTAAGTCGCTGCTTAACTAGATTGATTTTCTCAACCGTTATCTGAATCAATTCTGGTCCTTCCAATTGTCTCTCTCCTTCTTCATCCCAACAGATCGGAGTCCTGCACCTCCTACCATACTGGCGCCTCATACGGAGCCATCTGAATGCTCGAATGGTGCAATTGTTGTAAGCAAATTCGACCAACGGCAAATGCTCATCCAAGCTCTCGAAAATCCATCACACAAGCCGAAGCATCCCTCGAGAGTCCGAATGGTCCTCTCAGATTGACCATCCGTCTGAGGGTGAAAAGCCATACTGAAATTCAGCTTTGTCCCTAAAGCTTCCTGCAAACTACCCCAAAACCTCGAAGTGAACCGAGGATCTCGATTCGACACAATGGAATCCGGAATCCCATGCAGTCTCACTATCTCATCAATATATTTCTTTGCTAGCACATGCAAAGAATCAGTCTGTCGAATCGCCAAAAAGTGGGCTGACTTAGTCAACCGATCAACAATCACCCAAATGGCATCATGCCTCTTCTGCGGTCTAGGCAATCCCATCAAAAGTCCATAGTCACTTTCATTGCCACTTCCACTCCGGAATAGGCAGCGGTCTCAACTTGCCGAAGGTGCACGGTGTCGACCTTGACTTGCGACACACTAAACACTTCTTGGCGAACTCTGCGATATCCTCTTCATACCTTTCCACCAAAAGTGCTCTCTCAAATCCGATACATCCTGGTGCTACTGGATGCATGGCATAAAGCGGTTGTGCTTCATCCAGTAATCTCATCCTTGATCTCCGCACATCCGGAATACACAACCTACCCTTGAATCGTCATAAGCCCATCATCCCGCACATCTATCTCGAAACCTTGCCATTCGAATCTCATCCGAAGCTCGCTCAAATCCGCATCCCGAGCTGCAAATCCTAACCTTTTCCTTGACATCGGTCTAACTCGAAAATTAGCGGAAGACAATCCGGCTCTTCACGCATCAAGCTTATCCTAAGCTTAGCCATCTCTTCAATAAAGGAAGATAAACCGTCGAAGATGAGCAATCGACGACTTCACGCTCGAGGCATCCGCCCAACATTGGCCTTGCGGATGATACTCAATCAACAAATCATAATCCTTCAGTAGCTCCAACCACCTCCGTTGCCTCAAATTCAATTCCTTCTGACTCAGCAAGTACTTCAAACTCTTATGATCAGTAAAGATCCGAGTCTGAACTCCATACAAATAATGCCTCCAAATCTTCAAGACAAATATCACCGCTGCTAATTCCAAATCGTGCGTCGGATAATTCAGCTCATAAGGCTTCAACTGCCTCGAAGCATAAGCAATTACCCGATCTCCCTGCATCAAAACACATCCGAGACCCTTCCTCGAAGCATCACTATACACCGAATAACCCTCATCACCCGATGGCAAAATCAAAATTGGGGCACTCGTCAATCTGCGCTTGAGCTCCTCGAAGCTCCTCTGACAATCTTCACTCCAATCAAACTTCTGATTCTTCCTCAGCAATTTCGTCATCGGAGCGGATATCATGGAGAATCCCTCCACGAATCTCCTGTAATAGCCTGCTAAACCTAAAAAGCTCCTCACTTCTGCTACATTCTTTGGCGCTTCCCAACTCACAACTGCTTCTATCTTCTTTGGATCCACATGAACTCCTTTTTCTGAAATCACGTGTCCAAGAAATGACACCTCCCTCAGCCAAAATTCGCATTTCTCGAATTTGACATACAGCTCATTGCTCCTCAAAGTCTCCAAAGAAATCCTCAAATGCTCCTCATGCTCCCGATCACTCTTGGAATACACCAATATATCATCAATGAAGACAATGATAAATTGGTCCAAGAATGACTTAAATACCCGATTCATCAAATCCATAAATCTGCAGGAGGCGTTAAATCGATTGAAGGGCATCACCAAAACTCAAAGTGCCCATACCGAGTCTGGCGGAGACTTGACACGTCCGATTCCTTAATCCTCGGTGATGATATCCGATCTCAAATCTATCTTCGAGAAGACTCTCGCTCCTTGCAATTGATCAAGCAGGTCATCAATGCGAAGCGGATACTTGTTCTTCACGGTGACTGATTCAACTTCACGTAGTCCACACATCCTCGATGATCTATCTTTCTTCTTCACAAATAGGACCGGAGCTCCCGAGGAGAAGAACTTCGGTCGAATATAACCTTTCTCCAATAACTCTTCCAATCGCTCCTTAAGCTCTTTCAATTCGCGAGAGCCATCTGTAAGCGGAATCGAAATCGACCTCGTGCGACAAAAGCTCGATCGGAAACTCAATCTCCCGAGCTGGCGGTAGTCCTGGCAATTCCTCGGGAAAGACATCCGAGAAATCCCTGACTACTGGGATATCCTCCAGCTTCCCTCTATCCGCTCTGGAGTCTATCACATAAGCCAAAAATGCCTCACAACCCTTACTCATCATCCTCTCTGCTGTCAATGCTGAGACAATCCTGGGTGGACTCGCTTTCCTGTCCCCAGTAAACACTACTCTTCTGCCATCACTCAAATCAAATTCTACTGTCTTCTACTTACAATCCAATCGGGCACTGTACTTTTCCAAAGTATCCATACCCAATATCACATCCAAACCTCGCATCTTTAGTGGCATCAAATCTACCACTAGAAGTCCTCCACCAATGCAAAGCTCGCATCCTCTAAACACTTGACTAATCACAATGTGTTGACCAATCGGAGTACTCACCATCAGCGGAGTATCCAACGGACTCACAATCATATCACATACGGGTCTACTCGAAGAAACAAACGAATGAGTAGAACTCGGATCAATCAACACAATCAAAGCATCAATGAAATAAGTGAGCCATCTACAAGTGACAACATCTGGGCGGCCTCTGCATCCTCCGTGTCATAGCAAACACCACAGGTGGTGCACGCCTCTCGGTCTCCCGAAGATTTGCCCTCTTGGCGACATCAGGCGCCTACCTCATCACCGTCCTCATCCCAAGGTCTCTGTCCTCCTCGGGTGGCATCGACCTCTCTCTGTCGTGGAGGGCGAGGACACTCTCTGCAATGTGTCCCTTCTCTCCACGGTTGAAACAAGCTCTGTCGATCAAGCACTCTCCTCTATGATCTTTCCTTGGTGCTCACACTTGGGATAAGCGATCTATCTCCTCTCCCCTCTACCGCCACCCACCGTTGAAGCTTGGTGAGAAGCAGAGAAGTCCTCATCGGCCTCTGTAGGCTAGCACCTTGCTCCTCTCCTCTCGAGTGAGCTAGGAAGCTCCTAGCACTCTGTCAGCATAGGAGCACTAGTGCTACCCTCTCTGGACTGCTCTCTGCCTTTCCTTTTCTTGTTCACAGCGCTCTTGATATTCTCTATGTTCTCCACCCGAAGGGCTGCCTCAACTAACTGCTGGAAGTCACCGAAATTCTGCACTATAACCTTCTCTCTGATCGCCAAGTGCAGACCTGATTCAAACCTGCCACATCTGGCAGCCTCGCTCAGCATCAAATCGGAGGCATACCTCGCCAACGGCGTGAACCGACTTCATACTCACTCACCATCATATCCTCTCAGGACAAGCGAGGAACTCCTCTCTTCTGCTGAACATATACCTCTGACAGTACTTCTTCCGAAAGAAATCACAAAATCTGCCATGCCAACCCCATGGCCTCATCGACTCCACAGTGCAGTCTCCCACGGTGAAGTGCATCTCCACAAGCAAACTAGCGGCATAGGCGACCTCTCGTCATCCTCACAATCCATCGATCCGGCCTCTCTATCTTCCTCAACCAAGTCTCGGCTTCTTGAGGATCGGCGTCCCAAAGAAGTCAATCGCCCATACTTCCTCGACTTGTCGAGCGCTTTCCCCTCTTCTTTGGGGCTGGAGCGAAGGTCGTGGCATCGGCCCATGCTTTGAACAAGCGCTGAGTAAAGGCACGGAACAATCTCGGATCTAATGGAGGCACTGGCTCTGTGGGCTGGCGACTCTGAGTCGGCGACAAAGCGGGCTCACTACCTAGCCTACGAAGCCTCGGCATTCCACAGACTCTTGACTCATCGATCCTCTCTCTCTCGCGGGGAGAGTCAGTGCAGCAGATCCTTGCATAGCTCCTCGTGTCCTTCTACGAGGTGGCATCGTATTCCTTCAAAGGGAAACACTAGGGATTAGCTATATGACGATCTACATGTATGCATGTGATGCATGTCACGAAATCAATGCATCAAGTAATCAGATATCACACAATCCTATATGCATTCTATGCCGAGGACACCTAAACCTAGGCTCTGATACCAAACATGTTGAGCCCGGGCCCCGCACGTCCGAATCCCCGAGGGCGGGCCCTCGGGTCGTGCCGGCGACGGGCACTCCATATACCGTCGGACCCGTTCCCAACATCCATACAAGTACATAGTCGATTCGTATAACAATATACATATACTCATACATATACATATTCTACACGTGCATTCTAAACATGCATTAATCATTCCACATGCATAAGCCAACTGTCATTTGCATTCAAAGAAATTTAACAACATGCTCGAAATGCAGCGTAATACAAAAGAAAATGAAGTCTCAAAATACAAAGTATGTTTCATGATGACATGCTCGGAGGACTAACCAAAGGACTAACTTATACAAGTTCCTAGCTAGCTCGAAATTTACGATGCCTGCGCAAGTCGACTCGTCTCGATCTCGCACTTTTGAGGAGGGAGAGTAATGGGGTGGTGCGAAGCTCGATGGCATATCGTTTATAGCTATTGGCAGCGAGCCACACAATCAAGCAATATACATATATATAGTCATAGATCATTAGCAAATCACGATTCATCAATTCAATTCATATTCACATAACATAAGTCATGCATTCACTATTCCTCAATATATCAATCATTATGCAACATAGCTGTCAAATTCATCATGTGTTATGCTCAACAAATCCATCGTGTATGCACAATCAATTGGCTCGAGAGTTCCGTAATCCATCCGGATAACCCAAGGGTAAATCCGTAAATCCATCCGAGTTCGATTTCTCAAGGAGCTCATTGCCACAAGCGGGCAGCCGGGAGAAGGCTTTCAATATGTCAACGTGCACGTGACTCCATCCGTAACTCTCTTACCCAAACAAAGCACATAATCCATTCGAATCATGCTCAAAGCATATCATAATCTCCATTCTTTCCATTGCCATAGAGGCCCATCAATCCATGCATACTCATAATTAAAAGTATATTCAAAATCTCTCATGTAATTCAATACAAATAATGTCATATAATGCAAGCAAGCACACATCATGTAATTGCCCATACACACAATAACCATAAACATATTACCCACCTAGTATCGCTTGAGTATCAGACTCACTGTCGTCCTTCCTCTTGCAATTGGGTCAAATCAGCTTGGTTTCCTATAACAAACCAAGTTTCCATACAATTAATATCTATAGAAAATAATCAAAGCTTGAAAGACCAAAATAAAGCATAAAAGTCTCCATCCGATTTCCTCCTAAAATTCTGAACCCTTCGAAACAATTTCCGACTTCCCTTCTTCATACAACTTGTAGTCCTCAATCTCTAGTTCGCAATCAATCTAAAATTACCTCAATCGGACATCTACACTGAAAGATATCTTCGAAAATACAAAAATCTCACTTTCGGAAAACAGGGGGCTCGCCGCGACGTCAGGACGTTCGTCGCGACGAACGACCCAACTCGCAGCGGCGATAGCCGCGGCGAAGGCTCGCTCGCCGTATGCTCCTCGCGGCGAACAAACATTGCACGTCGCGACGTCTCCTGCAACCACACGTCGCGACGAATAATCGTAAATTAATTTACGTCGCGACGTGACTCCCCTTCCCAGCACGCGGCACCATTCATACGCCGCGTCGCGGCGTGCGGTCTGTCGACTCAAACCCAGTTTTCTGCAGAACCCAACATCGATTCTTTTCCTTAACCAAATCTAACACATCCAAACAGTAGATCAAGTCTTATAAGGTATTTCTAACCCATTCTAGACTTCAAATCAACCACAAACGCATCAACCCAAGGAATCTCACCGTTTTCACCCTAAAACCCTAAATCATCGATTCTACTCAATCCAAGCTATTTAACTGTTTAATCCTTCTAGAAACAAGAAGAAACGAAGCTAAACTTACCAAACGTTGCTTCGAATCGTCGGAAATCACCAAAGGTCGCACAACCTCTCTTCTCTTCTCTTCTCCTCACCGTCGGCGCTACGCTTCTTTCTCTTCTCTTCTATTTCTTTTCTTTCTTTTCTTTTCCTTCTAATGTCTTAAACCTACAAGCCCAATCCCATAACAAATCAAGTAACTCCCTAAGACCCTTACAAGTCCTTTTTTTAAACCCTATTTCATCATATCTTAAACTCAATTTTCCAATAATACTCCCAAAATAAATTAAACTAAGCCTTAAACACATAATTATCACAATCCATGTTTAATCATATCATAAAAAAATTCAGGGCCTAACAGAAAATGCCTTCAGATGTAATAATTATTTATACTTTTAGTAGGCTAAATTGAGTGAAACAGTTCTATCAAGGTACTATACCTTATAGCTAAACTTTATGCAACCATTTACATTATAATAAAATAATGTTGACATCTACCTTATGTGTTTCTTTTAAAATTTAAAAGATATTATTCAATTATAAAATTCCACTACATTTTATCTATATAATATTGACATATCTCTCAATCTTTATCACTAAAATTCCCGATGGGATTAATAACAATATTGCATACTAGACATACAATTATTCCTTCCTATTGTGAGAACTATTATCAAACCAATATATGTCTAAGAAATTTGGTTCACTATTACTTAACATCAATTGTACTAAACTAAGGTAGTTTACTACTAATAATAATATACAAAAGTAAGAAAAGTAAGTAATTGGTTAAATGGCATAACAACCAAAAAGAATAGGACCTTAATAACATATTTGGTTATTCTCGTTATTTTATTTAAGATAATAGCTCTCATTACTATTTGAAATGATAATAAAAATAATTGATATTGAGTTTCTCCAATAAATCAACTATATTGAAATTAATAAAATATTTATTAATCACATGTTATATGACTCTTAAATACGTAAGTGAGAACTTTATCAAAATATATCTTATATATTATTTTTAGACCCTTTTAAATTCACATGATCATGAGTTTACTTAATTAAATTATACAAATTTATTTACGTAGGATCTTTTTTTAGAAAATAAAAGAGTTACATTGATTATAGGATCCACAAGGTTATATACAAAATTCTAAACTTAAGGATTGCTTAAGCTTATAAGCAAAAATTCTTTCACATATAAATGCAAAGCAACTTAAGGCTTCACAAATAAAGCAAGAACTCCTTTAATTTTCGAATCTAGCTATTAATGCAATACTAGGGATTTCCTTTAGCTCCCAAATGAGAGGATGCTTCTATTAGCTCCAGTGAATTAGGTTAGCATAAAAGATTATAAGTCCCAATTTTTATCAAAGTTACTGCTACACTTAAGATGTAATTGATGGATGAATATGCTCTCCTTGGTTCTGCTTTTCATCCCCTTGCGCAAAAATGATATATGAAAATTAATGTTTTAAAAAATTATGGAATTTATTTCACACTAAATTGAGAACAAAGCAACTCAAAGCTATTTCAATAATAAAGAAATATACTTCATATCTTCTTGATCTATTACTTAATATAATGATGAGACTAGAGAAGTCTCTACTATGACAATTTAGGTTAAAGACATATCATATTGTGTCTAAAAGACTTGATGAGTAACTATATTAGAAGAACAAGTAAGTGACTGAATTAAGGTATTGGCTATATAATGGACATCAATGGATGATAAAGATAAAGTTATGCATCATATTAAGAGCAAAATGTTTCTTACTGATAGTCAACTATAAGGTGAAGACGGTTCCACAAGAGGTTTGATTAAACCAGATTGCCTTATAATAAGGAACCTTAGGACCCATTTTTATAAGATTAAACATATTTGAGTTAAAGAAATCTTTAGTTTGCTTAACATACCAGCAATAAGCAAATCTCTAAATTATTTTTATAACAATAGAAGCTATTAATCATGTTCCAAACATGTACTTGATAATTTAATGAGTAATTTAATTCTTAAATGGTCTCATCCAACATATATAATACATGTATATATGACATGTATGTAAAACATACAATTTAATATGCAAAATAATGAAATTGCACATATAAAACATCAACTCATGTTTTATTTTAGTTTTAATGTAATATTTATCATTTGGAATACTATTTTCAATTCTTTGAAAAATTACATTAAATTAAACCATTGATTCCTAAATAAATTAAAATTTTATTCTAAATAAAATTTAATATGGTATGAAAACAATTATCCGTTTTAATTGAAAGCTGTTTTCAACTCTTATGACCCTTTTAAAAAATTGAATTGGAATCAAAATTTAAATAAATAACTTTACTCTCTTATTAATCTAGAAACACTTTTCATAAATTCAAAAGATGTTGGAAAGTAATTAAGAAAACTATTTTAATATCATTATAAATATCTTTTCTCAATAAAATATTTTTAATATTAAAAGAAACTATTTTTAAAATTAAATAAAAATATTTTAAATTAAGTTATTCTTATTTATCACTTTAATAGAGATTGATTTCTCAATTTAATTTGAAATTTTCTTAATTAATTAGAAAAATATTTTATAATATATAAAAGAAAGTTCAATTTTCATGATTAATAAATAATTATTTTCCAGATTTAAGAGTCAAAGTAATTATTTGTTTTAATTAAATTGAATATTAGTTTTAAAATAATTTTATAAAATTTTAATTAAGAATCAATTTTGTTATTAATCGTGATCTAAATAAGATAAATAAATTATTTTAATTAATTTTAATTTAAAATATTTAAATTATATTGGTTATAAAATTTTCTTAATCATAATAAGTCTTGATGATTTTTTCTTGTTTTAAAATGTATTAAACCTAAACTAGCAACCAAACAAGTTAAAACTAGTTTTGGAGTATACTATTCTAAGATACAAATGCACCATATTTTAATGCTGGAATAGAGTAATGCCTGAACAAAACAACCTTATATTGATCTTAGGTTACAACTTTGTAGTCAATTAGGGTCATCTTCCTCTAAGAAACCCTGGGAATCACCTAAGCTCAAACCTTAGTATTAGACCCCTAAGTCTTAATTAGGGATGGTAGTGAGTTTTCAATCTGATTAATATCCGCACTACCCAATCCAAAAAAATAAACATGGAGACTAAAAATGGATTTTAAGTGGAAGCTAAAACATGGATGTGGATATGAATTTAGATATGGGTCTAGTGATAACCTGAACCGATTGATACCCTAATCCTATCCATTTTTTATTAACTCCATTTTTCTATTTTTTTCTTGAATAATTATGGTTAAATATAATAAAATATTAATTTTTAAAGAGAAAACAGCTTTAAAAGCCCCACTTTACTCCCCAGTCCTCACCTTTTTTATCATATTTTATTTTCTTATAGGATGATAGTAATGCAAATGATATGGAGATGGAGTTTTGAATGTTGTAGAGTTCACACAATGACAATTTGAAGCTTTGGATATTTCAATCTTTATTCCAGTTCTTGATTGTTAAAAATATATGTTGTCTTTGCACTAAACATTATGATTTTTATTATTCCAATTTTATGATTTTTTAAGACATACAAATCAAAATCTTGAGTTATTATTATTAAAGTAATTTTGATTTGGAGCGTTCACAAAAATCTGCTATTTATATTTTTTATTTAGAAATTATATTTTAATGTGCTATACAACCTGATGGATATCCAAAAACTCGAACAATCCAATAGATTTGGATATGGGTATTAAATAATAAAAATCGATAGATATGGATATGGATGTGGGTTGAATCATAAAAAATGGATATAGATATGAGTTGAGTAATATTCAAACCGAATGCTACCTATTACCATCCCTAGTCTTAATAGCAGAATTATGCAGGCATTGGTGAGGCATGACCATTATTTGACACTGAAAATAAATGAACAAGGTAAGGACTTATAAGTAGGTAACGAAAATGAGCATTATCGATGAGTTGACATCAATGTTATGAATATTGTACTATACGGTATCGAATTTGGTTATGGTACGATACTGTATCGATATTGATCAATATCGAGTACCATTTTAGGTAATTTTTAATTTTATAAAATAGTTCGTAAATTTTTTAAATTGCAAAATAGTCTTACAATATATTGTATTGTATACTTTATAATTTTACATCAACCATATATCTAAAATTATAATAATAGAAATTTAAAATGACAACAATTTATTTATTTTTATTAACATTATTTTCACATATTTCACATATAAATAATAATTACAATTAATATGACAAAATTTAAGATATTATAATTTCAACATATAATAAATAATAATTTCATCAAAACATCAAATGAAAAGAATAATAAATATGCATTACTCTTTAATAATTACAATTTACATAAAGAGTTCATGCCAAAGAACTAATTAGAAGTGAAACTTGAAACAAAAATATTTACAATTATATTACACATGTAGAATTTGAAACAAAAATATTTACAATTATATTATTACATGTAGAATTTAACATATATGTCAAATATAAGTGAAATTAAAAGAAGAGGATAAACAAAAATTTGGAACTTCATTCATCGAAAACTCATTATAACTGCATTGACTCCAATTGTAATTTGGTATAAAATTCTCATCATTGAAAAGAGCCTCACTATCACCATCATTTAAATTCATTGTACTAAATGGCATGCCAAGATTGTCTTTCAAATCATTCTGATCTATCAAACCTGGTTCATCAAAAACTCAATCTGTCAAAAGATCGATATTATCAATGCAAATTGGATTTATCAAACTATTTGTTCTATTAAGAGTCATAGTAAACAATAAAATTAAATTATTAAAAATATAAGAAATTATATCTAACTCAATAATGATAATAACATACCTTTCCCGAAGTTTTAAATTGTATCGAATAAAGACCATGTCATTCAATCTTTTATGCTCAAATCTATTCTTTTTCTTAGAATGGATGAATTCAAATATGTTTCACTACCTTTTACAGTTTGTTGCACTCATACGTTGACTTATAATTCAAATTGCAAACTTTTACAATTTTGGAATACTACTTCTAAATTGGTCTCACTAAGAAACTATAAGTTGTAAAAAAACAAAAGTAGCATTATAAACAAAATAAAGTGATGATTAATTTTCAACAAGTAACAAAAGTGAAAAAAATATATACCTGGATTAAGTTTTTCTCTTTAATGAATAGCAATTGGCATCCTAAACTCCCCACAAGCTTCCTTATAAATTTTCATTTGTGAGCTTTGGAGATCTTGCATCATCTCATGGGTAGTAATTGTCGTAATAGTTAATAGCATTCCTTTATTAACTTCACTTTTCTTTGTAAAACCTAGTATGGAATAGATACTAGGATTAAAAAATGCCTCAATTATAAACAAAGAAGAGTAAATTTGTTTTTCCCATCTCTCATTGATGACTGCAAGATAAGATTTGTATAAAGAAGTCCTATTTTTTAAATTAGTTTTGATGGCTTCCTTCGCCCTCTCCATGACATCGCCAAAATAACTTATTATTTCCTTTTCATCACTAGACGAAGTGCCCTCACAAAAGGATCAGAAACTCGAATGGAAAATTGACATTAGGACCACAATTTAGTACCTTTAAGTATAATTTTAGAAATTTCCAATCCAACATTAGACTTAGCATGTTAAGATTCAACTTACTTATTACTTGTAAACATCTATCTCAACTCTTTCTTCATCATAATAAAATACTAAAGTGATAAGAAAATTTTAACAAATCTTGTAACAATAGGACGCCCAAATTTCTACCATTAATGAGATCCTTTCTCGTTAAATTCTTGACCCACACAGAACGTAGATGAGCTTAGTCACCCTTTTTGCGTTCTGCATAATCTCATCAATAATAGAAAAATATATAGCATCTTTTATATTTTTTGCATTAAATTAATGCAATATGCATCACAAGAAGTCCAATAAAAAGAATTATAATTGTTTTGTAATTTTTTTTCTGATCGCTTTATAAGAATAATCATTGTCATTAATGAACTAAACAATATTTTCTGGCTCAACTTCATTCACAAATTTATCAAATGTTTTAAATAAAGTATCATCATTCATAACAAGGCAACTTTACAAAAAAAAATACATTCATAACAATACCAGATGCATTAATATACTTTAAAAACATTGATTCCTTTGCATAATAAACAAAATAATAATAATAGACTTATGTCTTCTATTTTTCTAACCATCATATATGATTGAACATGCAAAAGTAGCCTGAGTCATTCTTTTTTCATCCAAAAATATTGTAATTTCATAAACAGAGCTACTAAAAATTTTACCTTTGTAGTCATCAATTGAAGGAGCTTTACATCCTAGACCGTAAGAGGCAATAACATCTACCATCAGCTAATAATAATAAGACCAGGAAGCATTAATGTTATACCTGAATCATACCACCATCTATCCATTGCCATATCCATATTATGAGTCGCTTCCCTTAATTGTAAGCCATTATAAATTAAATGTTGAGCTCTAGGAGTTGTTTATGATGTAAAAGAATTAGACACTTATCTCTTTTTATTAACATTAGGTCCAGGTGCAACATTTACTTGTTCTTAGGTAGGAATACTACGACCTTCAGCATATCCCATTGTCATCCTAAACACCAATAAACAAACTTCCACTACCAATTTCTTAATTCAATCTCTGCCTTCTATCTTTCTCATGCTGATACTCTTAAAGCAAAGCCTTCATTTGCCATTTAACATCATGACTCACTTTTTTACAAGGCTCCACATCTCCTTTAACGCCACTTAAATGCTTCTTTAATCTATTGATTCCTCCACCTTTCAAATGCTTATTACAAAGCAAGCAAATGGTATGTTTCTTCATTCTAGGGATCAATCTAATATGAACCCAAGCCGGATCATTATATCTTCTTGAAGCGGTTAAATTATCATGAGTATTTGAACTTTTTTCCATTTATCTGTAAAAATAAATGAAGACATATATCAAAATTAACTTAACAACTTCATATCAAAATAAAGAACACATAATTTCATTATCAACTACTATCACAAAATATGTATTGTTTAACTCAAAATCCAAACTAACACAATTACACAATATACAATACACATATACATCTTATATAATATAACTTATTTTGGATGATTACATCTAACACAATTCACCAATAATTGAAAAAACAATTTAAGTACAAAATACACAATACGCATATCCATCTTATATAATATAACTCATTTTGTATGATTACATCATACACAATTCAATTTCACCAAACACAGTTCACCAATAACTCAAAATTAACAATTCAAGTATTCAATATACATAATTACACAATATACATATACATCTTATATAATATAACTCATTTTGTATGATTACATCATTTAACCATAAACTAAAGACGTACACTCACAACTATAACATATTTAATTTGAACCATAACTCACAACTATAAGTTTACAACTTACCTTATGTAATTTAACTATAAACTAATATAATTTGTTTACTTATACAATTCAATTTGTAATGCCTATAATTATTTTATTTTCTTAACTAATTTTAATCAACTCTATTAATAAGATCGTAATTCCTAACTTTAATTTAACAATCTTTCATTCACCAATTTTTATCAACATTCTTATTTTCTTACTCAATTTAACTGCATAATGAAGAGTTAACATACTATACATAATTCAATTTCATCCAAAACAATTCACCAACAAGTCAAAAGTATTCAACATACAAATTACATAATACACATATACATCTTATATAATATAATTCATTTTATATGATTACTTATCTTGACAACTATAACTTATTCAATTATAGCGATAACTCACAACTATAAGCTTACAACCTCTTTTATGTAATCACATAATTCAACTATAAATTAATCTATTTTGTTTGCTTATACAATTTAGTTTGTAATGTTTGCTTATACAATTCAATTTGTAATGCGTATCAATATTTTATTTTTAAAATAATTTTAATCAACATTATTACTAAAATCCTAATTCCCAACTTTAATTTAACAATCTTTAGTCCACCAATTTTAATCGACATTCTTAGTTTCTTACTCAAGTTAAACCTACATTCAATATACATAATACTACAAAATTCAATTTAGTTCAACATAATTTAATAAGAACCAACAATTTAACACACAAAATTACTACATAACACAAAGTCTCAAATACACAATTCAATGTTTAAATTAACAATCAATATTATGAATAAATCATCAACATTTTCAAGATTCCAAAATTCACAACTTGACAATTCTATAAAATTTGTTACAATTTTTTGCAATTTTCACTTAGTTAAATCCTCTATGGAGTTTTAGAGTTATAGGATAGTAGGTTGACAGATCGATTAAGGTTGGCTTTGAATATGGATCTGTTAAAGTCGAAATCTTGATATGACGATTTTGATATATCCAGGCAAGTTGTGGGCTAGTGACGATTATGGAGTTATGGATCAATAGGGGTTGGAAAGAGTAGCAGCAATTGTGGAGGCTTATGTGGTTGGGCTTGGGCATTGGGCATGCAAGCAATGTAAGGAAGAGACGACCATAGGGTAATGGCTAGCGATAGCAACACATGAGGTGGTGAGGGAGAGACAATGGTGGTTAGAGCTAGGTTGAGAGCTTTGAGATGTCATATAAAGAGATGAGAGAGAGAGAGAGAGAGAAATCAAAAGTGTGTGAGAGAATGAGAGATTGGTTATAGAAGGTGAAGGGGACAATGAGTTTAGTTAATTTTTTTTGCAAAAAGTCCTTTAATTTTTTAAAGTTTATCGATCATTACCATACAAAATTGTTTATACTAATGACCAGTACCAAGGAGGTACGATATAAAACTCTTAATATTAGTTGACATGCATTGGTTGACATTAACATAAATTTTCAATGAGATACAAGATTCATATATAAGACCATAAGATAACTTAAACTGGACCTTAGGTTAAAGGTTAGTTAGATTACATACACGAGGGAGACATGTAAGAGCTCTAAGGACTTAATATGTACTCAAATAGACAGACCATGACTAATGGACTTGACATGGGTAAGCATTAGACTGGACTAGTATGTTATAAAAGGCTTTAGCATAGATGACTCATCATCAATAGATAGGTATAAAGGGGAGATCTTGGATTATGTGGTGGATAAGATCACAGTAGATATATATTAGCTTTAAAAGATAAAGACCATATGGGAGAATCATCTAAATATAGTAAAATTTTCATAGATATAGATGTATATTTCCTAATTAAATGAAATCTCTCTTTTGTTAGTTGTGATGTAGCTAAATACTATCATATAGAGTCATATTTAGATGAGGGTACCATCTATTTAGTTATTGTAATATACTTTGATAAGGATAGAGATGATCTAGTTAGTTCAATTTAATTAGAATTCTAAATTGTAAAGCCAAAGGTGCTTATAAATAACTTATTTAATTCATACACCAAAATCGAGATAGGTAGGAGGGGAACATATTGAGAGAGAACATTCCTTTATATACTTTTAAGGAAGTAATAAAGGTTAGTTTTTATCATAGCTCTTGTGTGTTTATTGTTGCCTATGATTATTTAATACTTTTTTAGTATTCTTACTATAGTGTAAGATTTAAACACTTCGAAGGTTATGATGTATTTGAGAACAAGGTACTAGTCAACAATCATATAGAAAAGTTGAGTATTGCTTAAACGGACCTAAGTGAGATTATCTTATAAAGGAGTAAACATGACTTCTGTATAAGTTTGTTGTCTAGGAAAACCATTGTAACAACTAGTATTAGAGCTAAAATATTGATATGATAGGAGGAAATAATTTCATAAAGCGTGTTAACATAGTGGAGGCACTTATAGGGCCATTTCCCTGAGGAGAGGAAATGGTTACCTCTTACTAGTCTCAGTTTGAGATTTTGGAGGCACAAATCCAACTATTGCAACATCAAATAGTAGACTTGATGAAGGCACAAGAGGATTCTATATTAGAGATCAGATTCTTAACAAGCGTCATTGTAATGCAAGATGTTGGGCATGTCAAAAGGTGTGAGAGCCCTAAGTTTCCCTTGACATATGGATTGCCAATAAGCTCAAAAAAAATTTATGGGAAACATATCCAATTCAAGAAGTTGTTGATCATGACTATGTATATAGTGGAGGATGCAAAACTATGGTAAAGAACAAGAACCTCCAATGACATCAATGTGGGTAAACCTCCCATTGACCCTTGAGAGAAAATGAAGGAGTTAACAAACTAGTTCCTCCATAATAACACTTCATGGCTCATGAAGAAAGCTTTAAAGAGGTTAAAGCAAGATGGCTCGGTGTAGGAGTATATGGAAAATTCATACTTTTGATGTTGGATATGCAAAACATGTTTGAGGATTAACTACTTGTAAAGATGGCACAAATGGAGCTTTAGAGGTTGAATGAAGAGAATTCCCAAGGACAATAGTAGCTATGGATGCCTTGGTGGATCTCTAAATGCCACCATCAATTTGGACTAACAACGAAGGTATGAAGAATGGTGGGGAAAAGGCAAAGAGAAGGTGAGTGAGAAGCAAATGGATTTTATAGTCACAAAGGATCAAAGAGAAGGAAAAGATGACTCAATGGAAGAAGCCTACCTTTATAATTATGCTATGTTAGGCGTAATAAGCCATGAGAAGGAGCATCCAAACAAAACCAAGAACAAACTCGACGTAGAGGGAAAATGTTAGTTTAGAGATGTCCCAATGACTAATGAGTCTTTGAAGGGTTCCACTGCATCCATAAATTATTTGAACAAGGGTGACGAGTTCTTTTAGTGCGGGTGGTTTATTAGACCCCTAAGTCCTAACTGCAAAATTGTGTAGGTAGTGGCAAGCCTTGAACAATATTTGACACTCAAGATGATGAAAAATGGAAAATACTTATGAATAGGTAAGGAAAATAGGCATTATCAATAAGTTGACATACATTGGTGCACATTGGCAAAAATGTTTGACGAGATACAAGATTCAGGCGTAAGACCAAAAGATAGCTTGAGATAGACTTTAGATTAAAGGTTAACTAGATCATTTGCACGAGGAGACATATGAGAGCTCTAAGGACTTATTGTATTCTCAAATAGATGGATCACGATTAATGGACTTGATATAGGAAAGCATTAGATTTAACTAGTGTGCTATGAAAGACTTTGGGCTTAGATAACTAATCATCAATGGATAGAGATCAAATGGAGATCTTGGATGATGTGATACATAAAATCACAGTAGATATTCATTAACTCTAAAAGATAAAGACTATATAGTAAGATCATCTAAAGATAGTGGAGTTCTTCATAGATATAGATGTATCTTTCCTAATTAAATGTTATGTCTTATCTTATTAGTTATGATGTAGATAATTCCTATAAGATATATTTCTATTTAAATGGGGGTTGTCATCTAATTAGTTAGTATGGTGTAATTTGAAGGATAGATGTGAGCTAATTAGCTCAGTGCAATTAGAATTTTGAATTGTAAAGCCAGAGTTGCCTATAAATAGCTTATTTAAGCTTGCCCTGAAAAGAAGATAAGTGGGTGAGGAACATATTTAGAGAGAGAATTCATTTTAATACTTTTGGGAAAATAATAAAGATTGGTTTTTACCGTAACTCTTATATGTTTATTATTACCTATGATTATTTAATACTTTTATAGTATTCTTATTTAAGTGTGAGAGTTAAACAATTCAAGAGTCGTGAGATGTTTAAGAACAAGATTTTTTTGGTCAATAATCACATGAAAAAGCTGAGTCTCTCTTGATTGAACACAAGTAAGATTGCTGTGCAAAGGAGTAGGCATAACTTAGGCATAAAATTAATATCTAGGAAAACTTTTGTCATACTTAGCCAATACAAAACCCCAAATCATATGCCACCCACTAACCCAAGCTAAACTTTGTCAAACAACAACCATAACCAGTGGGAAGCCACTGTTGGAAGGAAGTGGAGATAAAGCTAGTATCAGTACTAGCCACAAATTGCTAGTTGCGATCATTTGCCCTCGCTATCAAGTCTATACTAACGTCCTCTCAATCGTCAAATCGACCCTGAAGATGATAACTCTTCGGAAAAGATCGACGATGACCTTCCATAGCCAAGCTACCTTCTGCATCTATCTCACCTAAATACTGCCCTATAAACTTGCTAAAGTATCATCGTTAAATCTTCCTACCGCTAATGTTTAGTTTTGAATTTTTTGGTCCTTTCTTGACTCCATATCTTGCCAACACATGGAAGGAAGGGGCGATGACGTTTCTGGTTTATTGTTGTGGTCTGTGAAAAGGAAAACAAAAATGTATGTCTAAAGCAAGAAAGGAGAAGACAGTTACGTGAGCTGACAAATAACAAAACAAACAATAACTAGTTTTGTCCTTTTTAACAAGTGATATTGTAAACTATAACAAACTTTTGTATATATATACTCGTTTGTCATAAAGAATAAAAAGACAGAGTATTTGTTAAAATTATCGTCACTCTCTCATTTCTGGAAATTCACTGTTCACATTCATCCTCTGTCTTCCTGTTTTTCTAGTAAAATATTGTTCATGTTCATCCTCTGTTCATCGTTTTTTAACATGATATCAGAGCCCATTTGTCCTTGAAGCGTTGAAAATAGCTTATTCCGCACCAAAATTTGTTCATTATTCTTATGGAAAATCAGATTTTAGCTTCATCTCACAATTCTTCACTAGTCAAAGATCCAAATTCTCCATACTTCATAAGGTAATCATAATACACTGATCATATCTCCAAAACTCGCAACACTCAACTAGAGCAGGTCATTCATTCCTGCACTTTCAATCAGAAATAGGAACGGAATGGCTTCATAGATGGTACAATTTCTAAACTAGACATTAATGATCCACTTTACAATGCATGGAATCGCTGCAGTAATCTTATAATCTCTTGGCTTTTAAAATCTATGAGCCAGTCATTAGCTTCGAAAGTCTTCTACATAGACTCAGCTACAAAAATATGGGAGTTACTCAGAAAATGGTTTGGTCAACCTAATGATAATTGAATATGCATATTGCAATATGATCTATCTATGTTAAATCAAGGAAACAAATCTGTTGATACTTATTATACAGAACTTACCATGATTCTTGAAGGGCTAAAGTACTATAGACCTTATCCTCATTGCTTTCAGCACTACGCGGATCAGTAGATGAAGGATGTTGTCTTTAAATTTCTGAATGGATTAAATGAAAGTTACTCTCATCAGTCTTCATAAGTTTTATTGATGAAACCATTTCCAACTTTGGAAGAATAATATAATATGGTAATGAGGGATGAATCTAGACAGGTAATACAAGGTTTGTCACAGCATCTAATTGAACCATCTGCACTAGTATCCTTTGGAAATTAGATTAGGAAAGGGAAGACAGAAGTTATGTGCAGTCATTGTGGAAAGAAAGGGAAATGCTACAGAATAATTGGTTTTCCCTTTTTAACTTAAAATTCACCAAATAAAAACGTCAAAGGAAAGCGTTGGTGAATATGGTTAGTTCAGACGGAAACGATGTTGCAAACAACAAAGAGAGTGACTCTACTAAGGTTCAAGAAACCTTTCCAATGACACTAACGAAGAGTCAAATGTAGAAATTACTGGACCTTCTAAGTGGATAGGTACAGCCCAGTCATCAGGCTCGAACTTAAGTATTCATAATACATAGCCGAATGATCTGGGTAATACATATTATTCCAACTTCGCAAGTGCATCTTTTACCTTTTCTGATTCATTCAACACAAGCGTATTTGATGCGTTTCATAAATCCACAGCTTCATTGCATGATAAATGGCTATTAGACACAGGTGCTTCTAATCATATGTGCAGCAATGCTTCACTTTTATATAATCTCAGATCCATTAAAAACATGTATGTCCAGATGCCAAATGGCTAAAACGCTCAAGTTACTCAATCACTTTTCCCTTCTCTACACATCCATAATGTTATGTGCATTCCCTCATTTAAGCTCAATCTCCTATCTATTAGCAAATTTACAAAAACTCATAAATGTTCCTTTGTGTTTTCTCCTAAACACTGTGAAATCCAAGGCCTCTATCCCAAGATGAAGATTGGTCATGCTAAAGAATATTCAGGTCTATACTTTCTTCAACAAGTTTAAAATTCCACCGAAAAAACTTCTGGAGTCACCAGTAAACTTGGCTCGGTTTTTTTTTCCCAATGTAAACACTAACCCAAGACCATCAATGTTTGATATTTGGCATTATAGACTTGGACATGTTGCTTATGATAGACTGAGTATAATAAACAAATCCTTCTCTGATATAATGTCTTATCCCAACAATATCTGTGAGATGTACCCATTACCGCGCCGCTTGTGCGACGATCTAGAACAAATCATGCGGAATTTCATCTGGGGTTCCTCCCATACTCAACGAAAGGTTCACCTGGTTAACTGGGAGTCGGTGTGTACGCCTAAATTGAAAAGGGGGTTGGGCCTCAAACGAATCCGTTCTATGAACGATGCATTTCTGGCCAAATTGGGTTGGGGCCTGCTCACGAACTCTGCAGCCCTTTGGGTTCAGGTCCTTCGGGCTAAATATCGTCTAGATACCACCCACATTCCTTTGACGATCTCTAGGCCAGGGGCGTCCTCTGTTTGGAAAGGCATCTCGGCATCCTGGCATTGGATCCGGCAAGGACTCAAATGGCATCTCGGGAATGGGAGGAGAGTGTTATTCTGGATGGATCACTGGCTGGCTGGTTGGGGTCCTCTTATCTAAGTGGCCTTCGC
Source organism: Erythroxylum novogranatense (assembly GCA_029891385.1). Lineage (NCBI taxonomy): Eukaryota > Viridiplantae > Streptophyta > Magnoliopsida > Malpighiales > Erythroxylaceae > Erythroxylum > Erythroxylum novogranatense. Next base: position 48,232,982 of record CM057227.1, read on the forward strand.
TCTAGTCCCGGGTCGGCTTCTTTTGACTTCGGTCGCAGACCTCCAGGCGGTCGGGGGCGGTTGGATGTGGCACAAGTTTCAACAATACATTCCGTCCACGGTTTACTTGGCGATAACGGCCTTTGACCCTATTGCCAGGTGTCGAGAGGAGGATAGTTTGGTGTGGGGTCCTTCCTCTCACGGGGGGTTTACTGTGGCTTCTGCTTATGCGGTTATCGAGGGTCTCTCCCCAGTCAACCGGCATCGATTGTGGGAGATTATTTGGAAATGGGAGGGCCCTCAGCGCATTCGCTCGTTTCTCTGGTTAGTTGCTAAACGACGTCTTCTGACGAATCAACAGCGCGTGATTCGCCATTTAGCCATCGATAATCGCTGCCCTTCCTGTGGGCAGGAGGAGACCACAATTCACGTGGTCAGGGACTGTCGTCGGGTCCGAGCTCTCTGGAGTCTTTTCCCTCAGGTGGGGGTGGATGGGTCCTTTTTCCAACAAGAGGTGGACACTTGGCTGATGTGTAATCTCACTAAGCAGACTCCGGTGCAACAAGAAGCGTGGGCTACCGTCTTTGGGGTCGCTTGCTGGTTCCTCTGGAAATGGCGGAACAACAGCATCTTCGACCCGACTTTTGTTTGGCCTACGGCAGGGCACCACATTATCATTGACTACGTGGGCTGGATTGCTAGAGCTAGGATGATGCAGAAGTGTGTCTCCCCAGTTCAGGGATTACCGGTGGGTACCCGCGTGGGGTGGACGAAGCCTGAGACGGGCTGGGTGAAAGTTAACATTGATGGCGCTTCGCATCCCACTTCCATCCAGTCTTCCGCCGGGGGTCTGATCCGGGACTGCCGTGGGGAGTGGCGAGGGGGATTCACGCACAATTTCGTTAAGAGTTTGCCGTTAATAGCGGAGTTATGGGGGGCACACTCAGGGCTCACTTTAGCCTGGGAGCTGGGCTATCGTCGAGTTGTCCTCGAAGTCGATTCGTTGGAGGTCATTAACCTTCTATCTGCCCCTATTGACTTACTGATAGAGGTTTCTGTTTTGGTGACAGGTATCCACTAGCTGTTGCAGCGGGAGTGGACAGTCCAGTGGAAGCATGTGTTCAGAGAAGGCAACCAATGCGCGGACAGCCTCGCCCGATTTGCAGGAGCGTGCAGCCCTAGGCTTTCTTTCCTTTACGAGCCCCCTTTCGGTGTTCAAGAGATCCTCCGGCACGATGCGCTAGGCACGCTGATCCCAAGAGCATTACATTAGTTTTGTAGTCATCCCTTGTAAAAAAAAAAAAAGAGACCCTTTTTCCCTTGCATATTAACAACACTGAAAAGCCATTTGATTTATTACATATTGACATTTGGGGACAGTATTCTGACCCAACAATTGGTGGTTTCAATTATTTCATTACACTAGTTGATGATTTCAATAGAGTTACTTGGGTATATCTCATGAGAAACAAGTCAGATGTGCAAGTCATTCTACCTACTTTTTACAAACTGATTGAAACACAATTCATAGAACCATTAAAAGAACGTGATCAGATAATGCCAAAGAACTTGACATGAAGTCATTCTTTACCAAGAAAGGAATTAAACACCAGCTATATTGTGTTAAAAATCCTCAACAAAATGCAATTGTCGAAAGAAAACATCAACACTTGCTTAACGTTGCTAGAGCTCTCATGTTTTAGTCCAAATTTCCAAAGAAATTTTGGGGAGAAGAAATTCTCGCACCCTGCTATATAATCAACATAATTCCTGTAAGAGTTTTGCAAAATCTAACACCTTATGAAAAACTTCTTGGAAAAACACCACACTACTCACATAAGAAAGTCTTTGGCTCACTCTGTTTTGCTTCCACACTTCACAATCAAAGATAGAAATTTGACGTTAGAGCAAGGAAATTTGTTCTTATTGGATATCTCGTTGGCATTAAAGGATACAAAGTTTATGATCTTGCTAATCATCAAATCTTTGTCTCAAGAGATGTTTTTCATGAACATATTTAAAGCAAGGAAATGTGTTTTTATTGGGTATCTCATTGGCATTAAAGGATACAAAGTTTATGATCTTGATAATAATCAAATCTTTGTCTCAAGAGATGTTGTTTTTTCATGAACATGTCTTTCCTTTTGATCCAGATTTTTCATCAGACATCAAACTCAATAATCATTCTCATCTTCTGTCTAATACTGATTGGTACAATTTTTTATCAAACACATTACATTTTCATAGCAATGACAACAATGAACCTACAGATGCATCAAGATCTGTTTGTGATCCTATCACTTCATGCCTTACATAACCCCCATAAGAAACATCTTCTTCATCTATTCAATCACCTCAACTTTAACCACTTAATCAACCCACTAGCTCTCCACAATCTGTTAGACGTTCAACTAGGCAACCCGAAATTCCCAAATATTATGACATATATTAGCATAATATTAATATGAATTCCTAATCAATCACTCAACACCCCATCTCCAATTTTCTCACAACCTCTAACCTCTCAAAGAACCACAATTGTTTTGTATCTCCACTTAAAACCTTACAGGAACCCACACATTATCACAAGGCTGTGTATGTAGAGCAATGGATGAAGAGCTACATGCTTTAAAAGAAAATGATACTTTGGAGGTGGTATGTCTTTCATCTTGGCAGAATGTCGTTGGCTGTAAATGGGTATATAAGATGAAGGTAAACAATTCAAAGATTTTAGGGAAGATTTGTTGCAAAAAGGCTAGTTTTGACTACAACGAAACCTTCAGTCCAGTTGTTAAACAAACCACCTTATGACTAATCTTCAATTTAGCCGGAAAACATAGTTGGAAGTTGCAACAACTTGACATCAACAATGCGTTCTTAAATGGTGAATTACTTGAAGATGTGTACATGAAATTACCTCAGGGTAATGAAGTGCATGGGAAGAAGGAGGGAGAAACTGATCATATAGTATACAAACTCAAAAAATCACTCTATGAACTCAAGCAGGCACCTAGATTGTGGAACTCTAAATTTACTGAAGCTCTCCTTAAGTTTGGTTTCTCTCAATCCAGGTCAGATTACTCCCTATTCACTAAAATGTCTTCATCCAATGGTCTGGTATCATTATTAGTTTATGTAGATGATATTCTTATTAGATGCAAAACACAAGAAGGAATTAATAGAGTACTCAATTTCACAAATACAAAGTTCAAATTCAGAAACTTAGGATAACTTAAGTTCTTCTTTGGAGTTGAAATAGCAAGATCAGAAAAAGGGATAGTTTTGTGTCAAAGGAAATGTACCTTAGATCTTGTGGAACAATGCGGACTGTTAAGTTCAAAACCTATTGAACCAATTCATGGATTGAGACAAATGGAAAAAGATTTCTTGGATATGATCCAATAACCTACAGAAAGCTTGTCGAAAAATTGATATACCCCACCTTTACAAGACTTTATCTTAATTATTCAGTTCATATCCTATCCCAATTCATGAGCAAACCGGCCAAGATACATTGGCAAGCTACCCTGAAAGTGGTTAGATACTTAAAGGAACACCAGACAGGGAATTGTCATGAATGCTGAAGGAAATACACGGCTAAAATGCTACACAGGTAGTGATTGGGGAACTTGTCCAAACATAAGAAGATCCATATCTGGCATTAATGTAATGTATGGAGGAGCTATGATCAGCTGGAAAGATAAGAAACAATCATCAGTGGCTCGAAGCTCAACTGAAGCTAAGTATAGAAGCATGACTCTTGCATGTTGTAAAGTGCCTTGGATTAAGAATTTACTTAAAGATTTCAAGCTAAAGTATGAAGGGACAATCATAATGTATTGTGATAATCAATTAGCTATTCAGATTTGTAAAAACGTTGTACATTATGACAGAATGAAGCACTTTGAGAAGGAGAAGACAGTGTACATGAGCTGTCAAATAACAAACAATAATTAGTTTTGTCCTTTTTTACAAGTTCTGCTGTAAACTATAACCGACTTTTGTATATATATACTTGCACCGTATTTGTTAAACTTATCATCATTCTCTCACTTTTGGAAATTCACTGTTCACATTCATCTTCTGTTCTTCATGTTTTTCTGGAAAAATATGAACTTCTTAGATTTCATGGCAAATCCAATTTGATCGAAGTAGCTTATCGGTTGCAATTTCAATTCTAATATTGTGATCAACAGAATAAAAATAAAAAAGAAAATCAAGTTAATAGAATTAAATATGTTTATTTCTTTTCCGATATGAATCTTGAATTCCTTCTTTGTAACTTTTTAAAATTAATTTCTTAAATAAGTTATTGAAAATTATATTAGTCACTATTAATATTTATGCAAATGTATAAATTGATTTATCTTAAATAAGTAAACGCAAAAGACTTGAGTTTTAAGAATTAGTTCATAAATTGTATTTGAGTTTAAAATTAAGTCTAAAAATTTATAAGTCAAGTATAGGTTATAAAAATTCTAGAAAAATAGCTTAAACCTATATTTATAAATATTTTAAATTTAGGTGAATTTATAATTATTATATAATAATTTCTGATTTATATAATTATTCAGAGATAGAATAAAAGACACATTTATTTAGATAGATATTTATATTTTAATTATTTATTTTATTTTAATTATTAATTGCAATAAAAGATGACGATTCTTTTATAATGATATTGAAGAATTGTAATTTTGTTCATCTTTAATATAAAAAATTGAATTTTACCATAATTATATATTTTTATATTTATTTTCTTTATTTAATTTTTATTATGGAATTTTAGGAATTATATTTTTATTTTACAATAAGTTTATGGTTACTTTATTTGACAAATTTTTAAATATTTTATTTAAATTTAATGTAATTTCATATGTTAAGACATAAATCAATGTTTATGTCACAATTATATTTTATATAATTAATGAAGCTTTTATAAGATACGAACTTAAGAATTAAGTTTGAATTTCAAATTTTATAGCGGGTTTGTCTTTGAAAATAGGTCTGTTTCAAAAGCTAGGTTGGATATAGGCCTAAAAGTTCTAAACTTTTTAGGGTTAGACTTCAGTTAAAGCCGATCCGAACTAATCCATGTGCAAGTCTATAAGTGACGTAGAAAGGTATGCCAAGAATATTAGGTTTGTACCTTTTAATAATTTAATTGAAATATGATTTTAATATAAATTAGACTTCATTTAGAATTACAATCAATTTTAATTAAATACCAATTAGGTCCTAAAAAGAATCAAATATCTAATATTTTTTTCGAAAACTTTTTAAAACATCACCTAGACACAAATCGGATTCAAATATCTAATATTATTCCTTATTTATCAAATATCTTATATTTGATCGTAAAGTTCTCAAACTCTACAACCAACTTTAATTTGCTTAAATCACCTTTTCTTCATTTTAATTAAATGTCAATTAGATCCCAATAAGATTCAATATCTAATATTGGTCTTTATTTATCAAATATCTTATATTTGATTCTAAAATTTCTCAAACTTTTAATCAAATTCAATTTGATTAAGTTATCTTTCTTTCTTAAAATGTTCTTTATGCATTGCCCATTAGATTCTGAATATGCTACATATTGAATATAAATTAACATCCTAAAATATATTTAACATTAGAAAATTAACTCTTTTATGTTATTTTAATTATCTAATTAAACAATTTATATCCACAAGTTAAGATTTAAAATGTATCATAACTACTCAAATATCAAGAATGTCAAAGTAGTTTTGAATCATCTTAGCGTGTAAGATTTTTTTGTATAATTGAATTTATTCATCATTTAATGTTTTGATCAAACATAAAGTATGAAATTAGTGTATAATCTATCTGAATCTAATCATATTAGTTCTCTAACAATTGTTTTATTTTAATGATATTTAAATGTCATGTCACCATGGCTAAGAAATTGTAAATCAATAGTAATCAAGCGAACATTCTCTTTAATTATTTTAGGGTGATGAATCATATATTAATCGCTCAACTATCTCGATAATATTCATATCATATCTAATGATTACCAATTAAGCAATCTTTGTAAAGAATAAGGCCTAAGTAATACAAAAAAAAATTCATATATGAAATATTTTGTAGATCTCAAGTCAAACTATTACTTATACAATCATTATAATGGACGCTTGATAACCAAAAAGTAATGTTCCATATAGAAATTTTATATCAAGTTAGTGTAGTGAACATGTTCCTTAATGAACACTCACATGGTTGTTTAAATATATTTGTATTTTATTTTATGAAATCAATTAATTCCTTTAAAATATATAATATGCTAGACCTTTCACTTTATTAATGTCTAGTCTAATAAAGTAATAACTAGAAACAATTTAAGGATGTTTGTCACATAAAATTTATCTTCTAAATTTGTTACTTAAAGAGGAAGTGTTTTGATTTTGATTTTGATTTTGATCTTTAATTTCCCTCAGGACAACCAAAAGCTAAATGTCAGGAAACTTGATAAGTGCTTGATTGGTTATTTATTTATTCCTTAATGCTTAGTGATTAATGTTTATGTTGAGCCTTTGATACTTTTTTTTTAAATTTTGATTTAGGTACAAGTTGGAAGAAAATGAACAAAAATAAGAAAAACTCACGTCCCTGGTATATTTCCGTTAATGTTTGGTCTTATTTGCCTTTGTGGAGCGAAAAAAGAGAAGAGTTAGAGTGAAAATAGGATGAAGAATGGAATAACTGGAGCCACTATGACTTACATGCCTGTGTATAAGACTTACTGAGTCGTGTATGGAACCGTGTAGGTTACTAAAAATGTGCACAAACTAAAAGACGTTGTTTCAACCATATCTATGACCTATATGGCCATGCAAGTGAGTTACACAACCATGAATCCAATTATGAACATATAACTTCATGACTTTTAAAAAATTAACATGCACAGTCATTTACATACCTATGTAAATGATCATGTATAATCACGCAACCCTAATTTTGTAATATAAAAAGGGCAATTAAGAGGCTAATTAAGGTATATAGAAAAACATATAGATTAGAGATACCAAAGGGTGCAAATTCCTCACCTCTTGAAGAGCCATAAGTAGCTCATCTTCTTCTTTCTAGTTTAAAGGAGATATTGAGGCTGGTTAACATGTTTAGGAATTGATCAATCTTAGTGACGTTGTTCTTAACTTTCTTTTAGAATTGATTATGTTATTTGGTATGTAAGGTTTAGGATTTATATATGAATGATTTGGATAGGATATGTTAGATCATTCATGTATGGATTTACTACCAGATTCATAATCACAATCCAAATTTGTTGTTAATCTGATTCATGCATGGTAAACTAATGGTCATATAACATAACATAAGTTAAATGATCCAAGCTTATGTGATTATTGCATAGATTAACCTGTTTTCCTAATTTGTAATGCGACTATCACACTAAATCTAAAGAACTTGATTGAGGTTCTTTGATAGCTAGATGTAGTTAAAGAGCTTATTTTAATTAGATACAATCTAAATGAAAATTGAGATTAACGGAGATTACTATTAAACTATAGTTAATAGTTTTAAAGAGAGGTATAAGAATAATATTGCAAATGTGAAGGTTAAGATGGAACTAAGAACTAAACCTATTGATTAATCCTCGCAATTTTGTATTGTTTGGTTCAATTTGTCTTCTATAGTTTACTTTTATTTTATTACATCAATTGAATTCATCCAACTTCCCTGAATCCTATTACACTGATTTGTTCATTACAAAAGCTTTTCAAACACTCTCTATATGTGCAATCTTTTCTTACTATTACCACAAATTTAGTTATGCATAGTTTTTTTGTGTGTTTAGCACACATTAAAGCTGTTGCGGTCTAAACAAAACAATATAAATTAAATTCTATCTAGACCAATTAGAGGCAAGTGCACCTCGTCGACAAGTAATATAAATCGGTAAGAACCGGATATCGTACCCAAGGTAAAAATTCCCAACATGTAATACAAATAAATTAAACGATGAAAAATTACTCAGTTGATCAAGAATTGATTTATTTGAAAATAAAATAAAATAAAGTAAGCAAATTAAGAAAATATGAAAAATGCAAGGTATGAATTTAAACGACTAGATTTAATCAAATGACAAAAATCGGTTAAGGTATTAGATTTCAATTGGATTGGACATTTAAAATAAAACTGTAACAGTGGATTGATTTAAGAAATACTTCACTTAAGCAAGTCGAACCCAATGTTCATGGTGTTCCCTTCTCTTTTAAATCCGAGTCATTACTTGGTTCATAGAAAATTCGGAATAAAAGACGTTAAATACAAGAAGCCTAAAATTAAGTTTATTAATTGTAGGTATCCTCACACAAGATCCTAAGGTTGGTCTACACTTTAGTCTCAAGTATGTCGCTTGATTAATTTTCTGACAAATTAAATCTCATTGGTTGTGGCATTTAATCATCTAAGGTCTTAATTTAGGTGATCAAGCTAAATTAGGACTAAATATGCATTCAATCAAGCAAAAATCAATACCACAAAAATTATCCTAATCCAATATCAATCTTAACCTTAACCGAAAAGAAAAACTTACTCACACATATTTATCAATGTAACATAAATCATGGTCACAATATATGCTTGCATTGATTAAATCCACACACTTAAATTAAATAAGGAATTAAAAATAAATAAAAACATCCCTTTGCCACAGCTACAACGTTGTGTGTGGAGTGGAGAGTCTTTTGTGGTGTTGTAACGAGAGTGAGTGAATAAGTTTGAGTAAGGGCTGCCTCCTTCCTTCACTTTTTCTCCACTAGCTACTAACGTCTTTTTATCTCCACAAGCTGCCATGTTCCTTGCCACCAGCTCCAAGTTATACCACCAGCAGCTGTTAACGTGGGGAGTCTTCTCAACTGCTCACGTTCTCCTCTCCACAGCAGTTAGGTGTCAACAGCTCATGGTTCAACGTGTGTGTGTAGAATCTCCACAGCTGGTACATTGTTCACTTCCACAACTGCAACGTTTCCAGCCTTCTCTTTTCCCCAGCTTACTTTTTGTAAGGAGTCTCTAGTGCTATGTTATGAGTGGAGTTTTATGGGTCGTCTCTAACGTGAGTAGAGAAAAATCCAGGTTAGCACCCACATCCTTTTTTGTTTTTTCTCCAGCTACGTATTTCGTCTCCAGCTGCTTATTTCACGCTGAAGTCTCCAAAAGGCTAATGTCACGCCTTGCTGTCAGCTGCTTTCCCTTTTCTTCATGTGTGTGTGTGTGTCGTTTTGTAGCCTTTCCACCAGCTGCTTTGATTGTTAGTGAAGAGAGTATCTGAGTGATTCGTGTGGCCTCCTAGTTCCAGCGTTATTTTCGTTTTTTTTGTCTTTACCTCCATTGATTTTCTTCCACGTTTTTCAGCTCGCATATCTTTCTTATTTTTGTCTTTTACCAGCAGTAACGTAGCCTTCCAAGCCACCACTTTTTTTCCGTTTATTCCCCTTCTCTTTTTTTCAACACACGGCGCCTCATTCATTCCTAAATTCATGCATAAAAATTCCAATCTCTACACCAGCTGCATGTTTCCTTTGTCTCATGTCTTGATATGATAATTATTTTCCTAGTTCTTAGTCCACCAAAGCCGCACCCTATTTGTGTCCATCTGTTTTTGCTGTCTTCTTCATAGACCAACGCACTACCAGCCCACACCTTTGCACATGCCTTCTGCCACCAGCTACATTCAAAGAAAAACGCCTAAGCCACCAAATCTCACGCTGTTGTCATTTTCTCCTTTGTCCATATTGCTGTGTTGTTTTTCTTCTGCCTTCTCCAAAGTCCACGCACGCCACTTCTTAGCTTCCCAAGTTGTCGTTTTTGTCTCTGGCCATCCTATCTATTAAATCACATTCTTGAATGCAATAACATGCACAAGTTAACGTTTTCTAGAGGTTCTCTTGCTTGATGCTTTTGAACATTCCAAATTCCATAACGTGCCTAAAATTAAAACAAATAACTTTTAATTAGTGCAATTTAAATATTAAATGGACAATAGTTTAGCGAATTATGCATCAAAAATTAATACAAAAATATCCATTAACAACACCCCCACACTTGAATTGTTGCTTGTCCTCAAGCAACTTACTTAGGTCACAACCAACATATTCTAGCATTTTATTTTCAACGAAAATTATGTGTTTGCAATCCCTTAAAATTTGGCGAACTTAAGTATCAAACTATTACATGTATCATAATATGTTCATCAATGCACATAAACAAAATCAAAGATAGATACATTTGATAAAAAAACAAGCATAAAATTAAAATGAACTTTCCTCACGATATTCACTCATGTCGCTCAAGTGTATAAGGGTTGTGTTTCTTTCAAAACTTCCTCTATGAGATTACGCTAGCATAGGCTTGCAAATTTACCTATTTTTCACTACATAAAGTACATGCCTTCATGGATCAAAAGGGCTTTTATTAAGGGTTGTAATGGGGCTTAGGTTAGGGTGAGGTAAAAAGGTCAAAAAGGATACTTACAAGCATTCACAAAGTACTAAGTGATGTGGGACAATCAAAAAGAATTTCTAAAATATACATACAGAAATACGGGACTACAACTACTCATCACTATTAAACGCTACTATTTTGATTTGTTTCTTTTTTTCTTTTTTTCTCTTTTTTTCTTCTTTTCTTCTTTTTTTTTTCTCTTTTTTCTGTTTTTTTTTGTAACAATAAACATTTAAAAAAAATAGCAGTAACAAAAATCAATAACAACTGAGTAGATGTACCTCTAAAACATCTCAGAATAACATGTAAAACAAAAATCCCTAAATCAAAGATATCAAATACTTAGTACTTCATTCATCTTGTGAAAAGGGTAAGGCTAAAAGTTTTCAAGTTTCAATACAATGCGATTAATAAGAAAACAACAAGGTTAGAGGCTTAAAGTGGTAACAAGGGAAAAATGACTTGGTGGGTTATTTAAGCTAAAGGTTAGAAACAAAGAAGGCCTTTATCATATCCATAAAGCATGTAACTAGCAGTATCAAACAGGTTAAGAGCAAGTTCTGAAGGTAATCCACATAGGGAAGCATAACATATGACAAAGAAAATAAATGACTATGAGATGCAGTCATATGGCTCAAAACCTCACAAATGTTTAAATAAAAATTCATCAAAATTTCATACATTGCTTCATCACTCAGCATCAGTTATTGACTAAGTTTATGCAATTGACTACTTTAATTAATCCATATGGTTCACTATCCTCTCAAGCTGCCTATTCCAAGTTCATGCATACAACTCAATTTTCCATCCAACTACTTTGACAGAATCATATGGTCAAATTCATTACAAATAGGACCCAATTTAGCTACTAGAAGAGTCGCAACCATTCAAGTGTGTATCTCTCAACATTAACATCAATATCATAAACATCGGTATGCATATAAGCTCAATCCCCCCACACTTAAAATGAACATTGTCCCTAATGTTCAAGTAGTCAACAATCAAACACAAAGAGGGGAAAGAGAAAGAAGAAACTTCCCTGAAAAAAATCAGCCAAGAATTTTTTTTTGTCACCAACCACGCAAACCTGAAGAAAACTCAAAACAACTCGAAGAAATGCATTAAACTAAAAAGAAACGCAAAGGAAACAATGAGAAAATAAAAGAAAGAAAATTATAGTCCTACTGAAAGGCATGCACTGCGATCAAGGAGGCAAAGTGTCATGAAGAGACAATCGCTCCTTATAAGGGGGATCTTCAATTGAAGGCTTCGGAACTAGCTTGGTCGGACATTGGAGAAGCTCGTATGCTCTATAATGTGTCCAATATGCCTGCTCCAACTCAACTGCAATATCCTCCAACTCTTCTTGCAATTCTTTCCGTAACTCTTCGATCATTCCTTGTGCTTCCCCTTCCAACAAATCTGCACAAATAGTAGAAGAATCTTTAGCATCAGAAGAATAAATATCAATAAAATGGCAAGAGTCAAGAGTAGAATGATGCTTCATATCATTAAACACATCAAACACTAGTTCTTCATCTTGAAGTCTTAAGATGAGTTTTTCACGTTGCACATCGATGATGGTCCGTGCAGTGGCCATGAAAGGTCTCCCAAGAATGATAGGGATGTCTATATCTTCCTCCATATCAAGGACTAAAAAATCCACTGGAAAGATGAACTTCTCGACCTTGACCAATACATCCTCAATGATTCTCCTCGGATAAGTGATTGACCTATCTGCCAGCTGAAGCAAAATAGTTGTGGGTTTGGGCTCCGCCAATCGTAACTTCCTAAAAATAGAAAGAGGCATTAAGTTAATGCTCACACCCAAAGCCATTAAAGCCTTCTCTATATGTAGATCACCAATAACACAAGGAATAGTAAAACTCCCTGGATCCTTAAGCTTCGGTGGCAACTTTCTCGAAAATATGGCCGAACACTCCTCATTCAGCTTCACCATGGTATACTCCTAAAGCCGTCTCTTATTAGACAAAATTTCTTTCAAAAACTTAGCATAAGAAGGCATCTGTGCTATGGCCTCAACAAAAGGAATGTTAATATACAATTTTTTAAATATCTCAAGAAAACAACCAAATTGCTTATCTAATTGCGTACCTTTCAACCTTTGAGGATAAGGAATTCGAGGTCTTACCAGATGTATAATGGGCTCAACAAATAACCTTGGATGGTCCTCCTTTTCAGCTGGTGCTTTCGTGGCCTCCTTGCCACTTTCCCGACTCTCATCTTCTTCACTCTTTTCCACTTCTTTATCCTTCTACTTCTCCTTAACTTCTTCAAGTTGTCTTCCACTTCTCAATAAAATAGCCTTTGCATGTTCTCTCGGGTTGGCCTCAGTAGTGCTAGACAATGAACCCGAAGGTCTTTCCTTCAACAAACTTGCAATCTGGCTCATCTGTTTCTCCAAATGTCTGATAGAAGATTCTTGGTTCTGCATTCTAACCTCGGTAGTGGAAATGTACTTCGAGAGTAGCTATTCGAGATTAGATTTCTTTGGTGTGGTGCAGGATTAGGAGCCTTGAAACCTAGGGGTGGTTGTCTCTGAATATTGGATGACTGTGGTTGTGTAACCTGATCGTTCCGCCAAGAGAAATTTGGATGATTCCTCCACCCTGGGTTGTAAGTGTTAGAATATGGGTGATCTCGCTGTCTGTTATAATTGCCTACATAATGGTCCTCTTCTGTCTCTTGAGCAAAAGGATTCCCGACTTGACATGCAGAAGATGCATGGGAATCTCCACCACAATGCTCACAAACAGCACAACTCCTTAATGAAGAGCTAGCTCCTCCTCTCACGCTATGCATCAAATTATCCAGCTTCTTTGTCAAAACATCCATCTGAGCAGATAAAGCCACTGTATTGTATACTACATAAGTGCCTGTAGGTCGTCTGGGATGCCTTTCTGTATGATATTGAAAACTGCTAGTGGCCATCTCATCAATCAACTCAGAAGCTTGATCCGCATTTTCTCATTAAACTACCTCCTGCAGCAGCATCTATGGTACTCCTGGTTGATGGGCTCATTCCTGTATAAAAAGTATTGACCTGTTGCCATGTGGATAACCCATTACTAGGACATTGTGTCACCGTATCCAGAAATCGCTTCTAAGCTTCATATAAACTTTCATTTTCATATTGAGTGAAGGAAGTGATCTCATTCTTCATCTTTGCAACCTTGGCAGGAGGGAAAAATTTTGCTAAAAATAATCTCATCATCTCATCCCATATAATAATCGATCCCAACTGCAAACTAGCCAACCATGCTCTGGCCTTATCCCTTAAAGAAAATGGGAATAACCGTAATCTCACCGCATCTTCCGATACTCCAGTTTGCTTGAATAAATCACAAATATCCAAAAATGTCTCCAAATGAGTGTTCGGATCCTCCAAAGGCAATCCTCCAAATTGAGATGCCCTCACCATGGATGTAATGCTGTGAGGAATCTCAAAACTCGCAGCTGTGATCGTCGGCCTTATAATAGGAGACATGGGTCTATTGTTGTGCCCCATTGTCAAATCCATCATAGTCAACTCCCTTCTCTTTTCAGTATGTGGCATCAACCTCTCCTCGCTCTATTCCATCTCTGAAAACTGCTCTTCTCTAGTCCTTTCTGCTAAAGTACTACTCCGAGCCAATCTGGTTTCCTTACGCAACCTGCGAGCAGTTTTTTCAATCTCAGTATCTAATAGAAAATTCTCAGGTTTTTGACCACGAGTGAGCATAAACAAAATGGAATAAATAAAAAATAAATAATAACAGAGCTAAGAATAAAAATAATAATAATAAAACACACCGACGTAAAGCAGTCAAGCAAACAACTAAAATACGCAAATAAACAACAAGGCAAAAATTAAATCTGAGACAATTAACACCGTCTAATCTAATGACTCACAATAAGAAATTTACTCCCCGGCAACGGCGCCAAAAACTTGTTGCGGTCTAAACAAAACAATATAAATTAAATTCTATCTAGACCAATTAGAGGCAAGTGCACCCCGTCGACAAATAATATAAATCGGTAAGAACCGGATATCGTACCCAAGGGAAAAATTTCCAACACGTAATACAAATAAATTAAACGATGAAAAATTACTCAGTCGATCAAGAATTGATTTATTTGAAAATAAAATAAAATAAAGTAAGCAAATTAAGAAAATATGAAAAATGCAAGGTATGAATTTAAACGACTAGATTTAATCAAATGAAAAAAATCGGTTAAGGTATTAGATTTCAATTGGATTGGACATTTAAAATAAAACTGTAACAGTGGATTGATTTAGAAAATACTTCACTTAAGCAAGTCGAACCCAATGTTCATGGTGTTCCCTTCTCTTTTAAATCCGATTCATTACTTGGTTCATAGAAAATTCGGAATAAAAGGCGTTAAATACAAGAAGCCTAAAATTAAGTTTGTTAATTCTAGGTTTTCTCACACAAGATCCTAAGTTTGGTCTACACTTTAGTCTTAAGTATGTCGCTTGATTAATTTTTCGACAAATTAAATCCCATTGGTTGTGGCATTTAATCATCTAAGGTCTTAATTTAGGTGATCAAGCTAAATTAGGACTAAATATGCATTTAATCAAGCAAAAATCAATACCACAAAAATTATCCTAATCCAATATCAATCTTAACCTTAACCGAAAAGAAAAACTTACTCACACATATTTATCAATGTAACATAAATCATGGTCACAATATATGCTTGCATTGATTAAATCCATACACTTAAATTAAATAAGGAATTAAAAAATAAATAAAAACATCCCTTTGCCACAGCTGCAACGTTGTGTGTGGAGTGGAGAGCCTTTTGTGGTGTTGTAACGAGAGTGAGTGAATAAGTTTGAGTAGGGGCTGCCTCCTTCCTTCACTTTTTCTCCACTAGCTACTAACGTCTTTTTATCTCCACAAGCTGCCATGTTCCTTGCCACCAGCTCCAAGTTATACCACCAACAGCTGTTAATGTGGGGAGTCTTCTCAGCTGCTCACGTTCTCCTCTCCACAACAGCTAGGTGTCAACAACTCATGGTTCAACGTGTGTGTGTAGAATCTCCACAGCTGGTACGTTGTTCACTTCCACAACTGCAACGTTTCCAGCCTTCTCTTTTCCCCATCTCACTTTTTGTAAGGAGTCTCTAGTGCTATGTTGTGAGTGGAGTTTTATGGGTGGTCCCTAACGTGAGTAGAGAAAAATCCAAGTTAGCACCCATGTTCTTTTTTGTTTTTTCTCCAGCTATGTATTTCGTCTCCAGCTGCTTATTTCACGCTGAAGTCTCCAAAAGGCTAATGTCACGCCTAGCTGCTAGCTGCTTTCCCTTTTCTTCGTGTGTGTGTGTGTGTCGTTTTGTAGCCTTTCCACCAGCTTCTTTGATTGTTAGTGAAGAGAGTATCTGAGTGATTCGTGTGACCTCCTAGTTCCAGCGTTATTTTCGTTTTTTTTTTCTTTACCTCCATTAATTGTCTTCCACATTTTTCAGCTCACATATCTTTCTTGTTTTTGTCTTTTACCAGTAGTAACGTAGCCTTTCAAGCCACCACTTTTTTTCCGTTTATTCCCCTTCTCTTTTTTTCAACACACGGTGCCTTATTCATTCCTAAATTCATGCATAAAAATTCCAATCTCTACACCAGCTGCATGCTTCCTTTGTCTCATGTCTTGATATGACAATTATTTTCCTAGTTCTTAGTCCACCAAAGCCGCACCCTATTTATCTCCATCTGTTTTTGCTGTCTTCTTCATAAACCAACGCACTACCAGCCCACACCTTTGCACATGCCTTCTGCCGCCAGCTACATTTAAAGAAAAACGCCTAAGCCACCAAATCTCACGTTCTTGTCATTTTCTCCTTTGTCCATATTGCTATGTTGTTTTTCTTCTGCCTTCTCCAAAGTCCACGCACGCCACTTCTTAGCTTCCCAAGTTGTCGTTTTTGTCTCTGGCCATCTTATCTATTAAATCACATTCTTGAATGCAATAACATACACAAGTTAACGTTTTCTAGAGGTTCTCTTGCTTGATGCTTTTGAACATTCCAAATTCCATAACGTGCCTAAAATTAAAAAAAATAACTTTTAATTAGTGCAATTTAAATATTAAATGGACAATAGTTTAGCGAATTATGCATCAAAAATTAATATAAAAATATCCATTAACAAAAGCAACCTATCAAATTATCTTAAATTTAATTCAGTTTAATAAAAATTGATAAAGACACCGCTAATCCACCTCAGATAGATTAATATTAATTAACCCTAAAATACTACCTTTCTCCATGAAGAATAAAAAAGGAAGAAGCTTTATTTATTTATCTTTATGATGTAAAAGAATTACTAAAAACAAAACTACCCATCAATTGAAATAATCCAAACCCCAAAACAAAGAGAATGACAACCTTAAAAATGGATTATTGAAGAACATACCACAAAAGAAGCATCACTCTTTTCTACAGATAAATTGGGAGAGAGAAAAAAGATTAATAAAATATGTAGGAGATGACTTAGACGAGAGTAGCATAATAGCTAGCACGTGACAAAGCTAAGGCTACATACAATAGGTGGGTACAAAGATAACAGGCATGAAAGAGGCGAGAGCTCAATCTTAAATAGGAAGAGATCTGTTATTCCACTCACTCAATTCCAACTGTAGTTTTTTTTTTAAAAATTAAACTTGTATTAAAGAATAATGAGAATGCATGGTCTGTCAAACCCTTGGTTACAAAACCCTTCACAATTAATCACTCCCGCCTATTTCAAAGCCCATTTAAAGCTCAAACAAAACGACAATACCAAAGGAGTTTGAGTAACAATCAAAACGACTATGCTTTAGAGAACGGATATCAGTTTCCAATTAAGGTATAACGAAACATTTCTTTTGCTTCTCTCCCAGAAGCTTCTCGATTAGGGAAAATGGGAGTTGGCGAGGGATCGGTGGCTCTTACTGTCTCCTTCTTCTTCTGCACACTTAGAGTTTTACCCATGGTAAGTCCTCTTGTGTATAATTCCTCGATGTTGATTTTACAACTCAAAACTTGCATTGTGCCCTAATTTTTCAGACATGCCTGATGGATGGTCGGACGGTTAAGAGGTGCTGAAGAAGATCTCTCGTAGGTAAGAAACACTTTCCTGTTTGCTCATTTCTTCTACTTTGGTCTTCTTCTTGTAACTCCACATCTAGCTGGGATGAAAACTGAGAAGAGGGCTGCTTGGCTTCCGACAGGTTAGTCCCTAATCCTTCTCGATTAATTAAGTTTGTAGATAGATTGCCTGAGATGATTGAGAAACTATACTGTCGGAAAACTTAGAATCAGGGACTAGATTCTCTATGTGAGAGCTATTCCCCTACTACAGCTGGAGTTCAACTTATTTGGAATCAGTTTCTCTCTTGTGTTTGTAA
The DNA here is from genome assembly GCA_029891385.1 of Erythroxylum novogranatense. Taxonomy (NCBI): domain Eukaryota; kingdom Viridiplantae; phylum Streptophyta; class Magnoliopsida; order Malpighiales; family Erythroxylaceae; genus Erythroxylum; species Erythroxylum novogranatense. The sequence continues at coordinate 48,250,862 of CM057227.1, forward strand.
TGATAAGCTTTATAGTAGAAGATAGGGGATTAGCGTTCTACTCAAACCTTCTTTGGTTTCTTTCTTTCCAAATTTCTTGAGTGCAAGTAGCTGTTGATATTAGGATCACTACTCTGTCAAATTTAGATACAGTGGGGTAACTCCAATAGTAACTCATAGAGTTTGTTCGGCAATTGATTCTCAGTACTTTATCTGTAACATCCCGTTACTGTCAACAAGGGCATTATGGTAATATTGGGTCAGACTGATAGGTTTCATTGCATTCACTGATTGAGCATGTTACTGGCCTCTAATTATAGAGGAACAGATTTCGTGCATATGCATTTATTCATTGGTGGATGCATTCATGATTTTCTGGCATTTTAATTGTGAGTACGAATTGATTGGATTGTGGACTGACTGAACTGACTGGATTGTGATTAATTAAGAAATTAAGGAGTAAGTGGGCTTGAATGACTGATTTAGAATAGTATAAGAGTGATTGGCAATTGATAGTGGCTTATAGGAAATTTTCGGAGAATTCGGGAGAAAATGCCCGGACCGGAAATTTTGGAGTGACAGACTGATTGACTGTATAGTACTGGAAGAATTGTCCAATGGCAATGGAAAAATTAGAGTTATACTTTTAGGAAATGAAAATGTTGAGCCATTTAAATTTAGAGACTGAAATTTGAACTGAATTGGAGACCTATGCCTATAAATAGCTTAGGTTTGAATTTGGGGATTTTTCCTAAGGGCTTAGCATTCTTCTTCCTCCTCCCACGGTGATCTTCGATTCCTCCCATCGGTGAGGATTTCTCGATCTTTTCTTATGGTTTCCTTCTCATTGTTCTAAGCTAACTGGTTTATTGTGATTGATTAAGGTTGAGAAGCTTTGAGAGTGGTTTATCGTCGATTTGAAGGTTTTAGGGTTTACGGAGAATGAGGGATTTGAGGAACTTGATCTTCGATTGGTAAGTATTTATGGCTTTAATGTTGTTATTACTGGTTGTTTGAGCATTTATGGCATTTATTGGGCTAGATTGAGTAGTTAGGGTGTTAAATGTTGAGCTTAAAGATCATTAATAGCGGAAAATCGATCGAAGAAGACGGAGGCGCGACCGCACGTCGCGACGTCTGGCGTAGCCTCGCCACGACGAGTAAATTAAGTGCTCGCCACGACGAGCGCAGCGAGCGCCTGGATTTACGTCGCGACGAGCCGCATAAGAGTGTTCGCCGCGGCGAACATCTTTGACGCCGCGACGAACGGACTTCTTCACGTCGCGGCGTAGAGCCGCAGGTCGCGGCGAAGGGGGCTTTTCTGATTGGATGATTGTTAGTTTATTGGGTGTAACTTATGGTATAGACCTCCAATTGAGGTGATTCCTGATTCATTATGAACTAGGAAAAGAGGTCTACTATTGAGGATAATTATGGAAGTTAGAATTTAATTTAAATGGTAATGATTCATAGAGAATAAGGTCAATTTTGGTTCATAGTGTGACCTAAATATTGAATAGAGACAATTGGAATTTTGATTGAGGTTTTAAATGGAGGTTTTGATCCAATGAAAAGGGAATTGTTATAGGATGTATGAATTGAGAAAATTAAACTGAATTTTTAGGAATGGATTAATTATTGTCGATCAATCGAGCAAAGAGTTAGAATGGGGCATAAGAGTTCAAAATTGGGTTTTAGCGCCGGGAAAATCGTGAACATGCATTGTACATAATTCCACTGAGACATATGCATTACTGAATTGTTTAATTGAGCATCTAGTAATGGGACTGTATTTTACTGTTATAGAGGCGTCGTTGGATCGTCATTCCACGGACATTGCTGGAACTTCCAGCAAGAGTCGAAGTTACGGTGAGTAACCTAGTTGGTTTCTCAAATTCTCGATCGCCTAATTGCTCAACGTGAATTACTTGCCAATGTGAAATTGCATGATTTCGAAATATACATGATCGAATGGCATGCTTCTACCGTATTGATCGACTATCGATGATATCGAGAAATACAATATCGGGCTTTTATAGCCATACATCAATTATCGAACATCGCATTACATGCATAAATGCATGATCGATAATGGATATGTGACCCAAGTTGCTATTATCACTTAAAAGAGCCCCGAGCTCAACATCAGATCGACGGGCCTCGAGCCCGAGGGAGAAATCCTTCACGCGCCCCCCATCAATACCGACCGAGCACTTGGACACAACATCAATAATCGAAAAGAGTCTCATATGCATTGTATACACACGATCGATTGAATTGCGACACTTCATCAATTATGTGATGACATGAGAGATTGCAAATTGTTACATGCTATCAAAACTGCTGTATAATATCGTGAATCGTGATATGATACCGCAAATCGTTATAGGCTACGCAAATTGTATATACTAATTGTATTCATCGTCGCGGTTGCACGCAATTTGCGAATGCATGATTTAAGTGAACCATCGATGATGGTTTTCATCGAGTTCGCAAACTCACCCAAAATTGCAACCTATTTTTCGTGATCGTTAGAGTAGACTCTAGCTCCGAGATAGTCTTTTCTGCGCCGTCGGCGGCGTCTTTGGCAAGAGAAGCGATGGCACATGTGCCTGGTCAAATTGGGTTGGACTTTTGCAGATGACTTAGATAAATGCTTGTATCGCTTCCTTTTGGTTTCGCTAGGAACCGATAGACTTGTTTATTCGCTATTCGATGATTGTACCATATTAATATTTTGGATTTTAAATTTATCGACTTTCGATATATTATGGTTTTAATTATTGCGATGCCATGTGGAATATTAGTGAGAAATATTCGGTAAGGCACCTTTATCGTGGGATACGTGTCGAGCTTCGCTGCGTTAGATGTGTACTTTACGGTGAGGGGCGCTACATTAAGTGGTATCGAGCATGGTTTGGCATCTTTTGGGCATAGTGTAAATTAGATGGAATCATCAGAAGTAATGTTTTAAAACCGGACGGTCATCAATCGGTGGCCTTTATCGTTACCGGCTTGATCGGCTCGATCGGCTCAATCACCTATCGAACCGGTGTGACGAATAATTATGCAATAATTATATATAATATTAAAATATTTAAAAATAAAATAAAAAATAAAAAATAAAAATAAAAATAAAAAAATAAAAATAAAATCATCGAATCATTTAATCGGATCGTCCGACCGTCAAAATCGTCAATTGACCGATTTTGACCGGTTCACACCGGTCCGATTCGATACCGGTTTTTAGGCATAAACCGGACCGGACCACCGACCGGTCACCGGTCGGATCGGTCGGTCCGGTCCGGTTTTTAAAACCATGATTGTAAGAATAGCATAACTGATCGGAATTTCTTGTCTGTTTTAGGTCATCCGTTCTTGGAGATCAAGTTGAGCAACCGACTAACCTGGAATCGATAGGAGCTAGTAGGAAGTCCCCGATGCCTCTTTCAGAGGAGTTGCCTCCTCGAGTTCCTGTGAGACGGGAACGGAGATATGATCGACTGCGTAAGCAGGGGGCGGTTGACTTCTATGGCAACACCGACCCTGCGGAGGCTGAGAGATGGCTAGAGAGGATTGAGAAAGTCCTCGATCAGATGTATTGTGACCCTGAGGAGAGGTTTGATTATGCCGTCTCTTTGTTACAGGGTCCTGCATATCAGTGGTGGAAGACTGTCCCGGGCAATACTACCAGGCCCTGTACACTGACATGGGATGATTTTTTGAGGGCCTTCAAGGACAATTACATGCCTAAGGTCTATTTGGAAATGAAGTTGCAGGAGTTCTTAGAGCTGAGACAGGGACAGTTGACCGTGGCCGACTATGAGGTGCGGTTCAACGAGTTGGTGGTCTATGCTTCTTCGTTGGTTGGTACTGAGGCTGACAGGTGTCGGCGTTTTGAGGGCGGACTCAATCTGGAGATCCGCACTTATTAGCTGTGTCCGATATGGGTAATTTCATTGGAAATGAGGGTCGCAGGTGAGGATAGAGCAGCCATCGAGACAACAGATGACCGAGACCGGTCAGGATCAGACCAAGAGATCTAGTGATAGCAGCAAGGATCTTGGCAGAGGGTATAGCAAGCGCCGAGTAGGCCCTTCAGATCCGCAGGAGAGGGGCTGACAGACCGGTCACGGGCAGAGGGCGATTCAGACAGATCGATAGTGGTGGCGGCAGTGCGAGTTTGTAGGCGCCTGTTCCTTTATTCGAGCATTGTGACAAGAGACACAGTGGAGAGTGTCGATGGCTGTCTGGAGCCTGCTTGAGGTGTGGCTCGATGGACCACCTAGTAAGGAACTGCCCAGAGACTTTGGGAGCCCAGCCTACTATGACCGAAGATCGACAAGAATACCACAGACAACAGAGCCGTGGAGGTGGATCAGATGGAGAGGCCGAGGTCGAGGCCGAGCAGAGGGTCCGCATGAGGTCGAGGGACCAAGCAAAGAGACAGCAGCCACAGAGGTGGTCTATGCCATGACTCGCAAGCAGCCCAGATTCCCTTGATGTTGTTGCGGGTATGCTTCGATTTGGTTTTGAAGATATGCATTGTTGGATCCTAGATCCACTTATTCTTTTATCGCACCGCATTTAGCATGTAGATCTGCATGGGATAGGCAGAGGTTACAATATGGGTTAGAGGTGAGTACACCTCAGTAGTACAACCGATTGGGAGAGGTCTGTATGGGGTGTCAGTTCGGATCGATCGAAAGGTTTTGACCGCCGATCCGATCATTTTGCCTCGAGGAGATTGACGTGATATCGGGATGGATCGTTAATCGCAAGATAGGCTATCATGGACTGTTATACCAAGGAGGTTGTATTGGAGTCTCCTCGTCAGCCCAGAGCTGTGTTTCAAGGAGTTAGTCAGGCAGTGCCAGAGAGGATGATATCCTTCTTGAGTGCCCCGAGATTGATGCAGGAGGTTGTGAGGCCTATCCGCTCACGAAGGGATTCCAGAGTCGAGCCGAGATTGCAGGATGTTCCCGTAGTCAGGAAATTTTCCGATGTGTTTCCCGAGGAGTTACCGGGATTGCCGCTAGAGCGGGAGATAGAGTTTGAGATCAATCTCGTTCCCGGTATAACCCCTATATCGATACCTCCGTATAGGATGGCATCGGTAGAGGCGAGAGCTTAAGGCTCGATTGCAGGAGCTACTTGGATAAGGGTTCATTAGATCGAGTGTTTCACCACGGGAGCTCGTGATCGTTTGTGAAGAAGAAGGATGGGACTCGAGACGTGTATTGATTATAGGCAATAATCGGTGTGATGAAGAATAAGTATCCACCGCCAGATTGACGATTTATTTGATCAATTACAGGAAGCTCAGGTGTTCACCAAATTGGACCTGCGATCAGGTTACTATCAGTTGAGGATTGCAGAGGCCGATGTGCCTAAGAGTGCTTTCGAGAGCGTGTACGGTATTTCGAGTTCCTAGTGATGCCGTTTGGGTTGACTAATGCCCCGCAATTTTCATGGCCTCGATGAATAGAATCTTTCACCTACCGGATCGGTTCGTGATAGTGTTTATTGATGACATCTTTGGTTTATTCGAGGAGTAGACAGAGCACGCTGAGCATCTGAGGATTGTCCTTCAGGTCATGAGAGAGAGACAGTTGTTCACCAAATTCACTAAGTGTGAATTCTGGCTTGATGAGATTGTATTTCTGGGGCACGTGGTGTCCGGTGAAGGTATCCAGTGGATCCTCACAAGATAGAGGCGATTATGAGTCGGGAGATTCCGAGGAGTGTGTCGAGTCATGAGTTTTTAGATTGGCGGATATTACGGAGGTTCGCCGAGGGTTTTCGTTGATCTCCGCCCCTTTGACGAAGCTATTGAGGAAGAATGTGCCGTTTAGATGGTCTGAGGAGTGCCAGAAGAGCTTTGAGGAGCTGAAACATCGGTTGACGACTGCACCGATGTTAAGCATTCCTTCCGCACGGAGGCTTTGTGGTTTCTGATGATGCCTCGCATCGTGGATCGGGATGTATTGATGCAGCATGGAAGAGTTATAGCGTATGCCTCGAGGCGATTGAGGTTTCACGAGGTGAATTATCCAAAGGCATGACTTAGAGTTGGCGCATAGATTGTATTTGCTTTCAAGATCTGGAGACATTATCTCAGATGGGAGACGCTCGGATCTTCACCGATCATAAAAGTTCGAGGTATCTGCTGAGTCGAGAGAGCTCAATATGAGACAGAGGAGATGGATAGAGTTATCAAGGACTATGATCGCATCGATTGAGTATCATCCAGGAAGGCCAATGTGGTGGCCGATGTAATCGAGTAGGAGATCGCGTGGGAGTGCGATTCAGTTCAGTTTTGAGGTTACCGATCTCGATTGGTTGAGAGCTCTTAATGTACAAATGGATTTGGGGTCGATGGAGCTCGATTGCTACTCCGAGGCCGAGGCCGATGTTGCATGATAGATCCGGAGAGTTCGTGATCAAGACCAGTGTTAGTGAGACCGATTGAGAGAGTCCAGCCAGATCGATTCAAGTTTGAGTTGAGAGATGGGACTTTATGGATGGGACAGAGACTGTGTGTGCCAGATGTTGATGAGTTGAGACGTGAGATTCTAGAGGAAGCTCACGTGGCTGCCTATGTTATGCATCCTGGTACGACCAAGATGTATAATTCACTAAGACAACATTTCTGGTGGCCTGGTATGAAGAGGCAAGTGGCAGAGTATGTTTCCAGGTGTCTGATTTGTCAGCAGGTTAAGGCAGAGCATCAGGCTCCAGTAGGAAAGTTGCATTCGTTGCCCATTCCGGAGTGGAAATGGGAGCGAATTACCATAGACTTTATGATGGGGTTGCCTAGGACACCGAGGCAGCATGATGCTATCTGGGTCATAGTGGACCGATTGACTAAATCGGCTCACTTCTTGCCAGTGAGGGAGAGCGATACTCTCGATCAGTTGGCCCAGAAGTATGTAGCAGAGATTGTATGGTTGCATGGGGTTCCGTTGTCGATAGTCTCAGACAGGGATCCCGGGTTCACTTCGAGGTTCTGAAAGAGCCTACAGACTACTATGGGTACTCGATTGAACTTCAGTACTGCATTTCATCCTCAGACAAATGGACAGAGCGAGAGGACGATTAAGACTGTTGAGGACATGCTTCGGGCGTGTGTATTGGAGTTCAGAGGATCATGGAATCAGTATTTGGCACTGATCGAGTTTGCATATAATAACCAGTATCAGATTAGTATTAGGATGGCACCATACGAGGCCTTGTATGGGAGGCCGTGTCGATCGCCACTGTATTGGGATGAAGAGGGTATGAGATCGATTGAGGTCCCGAGTGATTCAGATCTGATGGATAAGGTACATTTGATCCGAGTCGCATCAGGCGGCTCGTGATGCATGTAAGAGCTATGTGAATCAAAGATCGCGAGAGATAGAGTGCTGATGTAGGTGATGAGTGTTTCTCCGAGTGTCACCTTGGAAAGGAGTCTTGAGGTTTGGCCGTAAGGGCAAGTTGAGCCCTCAGATATTGGACCGTATGAGATCCTTGAGAGGATAGGACCGCTATTTACTGATTATGCTACTGAAAGTGAGATGTCCCAGATGCATGATGTGTTTCACGTTAGTATGCTCGATGGTACCATTCGCACCGACGCATGTGATTCCTACCAGAGATTGAGATAGCCAAATGATTTGAGTTATGTTGAGGAGCCGCATGATTATTGGATCACGGGTCAAGCGGTGAGGAACAGGTGATTCTATTGGTGAAAGTCCTTTCGAAGAACCACTCTTCCGAGGAAGCTATATGGGAGATCGAGGAGCATATGAGGAGTCAGATCCTCATTTATTCGATCGGATAGTATTAAATTTCGAGGACGAAATTTTATTAGGAGGGTGAATTGTAACATCCGCATCACAACAAGGGCATTATGGTAATATTGGGTCGATCGATAGGTTTCATTGCATTCACTGATTGAGCATGTTACTGGCCTCTAATTATAGAGGAATAGGTTTTGTGCATATGCATTTATTCATTGGTGCATGCATTCATGATTTTTTGGCATTTTAATTGTGAGTACGAATTGATTGGATTGTGGACTGACTGAACTGACTGGATTGTGATTAATTAAGAAATTAAGGAGTAAGTGGGCTTGAATGACTAATTTAGAATAGTATAAGAGTGATTGGCAATTGATAGTGGCTTATAGGAAATTTTCGGGGAATTCGGGAGAAAATGCCGGACTCGTAAATTTTGGAGTGATGTAATCGATTGATCAGATAGATCGGAAGAATTGTCCAATGGCAATGGAAAAATTAGAGTTATACTGTTAGGAAATGAAAATGTTGAGCCATTGAAATTTAGAGACTGAAATTTGAACTGAATTGGAGACCTATGCCTATAAATAGCTTAGGTTTGAATTTGGGGATTTTTCCTAAGGGCTTAGCATTCTTCTTCCTCCTCCCACGGTGATCTTCGATTCCTCCCATCGGTGAGGATTTCTCGATCTTTTCTTATGGTTTCCTTCTCATTGTGCTAAGCTAACTGGTTTATTGTGATTGATTAAGGTTGAGAAGCTTTGAGAGTGGTTTATCGTCGATTTTGAAGGTTTTAGGGTTTACGGAGATTGAGGGATTTGAGGAACTTGATCTTCGATTGGTAAGTATTTATGGCTTTAATGTTGTTATTACTGGTTGTTTGAGCATTTATGGCATTTATTGGGCTAGATTAAGTAGTTACGTCGCGACGAGCCTCAAGCTATTATCACTGAAGTTGCTATTATCACTGAAAAGAGCCCCGAGCTCGAACATCAGATCGACCGCCTCGAGCCCAGGGAGAAAATCTCGACGCGTCCCCCACTGAATACTGACTGAGCACTTGGGCACAACACTGAATAACTGGAAAAGAGTCTCATATGCATTGTATACACATGAGTGATTAAATTGCGACACTTACTGAATTATGTGATGACATGAGAGATTGCAAATTGTTACATGCCATCAAAACTGCTGTATAATATCGTGAATCGTGATATGATATCGCAAACCGTTATAGGCTACCGCAAATTGTATATACTAATTGTATCTCATCAGGTCTTTGTCTGTACGCAATTTGCGTAATGCATGATTTGAGTGAACCATCGATGATGGTTTCTCACTGAGTTCGCAAACTCACCCAAAATTGCAACCTATTTTTCAGGATCGTTAGAGTAGACTCTAGCTCCGGAGATAGTCTTTTCTGCTGCGAAGCGTCTCGGCAAGAGAAGCGATGGCACTGCAGGCGGTCAATTTGGGTTGGACTTTTGCAGATGACTTAGGATAGATGCTTGTATCAGTTTCCTTTTTGGTTTCGTTTAGGGAACTGATAGACTTGTCTATTCTACTATTGGATGATTGTACCATATTAATATTTTGGATTTTAAATTTACTGATTTCTGATATATTATGGTTTTAATTATTGCGATGCCATGTGGAATATTAGTGGGAAATATTCTGGTAGTGTACCTTTATCGTGGGATACGTGTCGGAGCGACCTCCGGGCGTGCCGATGTGTACCTTACGGTGAGGAGGCGCTACATTATCTTAGGAACTTTGTTCACATTTCTTTAGAGCAATCACACTCAAAGAAAATATGGTCTCTAGTCTCTTCCTTTAGATTACAAAGAATGCACATCCTTGAGGAATTCAGGAATTGTAGCCTGTCCATAGTACTGAGTCTGTTCAGCATTAGTAGCTAAAGCAGGAAACTATTTTTAGGTCTGAGAAACTTGTTCCAAACCATAGAATACCATTCTACTCGATTCAATGTCCCCACCATCAATTTCTTAACTTTCTGCAATGTGATTTTTGAAACTGGAATCCCCTTCCATATAATTATCATTTTGTCCAGGCCTTCGGATATGTGGGATAGACAGTATTATGATTTCATCTAGTGATAGTAACCATCTTCCATCTGCCATGATTTCCTTAAGCTTGGTATTCCTAGGAAACCTTTCCAATAAGGTTCTTGCCAACAGATTTTGGATCAATGCTCTTTGTCCAATTCAATTATCATGCCACAGAAATAATCTTTCTCCATCACCTACTTGGCAAGAAATATGCTATTATACATCCTCCCTCATTTTCAAAATTTGATTGAAGAACCAAGTATAACTATTTTTGGGGGTTAAAGCCCAAAAACTCCTCTCTTTCAATATGTAAACATGAATCCATTTTATCCACATAGACTGCTTATCACTGAGAATTCTCCAAATCCTTTTAGTTATAAGTAAGTAATTCTTTTTGGTATCTAACTCAAGCCCCAATCTCCTCTCATTTTTTGGTTGACAAATACTCTTCCAAATGACTTTTGATTTCCCCTTTTCACCAATCCTATTCCCCTATAGGAATTGTTTCATCATTCTTTCAATAGTTTTGGTAATCCCTTTGGAAAGAAAGAGATAGGAACACTAGTAATTGTGCATTGATAAAAAGACAAACTTTAATAACTGAAGTTCCCTCCATAGGAAAAAGCTCTATTTGTCCATGAACCCAGTCTTTTTTGTATTTTTTCAATTAAAGGGATGCATTCATAGTACCTTAGTCTTCTAGAAGAGATTGCTATACCCAAATAAAGGAGAGGAGGCTCCTTTATTTCCATTCCAGTGACTAGTTTCAAAGCATCTACTAAATGGCCAGCACTTTTTGAAAGGATAAAGTAGCTCTTTTGAAAATTTATTCTCAGCCCCGACATGTCTTTGAAAGATTTGAGAGTATTCATCAGTAGTGTGACTGAGTGAACATTCGCCTTGCTTAGGAGGATTAGATCATCTGCAAAATATAAGCTAGTTAGTGAAATCTTCTTACATTTGGAGTAAGATTTGAAACCTGGGTCTTCTGTCGAATTGTACTTCAGCATTTGGGTAAGCAATTCCATTCAAATTAGGAATAGGTAAGGAGACAATGGATCCCCTTGCCTAAGTCCTTTTTTGCCTTTAAAAATCTCCGTAAGACTCCCATTTATTAGAATTCCAACTGTTGTAGTTGTAATGCATTCTCGGATCCACTTTAAGAACCTTTAAGAAAATCCCATAACCTCCATAATTTGTAGTAAAAAGCTCCAATTCACACTATCAAAAGATTTTTGTAGGTCCACTTTGATTGTACAGTTATGAGGACTTTTCCTGCGATTGTACCTCTTCAATAACTCCTGAGCTATAAGGATATTATCCCCAATATCCCTATTCTTCATAAAAGCTCCCTAGTTTTCACTGATGAGGGGTTAAATAGCTTCCTTCGGCCTATTTGCTAAAATCTTTACTATATTCTTGTAAATAAATTTTGTGCAGGAAATAGGCATGAAATCAGCCCAAAAGGTAGGATTACAGTGTTTAGGGATTAGGTAGATAAAGGTCTTGTTAATCTCTTTTAACATTACCCCTTTTTGAAAGAATTCAAGCACTACCTCTTTAACTATCACCCAACCCCCCTCCCCGCACCCCCCCCCCCAATATTCCAACATTTCTTATAGAAAAAACCATTCAATCCATCCAGACCCGAGGCTTTTAAGCCATTCATAGCAAACACCACTCTCTCTATTTCTTGATCAATTACCAGCCTGATTAGAAAGGAAACCATATCTTCAGTAATTCATGCAGAAACAAACTTCCTAAGTTCATCTCCTATTTCAGGAGATGTTACCTCTATGCCTAGGAGATTCTTATAATAAAGGAATGCTTCCTTAGTTAATCCTTCTTGTCCAGCCAATATCTTCCCATCTTCAATTGTAATGGAGGTGATTTTATTAGAATTCTTCCTTGCTTACATTAAATTAAAGAAGAATCTGGTGCATTTATCCCCTTCCTTTAGCTAAGATATTGTAGATCTCTATTTTCAAAGAGAATTTTGGTTATCCACCAATTGTAAATATTCCTTTAAAGCTTCCTTTTCTGCCAAAGCTAGAGGCTCATTAATGGGAGTTTATGCCAAAGCTGTCTATATAGCTGATAATTTGTCTCTAGCCTCATCAATTGCCTTCGTCAGATTTTTTCCTCTTTTAGAATTGAGAAGTTTCAATTCTTGCTTAATATATTTAAGTTTTTTTAGGAAAATGTATTGTTTTGTCCCAAAACAAACATGCTCCAAACCCAGCAATATAACTTCACAAAAACCCTCCATAGTTGCCAAGAAATTATTAAACCTGAATGGGTAACTGACTTTTTGTCTATCCGTATAGGAGTATAATCAGAGATGCTCGAATTCAAAAATTTGTTTGTGCTTCTTGGGAAAGAATGCAACCAATCCACATTCACTAAAGCCTTGTCCAGCTTTTTTCTGATATACCAAGTAGAAGTTTGTTTATTATACCACGTGAATTTATGGCCTTTTGATTTTAGATCTGTTAACTCTACCTTTTGCATACAGTCATACATGTCTGAAAAGTAATTACGTAAGTTGCAATTACCATCTACTTCTGATCTATATAAAGTGGTGTTAAAATCACCACATACTAACCATGGTGAGTTTATCAAATTCTTTAATCGGCTAATAGCATTCCATAATTCAATCTTTTGAAAACCAAGGTTAAGACCATACACAAAAGTAGCAATACCCTAGAATTTTCCATCTTGAAGTAGATCAATGTGTGAATGTACTGCTAATTTGATTCAATGACATTCACCTCCACTAAGTCTTCCTTATAGACAATAATAATTCTCCTGTAGGCATGGCTGTGATGGTTTGATAAAATTTTCCATTTCCTACCCAAGCAACACAACTTGCTCAAATTTATTTCCCTAATTTTAGTTTCCAAAAGAACTTGCTCAAATTTATTTCCCTAATTTTAGTTTCCAAAAGACAAAAAACCTGAGGCTTCTCCTTCAGGACAAAATCCCTTAAAGCGTTCAGCTTAGAGGGATTATTTATTCCACATACATTCCAAACTATCACTACCATAGAATATTGCTCTTACCCTTAGAGCCTTTCTTACTGCTCCTATTGCTTTTCCTTGAGGCCACCTCATCCTCTTGAGTTCCACCTTTTGGTGGTTCTGTCTGTTGAGAGTTATGGACCTTCTGTTGGGGATTTGATTCCGCTTCTTCTATTGATGTATCACCAATTTCCTATCCATTAACTTCCTTGTCCATCTGAATATTGTCTTTATCCACTGAAGGAATCAGTTCTGCTCTTCTTTTTTTATCTAAGTTTTGGCCATGTTTTCCTTGGCTATGTTTCCCATTTTTGAGGGGATCCTTCTCCAATTGACCTGAAATAGAATTCTCTTCAATCTGTTCAGCGTACCCTTCCTCCTTCTTACTGTCCAAGTTACACCTTTCAGTTCCAGTCACCTCCCAATAATCTCCACTTGTGAAAGTTTTCCCAGCAGGTTTTCATGCCTTTCCTTGAGCTTTCAATGAAGGTTTCCATTGGTATGTAACCATGACTCTATCTTCTCTAAGAGAGTTCTCATTTGCCAACCTTAAAATATGAATGCTATCCTTTATTTCTTTGGAGATGTCCATACTTACACATAGTCTTGCAAACCCGACCCTTTTTCGCATCGCCGTGTTCTCATTTATACATATAGGTTTCTTAAAAAAACTAGCTAGCATACTCAATCCTTTGGTGGTCCAATATTATAAAGGTATATTGTGAATGTTGCCCATAAGGGTATGTTTTTCACCTTGATTTATATAGTTTAATTCCCGGCTGCCAACTTTGTAGAAAGAGTGAAAGTTGTGAAATATGCCAAGGACTCTCTTCAATTATTTTTTTGGGCTTCTGTTTTTGAGGAGAAAGTGAAGATAATATTTTCTTCCTCTGTGAGCATTACATTCATTAAGCCTTTTCCTTTCTAATTTCTTTGAGTCCAAGCTTGAATCATTGGAAATGCAGGTCTTTATCCATGAAAACCCAACTAGAGTGGACTCCTATGTTTTAGCTCATTCCTGTAGAGTTTCTAGAGGAGGAGCTACTATGAGTTTCCCTTCCAACTCCACTGGGGGACAGAAAACCAAAGATGACTCATTCTTATATCCAACAACTTGTTTCCATGTCCTCCTAACTCTTATAGAAGATACAACTTCTGTTGGGTCTAGTTTTAGTGGAGGAAACTCTGAAGTTGAGGGTGGGTTGATTTTAGTGAATGGAGGGGAGGAAGACTGGGCAGAAGAAGCTTTTGATGGAGATAAATGGTTTGCATTGTTGTGGTTCCGTGGAGCAGGGATGGGAGTTGCAAAGGACGATGGGGAAAGGTGCGAGGGTAGAGGGGGAAACTCAAAAAATTTGGGAGGGTGTTGATCTGCCATCAAGGTGGAAATTCTTGATTTGGAAAGGAGGCTACTTTCCAAAAGGCAGTGTAAGAAATGTAGGGTGTGTTTATGGTAAAGATAGGAGGGCAGGAAATTTGGAAAAATGAAAGGACTGTAAAGCCCCTATATAAAGGCAAATGCAGATGGAAGAAGAGGTGGGAGAATGGTGAAGGATAAGGCAGGAAAACAGAGAAAATGGTGAAACTGGAGAAAGATGGATGGGGAAGAAGATAGAGATGAAAATAGGAAAGAAGTTCGGTTTGCAAGATAGGGAAGTTTGTTAGTGAGAAGGAAGAGTTTCTCTGTCTAACCCATGGTGAATAAGATTGTTGAATTTGAGAGCAGATCACCTGTCCAATTTAACTCTGTCCCTCTCTATCCAATTTAACAAACGTCGTCGGATTCAGAAGCAAATGAACTCTGCTCATTAAAAGACAGAGAGGTGCCTGTGGGTCCCACCCACAGGCGCCGTTTTTTCTACAGTGCCTAACGCCAGCCAGCCAGTTGAGAACTTTTGCAACTTTTGCAACAGCGTCGTTTGAACAGAAGCAACTTTTGTTTCTGTTGGATTTTTATTAACTCTGTCTTATTATCATTTACAAACATCATTAATTGTGTTATTATTATTAGGTGTATATATTTATTTATTTATTTACTTAGTAAAATTTATTTTATTATTTTATCATTATTCTTATTATTATCTTATTATTATTATGATTTAAATTTATTTTCATTATTATAATAACTATTAAATATTAATCTGGACATATACTTATTGTTATTATTATTATTATTATTATTATTTAAATTTAGTGCCATTATTATAATAACTTTTAAATTACTTATTGTTATTATTAAATTTATTATAGAGTAATTATTAAATTAAATATAATTATTATTAAATTGGTTGTTAATAATTTCATAAATCTTTTTGCTATATGTATTATTATTTTGTTAGTATTATAATTATAATTATAATTTAGTTTTTAATTATTTGAATAACTATTGTTATAATAGAAATTTGTATTATTATTATAAAAATAATACTTGTTATTGAATAATACTTATAAAATAATACTTATTATTATTATTATTATTATTATTATTATTATTAGTAATAATAATAATAATAATAACAATAATAATAATAGTAATAATAATAAATATTTTTTGTATAAGTATTATTGAATAAATTCAATAAATTCAAAATTATAACACATCAAAATAATTTTATTTATCATAATAATAAAATAATAATAATAACAACAACAACAATAAATAATAATAATAATAAATATATAATCAATAAGGAATTTATTAATAATAAAATAATCAAAAACTCAGAAATAAATTTATAATAATAATAATAATAATGATAAAATAATTATAATAATTTTATGATTATTCTAATAGTTTATTAAATAATGTTATTAATAATTTATAATATTATTTATTATTTATTATTTAAATTAATAATATTTATTATTATTAATTAATAATAATAATAAACAATGCCAAAGAATATAGATGTAATAAAACTTACTCAAATTATAAAAGAAAAGAAAATATTCAATCCTAGATATAAGAAACATTATTCACGAAAGTTTAAATGGAGAAAATATAGACCACAACGCTTATCAACCTAAAACTTATCCAAAATATTTTCAGAGATATAAATTTAATCCCAAATATAAAAAGAAAACAATTTTGTCCTAAAAAGAAAAAGATTGTAAATGTTGGATCAGTAAAGAAGAAGGTCATTATGCAAATGAATGTCCTAAAAGAAAGATAAACAATATAATAATCAAGTACAAATTCTAAATTCAACTTTAGAACATCAATTAGAACCCATTGAATCAGATTATAATACGATATATCCTCTATATCTATGAAACTCAATCAAATGAATCAGATAACCAAAACTCTGAATCAAACTCCGAATTCCAATTCAACTTTTATTCAAGTACTGATTCAGAAAACGAATATTAAAGTACATGCATATATAGATATCGAGCAACTATCTCAGATAGCATCAAAACAATTAGAATTAAAATGGAAGAAATTACACAAACCATTACAAGTAAAAATCGCCGATGGAAGTTTTAATTCCATCCGTATGTTAGTTATTATAACACTATTATTATTGAAAACTACACTTTTATCATACCATCAATTTATCAAAAGAATCGGGATTACCTTTAATACTTGGAAATAATTTTCTTAAATTATATAACCCTTTTTGTCAAGATTTACATTACATTACTTTGCGAACCCTTATATTAAGAAAATAAACCAAAATCTATTATTTTACTTAATCCTATTTATCATACGCCTTATTATCAACAATTAAAAGCAAATAATGAGAAACTTACTATCTTACATTTTATCTCTTGAATAATACAACCATACAAATGTAAGTCGATAATTTATTAGATCAAGTATGTAGTGAAAATCCATTAGATCCCACAAAAATCATAATATAGAAATTATTGAAATTAAATTAAAAGATCCTCTTGGAAGTCAATATTAAGAATAATATACCATATACTCCCTTATATGTAAAAGAATTTACACAAGAATGTAAAGAATTACTTGAAAAGGATTAATTACACCCAAAGATTAGTAAACATTCTCGCACCAAATTTTTATGTCAATAATTCAAATTGAAAAGAAACGAGGAAAAGAAGAATGGTTATCAATTATCGAAAACTCAATGAAGCAACTATAGAGATGCTTATAAATTACCACTAAAAGACTATATTATTAATAAACTAAAAGGTCATATTTGGTTCACAACATTAGATGCAAAATCGGGATATTGGCAATTACGATTACATGATAATACAAAAGAATTAACAGCATTCACTTGTCTACCTCAAAAACATTATCAATGGAATGTATTACCCTTTGGCTTAAAACAAGCACCAAGTATTTACCAACGATTTATGGATAATAATCTTATCGGTTTAGAAGAATATACTTTTGTGTATATAGATGATATTATTATTTATTCAAATCGGGATAAATTAGATCATTTAAAGAAAGTTAAAATTGTCTTACAAAGATGTAAAGACAAAGGTTTAATATTAAGCAAACGAAAAGCAAAAATAGCACAACAAACAATTGAATATTTAGGTATTCAATTCAATCATCATGGTTATTTACAATTAAAACCTAATATTTTGCAAAAATTACGAGAATTTCCTGATCAACTAACAAACAGAAAACATGTTCAACAATTCTTAGGTTTATTAAACTATATATCAGATCAAGGTTTTCTAAAAGAATTAGCAAAAGAAAGAACACTTTTACATAAAAATGTAGCAGCAATCTACAATGGCAATGGAATACTCAAGATACTGAAGCAGTGCAACGATTAAAACTTCTTTGTAACAATCTTCCAAAACTTTATAATTATCAACAAAATGATGAATTATTAGTTCAATTAGATGCAAGCAATGATATATGGGCAGGTTGTCTTTTAGCCAAACCTCCTCAGCATAAAAAATACCAACTTTGCAAATACATAAATGGAACATTTAACTCTGCGGAATTAAATTACCCTATTCATGAAAAAGAAGCACTAGCCTGTCTCAAAACTTTGAGAAAATGGCGAATAGATCTACTACCAGTAAAATTTACAATTCATACAGATTCTCAATATTTATGCGGATTTACAAGATATCAGCTTTCATCAAGTACCAATTATAATCAAGGACGATTGATCCGATGGCAATTAGAATTAGGTCAGTATCAATTTCATATTCATTATATTAAATCTGCTAACAATTTTCTTGCAGATATATTAACAAGAGAATGGAAGCATTAATCGTTCAGCTCGAAAGTACAATTGAATTAAAAGAAGCAGAACTAACTGAATTACATCTTCAAAGTATCAATATTCAGGTAAAGCAAGAACAAATTACTAGTGAACTTGAACAGCTAAAGCAGACACTCTTGGTTTTAAAACCAAAGGAGCAACAAAGTACTAAAGCATCAACATCAGCATCCAGGAACAATCCTGTTGCTTCTATAATTTCTCAAATTCCAAAAGCATCAGTTCAGGTAATACAAGAAGCTATTCAGGTTGCACCTTCCAAGGTCCCTGAAACACAAGTATCTAAAGCACCAGTTTCACTTCCTGTGAAACCATATATTACTTATTCATCAGTACCTCAAAAGGTTGCTGATAATCAAGAATCAAAGCACTATGTGATATATAATGGTCCTTTTGCTGGTCTTTATGATCAGTGGCATAAGGCAGCTATCCATATTACTGGCAAAAGCAGTGTTATTCATAAAAGTTTTGCTACTAAAGCAGAAGCTGAAAAGTCTTTCCAAGAATTTCAGCATCCACCACTTCGACCACAATATAAGACAGTACTTCAAACACCGGCACTACCACTGTCCAAGTTAACTACATTGGGAAAAGCAATTGACATGGAACGAATTCATGCCGTTCCTGCTAAAGCACTACACGAAGAATCAAAAGTTCTCACTTCTGGAATGTTTATGGATTGTTTCCAAGCACTAAATCATTGGACCGATGAAATGAAGCAATTTCAATACTACCCTTAGAATCGTGGCAAGTATGGTCCTAAAGCAGTAATCTTCCCTGGAGCAGAACCATTAACAACTTATTTATTATTTCAGAGTGGATTAGCTGACACAATTTATCTACAAGATATGAAGTTATTAGCTGACTTTCCGTCAGGGTTAGTCCATGCTATTAAGCAATTCAAGGATCGCTTTGCACGCGAAAGAGAAATTTATATTAAAGTCTACAGACTATCCAATTTTTGAAGCATCGAGCGAAAGCGACCAAATATGCCGCAATAACTACTTCAAGAATTGCCTTTCTTGATTGGCATAAGTAACATGCAAGATCCTCCCATAGGCGAAGCACCTCATTACGAATTCAATTGGGATTTGGTAAACAAATTCAATTTGAATTGTTTTGAAGGAATTTATAATCAATGTCTCAAGATTCAATCAGATTCAACAATCAAGATCAACTATCGTGGCAATAACATCTTATTGACTTCGATATGGAAGCATCCAATCCTAGCACATGAATTACCAGTCTTACAGCGTTTTCAAGCACCGTTCAATGACTTATCAGAATGTTTTCATACGCTTAGCCTTGCTTGGCGTGAAGCACTTTGCAAGCGCCATAAGAATACCCCACTCACAGATGTAAACACCGCCCATCCTCTCAAGCACAAGGAGAAGTCACAAGCAACCTCGACGATTTAACTCATTATCATTGAAGAATAAAACATCGATCACGCTCAAGCACTACTATTGTAATAATGTAGTCTTTTACTTTGGCAATCCTTTGATCGCCCATTGTATGTCTTTTTCTTTAGCTTTTCTTTATGTCATACTTTATGTCACTTTTTCATTTGTTCTTTTTCTTTATGTTAAGTCTGTCTGTACTATGTTATTCCCTTCTGCGATTATAAATAGACGCCTTGGGTATCCTTAATGGGTACAACAAGCTTTCCATACATTACTCTCTCTTTCTTCTCTCTTCGCACTAAGTCCAGAGTGACGTTCAAGCGAGCCAGGAAGAACAGGTTAGAGTGATTATGGTTAACTTCTTGTCACTATAGAGTAATTCAAGCAATCATGCATATATTTTATCAAATTCTACTTCTTATTATTTTATTTATTATTGCTATCATTCATGCAATCATCTGTTATACAATCATTGTTATCTTAAAATTATTCAATTTCTTATCCTTCTTTTAAAATATTTTCACGACTTACAAGATTTTAATTTCGAATGACTTATTTTCACTCAAAAGAACTTTGAAGCAACGATCAAAGCTATAGAAGTCCGTAAAGAAGAATATGAAGAACTTAAGATCAAAACCATCGCCAGAAATAAAAAAGCAAATGATATTTATAATGATCCATGTTTTAAGAATTCTCCCAATCACCCTCTTTATACTGAAGAACAAGAAATTCTTTCTACAGCAAAGCAAATGATCAACTAATCGGTGGATTTAATTCGCTTTTTAGATTATTGTATCCTAGATCGTATTTCAACATTTAAATTATTATGTATCAAAATTATCCTTCTTATAATTTAAATAAAATGAATTATTTTGATCATAGATTTATCTCTTAAACAAAGAATTCGCTTCTATAAAGAAGTCTAAACTGAACAAAGAAAGTTTATTGAATTATATCATGAACATATAAAATGGCAAAAGAAAATCAATGTTTTCAACTTTTAATTAATACAAGAGTTTTATTAGATCAAACATTATATATTTATAATTCCGTTAAAAGCGATAGATATGAACTTGAACAAGAAATGGATTTACTTATTGATTAAAGCATTACATCAACATGACATTTCATTTAGCTTATTTTATTAATTATTGTTTACCTATTATGATACATCAACTATCTCTTTATGCTTTTACTTTATTTCAAGCACAACCTTTACTTTTCTTTATTATTGCAAGTAGATTATTTATTCCTCATGAAATACTTTGTCAATATTTTGCAATAAGTTGTCAACATATAGATATTACTCTTAATTACTTATATAGAACTATATTAGGACTCAATACTCGTGTCGGTTATCTCATACGACTCGATGATAGAGATATAATTTTTGATTTCTCACCTCCGTTTGAGGAAGAATCAGAAACATTTGAATTATTAGAAGATGAAGATGAAGTCGAAAGATTAACACAAATACAACAAGATATTTTCTTAGAACAACTTTCAAGAGTATTAGATACTGAATTACAACAGCAATTATATTGTTCTGAATCAATATCACAATTATTTCCTTCGGATACGGAAATAGAAGATATAGAAATCACCAGTAATGATTATGAAAATATAGATGAAGATATAAATTATGATTTAGACAATGTCGATTGTAGTACTTTCCCTGAAGATTATTAAATGAATTGTCCAATTTGTTTGGATTTACAAGATAGAATTCAATACACACAACAAGCTATAAATCATTATCAAGATCATATACAATACAATGAAAATCGTATTAATAATCTTATATTTTTAGGAATAAATCGACGTTAGATCTAACCTTATATTGAACATTTATCATTGTACAAAGATTACATCAACAATATCGTAACAATTAACACAATTAGAACAAATTCAAACCGATCATCATTGTTATCATCCGTATCATCCCAATACAATATGACCTCTCAATCTTCTACAATTCTCGATATAGATAATTTAGAATTAATGTAATCATTAGGAACTTTTCAAGTTTCAACATTAATTACTCAAGATAAGAAAATCAAATTGCAAAAGCTCAATTAGATCTAAAGAAAGGTCAAGACATTCACAAATCAACAATAAAACAAATCTTTAGTAGACAAAATCTTATTTATTATGGAAAAATTATTCAAGAAATGCCTATTAGAATTGATCAATGTCATGGAAATTTAAGAATTAGTTTAATTAATCCTAACAAATTCATAGACAATTACAATTGTTACCCGAATCAAAACGAAAGAAAATTGGCTATATTCAATTATCCACTATACAAATATTATTAAAATCCACTTTTCAACAAGGAATTGATACTCCCATTAGAATGGCAATTTTAGATGAAAGAATGAATAATCTAAATGATCAAATTTTAGGAATGATGAATGGAAATTTACAATATGGAAAAATTAAATTCAATACTCGATTAAAATTAGGTATTCCTTAATCTCTTGAATTAGATAAAGCAATTACAATTGCATATAAATTTTATAGAAATAATTTAATGACTTCAGACAATACCCTTTTCTTTAACTTATCAAATTAGTTACGCATTAACCAATTCACATCATAGTATAGATTTCAAAAATACAGAACAAATCTATCTAGATCAATTATTCCAAGAAGTCGCTAAAGTAGGAATTAAAATTCAACCAAAATTACAACCACTCCCAGCAATACAACAACCTTTTGAGTCAATTCCATTAATTGAAAGAAGACACTCTTTTTCTGAAACAACATCAAATATTATTCCTCTGTTGAGATCTACATCATTAAGACATCAAAGACCTCTTAATATAGAACGACCATTAAGAATAACAGAACCCAATAATCAAACTAGACAGTTAGATGAAATTCAACAGCAATTATCTACACTATCTACCTATTTAGTGCAGAAATTATGACATCATTAACAAATCTTACTCAAAATCTAGAATCAATAGCACAAACACAAGAAATGATAGAACAAAAAATTGAAGCTATTATACAAACCCAGATAGAAATAGTATCATTGATACAACAAATACAGCAGAAAATTCAAGAGACAAATGACCAATTAATTGTAAAGGATCCGCCCCCGAAAGTGGTATCAGAGCGTCCAGGTATGGGACTGGGCTGCCCCTACGTCTCGTGTTCGAGTTGCAGCACATCCACTGCTTCCGATCCGGCGCCTTACGCAGCGAAACGTGGTGGGTATAAAAGGTTTGATAACGCCCTACCTTCAACTCGAGTTTTAGGTATTCAATTGTTTGTTGTGCTATTTTTGCTTTTCGTTTGCTTAATATTAAACCTTTGTCTTTACATCTTTGTAAGACAATTTTAACTTTCTTTAAATGATCTAATTTATCCTGATTTGAATAAATAATAATATCATCTATATACACAAAAGTATATTCTTCTAAACCGATAAGATTATTATCCATAAATCGTTGGTAAATACTTGGTGCTTGTTTTAAGCCAAAGGGTAATACATTCCATTGATAATGTTTTTGAGGTGGACAAGTGAATGCTGTTAATTCTTTTGTATTATCATGTAATCGTAATTGCCAATATCCTGATTTTGCATCTAATGTTGTGAACCAAATATGACCTTTTAGTTTATTAATAATATAGTCTTTTCGTGGTAATTTATAAGCATCTCCTATAGTTGCTTCATTGAGTTTTCGATAATTGATAACCATTCTTCTTTTTCCTTTTATAATTTGAGTAAGTTTTATTACATCCATATTGCTGAGGTACGTCAGCATTTTGATCGCAACACATTTTTAAATTCTTATGTTTTAATGTTCTTTTTAACTGGGCTTCTATACAATAATCAACTAATAAGTCTCGGGCTACTAATATTGCTCCTCCTAAATTATGAGCGATGGTATGATTTTCTATTCGTTCATAGAATTGTTGTTGGACTTTAAGATTAAAAGGATATGGTAATTTTTGAATAAAAATGTTAATATACATTTCTTGTTCGACTCTAGGTAATTTATAATAATGTTTTTTAAATTCACAAATAAAAGCTTCTAAGTAATTAATATCACATATCATTAAATTGTTTAAATGTCTTAATGCTTTTAATCGTTTTTCTTTTAGTATATCGGCTTGATGAAATATAATATCTTTTCCAAAAAATTCCTTATATATTTCTTCTCCAATAATTTCAAATTTGTCTTCATCTGTAGGTTGACTAAGATAGTGAGGTGTATTTTGTAAAGCTTGTGCATTATCTCTTAAAAATTCTTGTACTATTCCTGAAATTTTATATATGACAAAATAATAGAGAGAATCTTTAGTTGCAGATTGATTACCAAAAGGTTTTTCTACTTGTAATAATAATAATATTTTAGAAAACCATTCTTGAAAGATTTCTTCAGCATTTGTTGTACAGTCTAGATTTAATATATTATCAGTTGTTAATTTTGAAATTTTTGGTTTATATTCATCTGGATATTTTCGTATTTTTGTACCTTTATAATAATATCCTTGTTGATGTAAAAAATCAACTTTATCATTTTTCCAACTTTGCAAATACATAAATGGAACATTTAACTCTGCGGAATTAAATTACCCTATTCATGAAAAAGAAGCACTAGCCTATCTCAAAACTTTGAGAAAATGGCGAATAGATCTACTACCAGTAAAATTTACAATTCATACAGATTCTCAATATTTATGCGGATTTACAAGATATCAGCTTTCATCAAGTACCAATTATAATCAAGGACGATTGATCCGATGGCAATTAGAATTAGGTCAGTATCAATTTCATATTCATTATATTAAATCTGCTAACAATTTTCTTGCAGATATATTAACAAGAGAATGGAAGCATTAATCGTTCAGCTCGAAAGTACAATTGAATTAAAAGAAGCAGAACTAACTGAATTACATCTTCAAAGTATCAATATTCAGGTAAAGCAAGAACAAATTACTAGTGAACTTGATGCATTAAAGGTATACTCTTGGTTTTAAAACCAAAGGAGCAACAAAGTACTAAAGCATCAACATCAAGATTCAGAACAACTGCTGTTTCTATAATTTCTCAAATTCCAAAAGCATCGCTCTGTAATACAAGAAGCTATTCAGTTGCACCTTCCAAGGTCCCCAAACACAAGTATCTAAAGCACCAGCCACTTCCGTGAAACCATATATTACTTATTCATCAGTACCTCAAAAGGTTGCTGATAATCAAGAATCAAAGCACTATGTGATATATAATGGTCCTTTTGCTGGTCTTTATGATCAGTGGCATAAGGCAGCTATCCATATTACTGGCAAAAGCAGTGTTATTCATAAAAGTTTTGCTACTAAAGCAGAAGCTGAAAAGTCTTTCCAAGAATTTCAGCATCCACCACTTCGACCACAATATAAGACAGTACTTCAAACACCGGCACTACCACTGTCCAAGTTAACTACATTGGGAAAAGCAATTGACATGGAACGAATTCATGCCGTTCTTGCTAAAGCACTACACGAAGAATCAAAAGTTCTCACTTCTGGAATGTTTATGGATTGTTTCCAAGCACTAAATCATTGGACCGATGAAATGAAGCAATTTCAATACTACCCTTAGAATCGTGGCAAGTATGGTCCCAAAGCAGTAATCTTCCCTGGAGCAGAACCATTAACAACTTATTTATTATTTCAGAGTGGATTAGCTGACACAATTTATCTACAAGATATGAAGTTATTAGCTGACTTTCCATCAGGGTTAGTCCATGCTATTAAGCAATTCAAGGATCGCTTTGCACGCGAAAGAGAAATTTATATTAAAGTCTACAACAACTATCCAATTTTTGAAGCATCAGAAGCAGAAACAGCCAGTCATGCCGCAATAACTACTTCAAGAATTGCCTTTCTTCAGATTGGCATAAGTAACATGCAGTATCCTCCCATAGACGAAGCACCTCATTACGAATTCAATTGGGATTTGGTAAACAAATTCAATTTGAATTGTTTTGAAGGAATTTATAATCAATGTCTCAAGATTCAATCAGATTCAACAATCAAGATCAACTATCGTGGCAATAACATCTTATTGACTTCGATATGGAAGCATCCAATCCTAGCACATGAATTACCAGTCTTACAGCGTTTTCAAGCACCGTTCAATGACTTATCAGAATGTTTTCATACGCTTAGCCTTGCTTGGCGTGAAGCACTTTGCAAGAAGTTACAAGAATACCCCACTCACAGATGTAAACACTGTCCATCCTCTCAAGCACAAGGAGAAGTCACAAGCAACCCTGACGACGAACTCATTATCATTGAAGAATAAAACATCAGATCACGTTCGAAGCACTACTATTGCAATAATGTAGTCTTTTTACTTTCGGCAGTCCTTTGACTGTCCACCTGTATGTCTTTTTCTTTAGCTTTTCTTTATGTCATACTTTATGTCACTTTTTCATTTGTTCTTTTTCTTTATGTTAAGTCTGTCTGTACTATGTTATTCCCTTCTGCGATTATAAATAGACGCCTTGGGTATCCTTAATGGGTACAACAAGCTTTCCATACATTACTCTCTCTTTCTTCTCTCTTCGCACTAAGTCCAGAGTGACGTTCAAGCGAGCCAGGAAGAACAGGTTAGAGTGATTATGGTTAACTTCTTGTCACCATAGAGTAATTCAAGCAATCATGCATATATTTTATCAAATTCTACTTCTTATTATTTTATTTATTATTGCTATCATTCATGCAATCATCTGTTATACAATCATTGTTATCTTAAAAATTATTCAATTTCTTATCCTTCTTTTTAAAATATTTTCACGACTTACAAGATTTTAATTTCAGAATGACTTATTTTCACCTCAAAAGAACTTTGAAGCAACGCATCAAAGCTATAGAAGTCCAGAAAGAAGAATATGAAGAACTTAAGATCAAAACCATCGCCAGAAATAAAAAAGCAAATGATATTTATAATGATCCACGTTTTAAGAATTCTCCCAATCACCCTCTTTATACTGAAGAACAAGAAATTCTTTCTACAGCAAAGCAAATGATCAACGAATCAGCGGATTTAATTCGTTTTTTAGATTATTGTATCCTAGACTGTATTTCAACACGAAATTATTATGTATCAAAATTATCCCTTCTTATAATTTAAATAAAATGAATTATTTTGATCATAGACGATCTCTTAAACAAAGAATTCGTTTCTATAAAGAAGTCGAAACTGAACAAAGAAAGTTTATTGAATTATATCATGAACATATAAAAATGGCAAAAGAAAATCAATGTTTTCAACTTTTAATTAATGCAAGAGTTTTATTAGATCAAACATTATATATTTATAATTCCGTTAAAAACGATAGATATGAACTTGAACAAGAAATGGATTTACTTATTGATTAAAGCATTACATCAACATGACATTTCATTTAGCTTATTTTATTAATTATTGTTTACCTATTATGATACATCAACTATCTCTTTATGCTTTTACTTTATTTCAAGCACAACCTTTACTTTTCTTTATTATTGCAAGTAGATTATTTATTCCTCATGAAATACTTTGTCAATATTTTGCAATAAGTTGTCAACATATAGATATTACTCTTAATTACTTATATAGAACTATATTAGGACTCAATACTGTGTCTGTTATCTCATACGACTCGATGATAGAGATATAATTTTGATTTCTCACCTCCGTCTCGAGGAAGAATCGTAAACATTTGAATTATTAGAAGATGAAGATGAAGTCGAAAGATTAACACAAATACAACAAGATATTTTCTTGTAACAACTTTCAAGAGTATTAGATACTTGAATTACAACAAGAATTATATTGTTCAATCAATATCACAATTATTTCCTTCGGATACGGAAATAAGATATAGAAATCACCAAGAATGATTATGAAAATATAGATGAAGATATAAATTATGATTTAGACAATGTCGATTGTAGTACTTTCCTCAAGATTATTAAATGAATTGTCCAATTTGTTTGGATTTACAAGATAGAATTCAATACACAACAAGCTATAAATCATTATCAAGATCATATACAATACAATGAAAATCGATTAATAATCTTATATTTTTAGAATAAATCGTATCAATAGATTTAACCTTATATTGAACATTTATCTGTAGTACAAAGATTACATCAACAATATACAGAACAATTAACACAATTAGAACAAATTCAAACTGATCATCATTGTTATCATCCGTATCATCCCAATACAATATGACCTCTCAATCTTCTACAATTCTCGATATAGATAATTTAGAATTAACAGAATCATTAGGAACTTTTCAAGTTTCAACATTAATTACTCAAGATAAGAAAAATCAAATTGCAAAAGCTCAATTAGATCTAAAGAAAGGTCAAGACATTCACAAATCAACAATAAAACAAATCTTTAGTAGACAAAATCTTATTTATTATGGAAAATTATTCAAGAACAGCCTATTAGAATTGATCAATGTCATGGAAATTTAAGAATTAGTTTAATTAATCCCGAACAAATTCATAGACAATTACAATTGTTACCTGAATCAAAACGAAAGAAAATTGGCTATATTCAATTATCCACTATACAAATATTATTAAAATCCACTTTTCAACAAGGAATTGATACTCCCATTAGAATGGCAATTTTAGATGAAAGAATGAATAATCTAAATGATCAAATTTTAGGAATGATGAATGGAAATTTACAATATGGAAAAATTAAATTCAATACTCGATTAAAATTAGGTATTCCCTTAATCTCTTCTGAATTAGATAAAGCAATTACAATTGCATATAAATTTTATAGAAATAATTTAATGACTTCAGGACAATACCCTTTTTCTTTAACTTATCAAATTAGTTACGACAACCAATTCACATCATAGTATAGATTTCAAAATACCAAACAAATCTATCTAGATCAATTATTCCAAGAAGTCGCTAAAGTAGGAATTAAAATTCAACCAAAATTACAACCACTCCCAGCAATACAACAACCTTTTGAGTCAATTCCATTAATTGAAAGAAGACACTCTTTTTCTGAAACAACATCAAATATTATTCCTCTGTTGAGATCTACATCATTAAGACATCAAAGACCTCTTAATATAGAACGACCATTAAGAATAACAGAACCCAATAATCAAACTAGACAGTTAGATGAAATTCAACATCAATTATCTACACTATCTACCTATTTAGTGCAGAAATTATGACATCATTAACAAATCTTACTCAAAATCTAGAATCAATAGCACAAACACAAGAAATGATAGAACAAAAAATTGAAGCTATTATACAAACCCAGATAGAAATAGTATCATTGATACAACAAATACAGCAGAAAATTCAAGAGACAAATGACCAATTAATTGTAAAGGATCCGCCCCCGAAAGTGGTATCAGAGCGTCCAGGTATGGGCCTGGGCTACCCCTACGTCTCGTGTTCGAGTTGCAGCACATCCACTGCTTCCGATCCGGCGCCTTACGCAGCGAAACGTGGTGGGTATAAAAGGTTTGATAACGCCCTACCTTCAACTCGAGTTTTAGGTATTCAATTGTTTGTTGTGCTATTTTTGCTTTTCGTTTGCTTAATATTAAACCTTTGTCTTTACATCTTTGTAAGACAATTTTAACTTTCTTTAAATGATCTAATTTATCCTGATTTGAATAAATAATAATATCATCTATATACACAAAAGTATATTCTTCTAAACCGATAAGATTATTATCCATAAATCGTTGGTAAATACTTGGTGCTTGTTTTAAGCCAAAGGGTAATACATTCCATTGATAATGTTTTTGAGGTGGACAAGTGAATGTTGTTAATTCTTTTGTATTATCATATAATCGTAATTGCCAATATCCCGATTTTGCATCTAATGTTGTGAACCAAATATGACCTTTAGTTTATTAATAATATAGTCTTTTCGTGGTAATTTATAAGCATCTCCTATAGTTGCTTCATTGAGTTTTCGATAATTGATAACCATTCTTCTTTTTCCTTTTATAATTTGAGTAAGTTTTATTACATCCATATTGCTGAGGTACGTCAGCATTTTGATCGCAACACATTTTTAAATTCTTATGTTTTAATGTTCTTTTTAACTGGGCTTCTATACAATAATCAACTAATAAGTCTCGCTACTAATATTGC
Source organism: Erythroxylum novogranatense (assembly GCA_029891385.1). Taxonomy (NCBI): domain Eukaryota; kingdom Viridiplantae; phylum Streptophyta; class Magnoliopsida; order Malpighiales; family Erythroxylaceae; genus Erythroxylum; species Erythroxylum novogranatense. Next base: position 48,280,479 of record CM057227.1, read on the forward strand.
TCCTCCTAAATTATGAGCGATGGTATGATTTTCTATTCGCTCATAGAATTGTTGTTGGACTTTAAGATTAAAAGGATATGGTAATTTTGAATAAAATGTTAATATACATTTCTTGTTCGACTTAGGTAATTTATAATAATGTTTTTAAATTCACAAATAAAAGCTTCTAAGTAATTAATATCACATATCATTAAATTGTTTAAATGTCTTAATGCTTTTAATCGCTTTTTCTTTTAGTATATCGACGATGAAATATAATATCTTTTCCAAAAATTCCTTATATATTTCTTCTCCAATAATTTCAAATTTGTCTTCATCTCAGAGGTTGACTAAGATAGTGAGGTGTATTTTGTAAAGCTTTGCATTATCTCTTAAAATTCTTGTACTATTCTCAAGTTTTATATATGACAAAATAATAGAGAGAATCTTTAGTTGCAGATTGATTACCAAAAGGTTTTTCTACTTGTAATAATAATAATATTTTAGAAAACCATTCTTGAAAGATTTCTTCAAAGATTTGTTGTACAGCCTAGATTTAATATATTATCGGTTGTTAATTTTGAAATTTTTGGTTTATATTCATCCGATATTTTCGTATTTTGTACCTTTATAATAATATCCTTGTTGATGTAAAAATCAACTTTATCATTTTTCCAACTTTGCAAATACATAAATGGAACATTTAACTCATGGAATTAAATTACCCTATTCATGAAAAAGAAGCACTAGCTTTGCCTCAAAACTTTGAGAAAATGGCTAATAGATCTACTACCAAGAAATTTACAATTCATACAGATTCTCAATATTTATGCGGATTTACAAGATATCGCTTTCATCAAGTACCAATTATAATCAAGGACGATTGATCCGATGGCAATTAGAATTAGGTCAAGATCAATTTCATATTCATTATATTAAATCGCTAACAATTTTTTGCAGATATATTAACAAGAGAATGGAAGCATTAATCGCTCATTTCGAAAGTACAATTGAATTAAAAGAAGCGTAACTAATCAATTACATCTTCAAAGTATCAATATTCGTAAAGCAAGAACAAATTACTAGTGAACTTGAATAATTAAAGGCATAACTCTTGGTTTTAAAACCAAAGGAGCAACAAAGTACTAAAGCATCAACATCAAGATTCAGAACAATCGCTGTTTCTATAATTTCTCAAATTCCAAAAGCATCGATTCAGTAATACAAGAAGCTATTCAGTTGTACCTTCCAAGGTCCCCAAACACAAGTATCTAAAGCACCAGCCACTTCTGTGAAACCATATATTACTTCTTCATCAAGACCTCAAAAGGTTCCGATAATCAAGAATCAAAGCACTATGTGATATATAATGGTCCTTTGTTGGTCTTTATGATCAAGTGGCATAAAGCGACTATCCATATTATCGCAAAAGCGAAGGTTATTCATAAAAGTTTTGCTACTAAAGCAGAAGCTGAAAAGTCTTTCCAATAATGTCAGCATCCACCACTTCGACAACAATATAAGACAGTACTTCAAACACCGGCACTACCACTATCCAAGTTAACTACATTGGGAAAAGCAATTGACATGGAACGAATTCACGTCGTTCCTGCTAAAGCACTACACGAAGAATCAAAAGTTCTCACTTCTGGAATGTTTATGGATTGTTTCCAAGCACTAAATCATTGGACCGATGAAATGAAGCAATTTCAATACTACCCTCAGAATCGTGGCAAGTATGGTCCCAAAGCAGTAATCTTCCCTGGAGCATAACCATTAACAACTTATTTATTATTTCGAGTGGATTAATGACACAATTTATCTACAAGATATGAAGTTATTAATGACTTTCCATCGTGGTTAGTCCATGCTATTAAGCAATTCAAGGATCGCTTGCACGCGAAAGAGAAATTTATATTAAAGTCTACAGTAGCTATCCAATTTTTGAAGCATCAGAAGCAGAAACAGTCAGTCATGCCGCAATAACTACTTCAAGAATTGCCTTTCTTCGATTGGCATAAGTAATATGCAAGATCCTCCCATAGAGGCGAAGCACCTCATTCTTAATTCAATTTGATTTGGTAAACAAATTCAATTTGAATTGTTTTGAAGGAATTTATAATCAATGTCTCAAGATTCAATCAGATTCAACAATCAAGATCAACTATCGTGGCAATAACATCTTATTGACTTCGATATGGAAGCATCCAATCCTAGCACATGAATTACCAGTCTTACAGCGTTTTCAAGCACCGTTCAATGACTTATCAGAATGTTTTCATACGCTTAGCCTTGCTTGGCGTGAAGCACTTTGCAAGCAGTTACAAGAATACCCCACTCACAGATGTAAACACTGTCCATCCTCTCAAGCACAAGGAGAAGTCACAAGCAACCCTGACGACGAACTCATTATCATTGAAGAATAAAACGTCAGATCACGTTCGAAGCACTACTATTGCAATAATGTAGTCTTTTTACTTTCGGTAGTCCTTTGACTGTCCACCTGTATGTCTTTTTCTTTAGCTTTTCTTTATGTCATACTTTATGTCACTTTTTCATTTGTTCTTTTTCTTTATGTTAAGTCTGTCTGTACTATGTTATTCCCTTCTGCGATTATAAATAGACGCCTTGGGTATCCTTAATGGGTACAACAAGCTTTCCATACATTACTCTCTCTTTCTTCTCTCTTCGCACTAAGTCCAGAGTGACGTTCAAGCGAGCCAGAAAGAACAGGTTAGAGTGATTATGGTTAACTTCTTGTCACCATAGAGTAATTCAAGCAATCATGCATATATTTTATGTCACAATAGAATAATTCAAGCAATCATGCATATATTTTATCAAATTCTACTTCTTATTATTTTATTTATTATTGCTATCATTCATGCAATCATCTGTTATACAATCATTGGTATCTTAAAAATTATTCAATTTCTTATCCTTCTTTTAAAATATTTTCACGACTTACAAGATTTTAATTTCGTAATGACTTATTTTCACTCAAAAGAACTTTGAAGCAACGATCAAAGCTATAGAAGTCCGTAAAGAATAATATGAAGAACTTAAGATCAAAACCATCGCTGTAAATAAAAAGCAAATGATATTTATAATGATCCACGTTTAAGAATTCTCCCAATCACCCTCTTTATACTGAAGAACAAGAAATTCTTTCTACAGCAAAGCAAATGATCAACGAATCAGCGGATTTAATTCGTTTTTTAGATTATTGTATCCTAGACTGTATTTCAACACGTGTTTTCAGTAACAAAGTGGCATTTTCGGGGGCGGATCCTTTACAATTAATTGGTCATTTGTCTCTTGAATTTTCTGCTGTATTTGTTGTATCAATGATACTATTTCTATCTGGGTTTGTATAATAGCTTCAATTTTTTGTTCTATCATTTCTTGTGTTTGTGCTATTGATTCTAGATTTTGAGTAAGATTTGTTAATGATGTCATAATTTCTGCACTAAATAGGTAGATAGTGTAGATAATTGCTGTTGAATTTCATCTAACTGTCTAGTTTGATTATTGGGTTCTGTTATTCTTAATGGTCGTTCTATATTAAGAGGTCTTTGATGTCTTAATGATGTAGATCTCAACAGAGGAATAATATTTGATGTTGTTTCAGAAAAAGTGTGTCTTCTTTCAATTAATGGAATTGACTCAAAAGGTTGTTGTATTTGAATTTTAATTCCTACTTTAGCGACTTCTTGGAATAATTGATCTAGATAGATTTGTTCTGTATTTTTGAAATCTATACTATGATGTGAATTGGTTAATGCGTAACTAATTTGATAAGTTAAAGAAAAAGGGTATTGTCCTGGAGTCATTAAATTATTTCTATAAAATTTATATGCAATTGTAATTGCTTTATCTAATTCAGAAGAGATTAAGGGAATACCTAATTTTAATCGAGTATTGAACTTAATTTTTCCATATTGTAAATTTCCATTCATCATTCCTAAAATTTGATCATTTAGATTATTCATTCTTTCATCTAAAATTGCCATTCTAATGGGAGTATCAATTCCTTGTTGAAAAGTAGATTTTAATAATATTTGTATAGTGGATAATTGAATATAGCCAATTTTCTTTCGTTTTGATTCAGGTAACAATTGTAATTGTCTATGAATTTGTTCGGGATTAATTAAACTAATTCTTAAATTTCCATGACATTGATCAATTCTAATAGGTTGTTCTTGAATAATTTTTCCATAATAAATAAGATTTTGTCTACTAAAGATTTGTTTTATTGTTGATTTGTGAATGTCTTGACCTTTCTTTAGATCTAATTGAGCTTTTGCAATTTGATTTTTCTTATCTTGAGTAATTAATGTTGAAACTTGAAAAGTTCTAATGATTTATTAATTCTAAATTATCTATATCGAGAATTGTAGAAGATTGAGAGGTCATATTGTATTGGGATGATACGGATGATAACAATGATGATCGGTTTGAATTTGTTCTAATTGTGTTAATTGTTACGTATATTGTTGATGTAATCTTTGTACTACTGGATAAATGTTCAATATAAGATTTATAACGATAATCGATTTATTCCTAAAAATATAAGATTATTATCGATTTTCATTGTATTGTATATGATCTTGATAATGATTTATAGCTTGTTGTGTGTATTGAATTCTATCTTGTAAATCCAAACAAATTGGACAATTCATTTAATAATCTTGAGGAAAGTACTACAATCGACATTGTCTAAATCATAATTTATATCTTCATCTATATTTTCATAATCATTCTTGGTGATTTCTATATCTTCTATTTCCGTATCCAGAAGGAAATAATTGTGATATTGATTGAACAATATAATTCTTTGTTGTAATTGATATCTAATACTCTTGAAAGTTGTTAAGAAAATATCTTGTTGTATTTGTGTTAATCTTTCGACTTCATCTTCATCTTCTAATAATTCAAATGTTTCGATTCTTCCTCGAGACGGAGGTGAGAAATCAAAATTATATCTCTATCATCGAGTCGTATGAGATAACAATAACGAGTATTGAGTCCTAATATAGTTCTATATAAGTAATTAAGAGTAATATCTATATGTTGACGACTTATTGCAAAATATTGACAAAGTATTTCATGAGGAATAAATAATCTACTTGCAATAATAAAGAAAAGTAAAAGAAAGTTTGAAATTGTAAAAGCATACAAAGATGTTGATGTATCACAAAGGTTTAATATTAAACAAACATGTTGATGTAAAAGCAAAAGTAAATCCATTTCTTGTTCAACAACAAACAATTGAATATTTAGGTATTCAATTCAATCATCATGATTATTTACAATTACAACCTAATATTTTGCAAAATTATAAGAAGAATTTACCGTGTTGATCAACAATAACTAAAAATGAATTAAAATTGATTGTTGATCATTTGGTTTCTTTGTAGAAAGAATTTCTTGTTCTTGATTATAAAGAGGGTGATTGGGAGAATTCTTAAGCGTGGATCATTATAAATATCATTTGCTTTTTATTTACGGCGATGGTTTTGATCTTAAGTTCTTCATATTCTTCTTTACGGACTTACATAGCTTTGATCGTTGCTTCAAAGTTCTTTTGAGGTGAAAATAAGTCATTACGAAATTAAAATATATAATCAAGGTTTTCTAAAAGAATTAGCAAAAAAAGAATAATTTTAAGATAAAAATGATTGTATAAGAATTGCATGCAATGGAATATACATAAAATAATCAAGTAGAATTTGATAAAATATATGCATGATTGCTTGAATTATTCTATTGTGACATAAAATATATGCATGATTGCTTGAATTACTCTATGGTGACAAGAAGTTAACCATAATCACTCTAACTTTGTTCTTCTGGCTCAGCTTGAGCGTCACTCTGGACTTAGTGCGAGAGAGAAGAAAGAGAGTAATGTATGGAAAGCTTGTTGTACCCATTAAGGATACCAAGGCGTCTATTTATAATCGCGAAGGGAATAACATAATCTGATGCAGACTTAACAGTAAAAGACTACATTATTGCAATAGTAGTGCTTGAGCGTGATCTGACGTTTTATTCTTCAATGATAATGAGTTAAATCGTCGGGGTTGCTTGTGACTTCTCCTTGTGCTTGAGAGGATGGACGGTGTTTACATCGTGGTGGGGTATTCTTGTAGCGCTTGCAAAAGTGCTTCACGCCAAGCAAGGCTAAGCGTATGAAAACATACGATAAGTCATTGAGCGGTGCTTGAAAGCTTATTTGAAGGCGGTAATTCATGTGCTAGGATTGGATGCTTCCATATCGAAGTCAATAAGATGTTATTGCCACGATAGTTGATCTTGATTGTTGAATCGATTGAATCTTGAGACATTGATTATAAATTCTTCAAAACAATTCAAATTGAATACCAATCAAATGAATGAATTATTAGTTCAATTAGATGCAAGGAATGATATATATGCCAATTTTTTGACTACGCTTTAATGTAAAACTTTTATGAATAACCTTTGCTTTTATCGATGTATGGATGGCGCCTTATACCCTTGATCATAAAGACCAACAAAGGACCATTATATATCACATAGTGCTTTGATTCTTGATTATCGGCAACCTTTTGAGTCTTGATGAATAAGTAATATATGGTTTCTGAGGAAGTGGCGGTGCTTTAGATACTTGTGTTTGAGGGACCTTGGAAGGTGCGACTGAATAGCTTCTTGTATTACTGGCGATGCTTTTGGAATTTGAAATTATAGAAACAAGGAGTTGTTCTGAATCTGATGTTGATGCTTTAGTACTTTGTTGCTCCTTTGGTTTTAAAACCAAAGTATACACTTTAGTTGTTCGAGTTCACTAGTAATTTGTTCTTGCTTTACGAATATTGATACTTTGAAGATGTAATTGATTGGATTACGCTTCTTTTAATTGATTGTACTTTAAATTTGAGCGATTAATGCTTCCATTCTCTTGTTAATATATCGCAAGAAAATTGTTAGCGATTTAATATAATGAATATGAAATTGATCTTGACCTAATTCTAATTGCCATCGGATCAATAGTCCTTGATTATAATTGGTACTTGATGAAAGGCGATATCTTGTAAATCGCATAAATATTGAGAATCTGTATGAATTGTAAATTTTCTTTGGTAGTAGATCTATTAGCCATTTTCTCAAAGTTTTGAGACGGGCTAGTGCTTCTTTTTCATGAATAGGGTAATTTAATTCCATGAGTTAAATGTTCCATTTATGTATTTACAAAGTTGGTATTTTTTATCTTTGAGGAGGTTTGGCTAAAGACAACTTTGCCGTATATCATTACTTGCATCTAATTGAACTAATAATTCATCATTTTGTTGATAATTATAAAGTTTTGGAAGATTGTTACAAAGAAGTTTTAATCGTTACCTTTGCTTGATCTTGAGTATTCCATTGCCATTGTGAATTCTTGCTACATTTTTACGTAAAAGGCAGGTTGTTTTTAGCCAAACCTCCTCAAAGATAAAAAATACCAACTTTGCAAATACATAAATGGAACATTTAACTCTGCGGAATTAAATTACCCTATTCATGAAAAAGAAGCACTAGCCTGTCTCAAAACTTTGAGAAAATGGCGAATAGATCTCCTACCAATAAAATTTACAATTCATACAGATTCTCAATATTTATGATTTACAAGATATCGCCTTTCATCAAGTACCAATTATAATCAAGGACGATTGATCCGATGGCAATTAGAATTAGGTCAAGATCAATTTCATATTCATTATATTAAATCGCTAACAATTTTCTCGCAGATATATTAACAAGAGAATGGAAGCATTAATCGCTCAACCGAAAGTACAATTGAATTAAAAGAAGGTAACTAATCAATTACATCTTCAAAGTATCAATATTCGTAAAGCAAGAACAAATTACTAGTGAACTTGAATAACTAAAGGCATAATTTGGTTCTAAAACCAAAGGAGCAACAAAGTACTAAAGCATCAACATCAAGATTCAGAACAATCCTGTTTCTATAATTTCTCAAATTCCAAAAGCATCGCTCAGAAATACAAGAAGCTATTCAGTCAGCACCTTCCAAGGTCCCTCAAACACAAGTATCTAAAGCACCAGCCACTTCCCGTGAAACCATATATTACTTCTTCATCAAGACTCAAAAGGTTGCGATAATCAAGAATCAAAGCACTATGTGATATATAATGGTCCTTTCATTGGTCTTTATGATCAATGGCATAAGGCACTATCCATACATCGCAAAAGCAAAGGTTATTCATAAAAGTTTTGCTATTAAAGTAAGTTTAAAAGTCTTTCCAAGAATTTCAGCATCCACCACTTCGACCACAATATAAGACAGTACTTCAAACACCGGCACTACCACTATCCAAGTTAACTACATTGGGAAAAGCAATTGACATGGAACGAATTCATGCCGCTCGCTAAAGCACTACACTAAGAATCAAAAGTTCTCACTCGAATGTTTATGGATTGTTTCCAAGCACTAAATCATTGGACCGATGAAATGAAGCAATTTCAATACTACCCTCAGAATCGTGGCAAGTATGGTCCCAAAGCAGTAATCTTCCCTGGAGCATAACCATTAACAACTTATTTATTATTTCAGAGTGGATTAGCTGACACAATTTATCTACAAGATATGAAGTTATTAGCTGACTTTCCATCAGGGTTAGTCCATGCTATTAAGCAATTCAAGGATCGCTTTGCACGCGAAAGAGAAATTTATATTAAAGTCTACAGCAGCTATCCAATTTTTGAAGCATCAGAAGCAGAAACAACCAGTCATGCCGCAATAACTACTTCAAGAATTGCCTTTCTTCAGATTGGCATAAGTAACATGCAATATCCTCCCATAGACGAAGCACCTCATTACAAATTCAATTGGGATTTGGTAAACAAATTCAATTTGAATTGTTTTAAAGGAATTTATAATCAATGTCTCGAGATTCAATCAGATTCAACAATCAAGATCAACTATCGTGGCAATAACATCTTATTGACTTCGATATGGAAGCATCCAATCCTAGCACATGAATTACCAGTCTTACAGCGTTTTCAAACACCGTTCAATGAATTATCAGAATGTTTTCATACGCTTAGCCTTGCTTGGCGTGAAGCACTTTGCAAGCGATTATAAGAATACCCCACTCATGATGTAAACACCGCCCATCCTCTCAAGCACAAGGAGAAGTCACAAGCAACCCCGACGATTTAACTCATTATCATTGAAGAATAAAACGCCGATCACGCTCAAGCACTACTATTGCAATAATGTAGTCTTTTTACTTTCGCAATTCTTTGATCGCCCAATTGTATGTCTTTTCTTTAGCTTTTCTTTATGTCATACTTTATGTCACTTTTCATTTGTTCTTTTCTTTATGTTAAGTCTGTCATGATTTATGTTATTCCCTTCGCGATTATAAATAGCCATTGGTATCCTTAATGGGTACAACAAGCTTTCCATACATTACTCTCTTTCTCTCTTCGCACTAAGTCCAGAGTGACGCTCAAGCGAGCCAGAAGAACAAGTTAGAGTGATTATGGTTAACTTCTTGTCACCATAGAGTAATTCAAGCAATCATGCATATATTTTATGTCACAATAGAATAATTCAAGCAATCATGCATATATTTTATCAAATTCTACTTATTATTTTATTTATTATTGCTATCATTCATGCAATCATCGTTATACAATCATTGGTATCTTAAAAATTATTCAATTTCTTATCCTTCTTTTAAAATATTTTCACGACTTATAAGATTTTAATTTCGAATGACTTATTTTCACTCAAAAGAACTTTCAAGCAACGATCAAAGCTATAAGTCCGTAAAGAAGAATATGAAGAACTTAAGATCAAAACCATCGCCGTAAATAAAAAGCAAATGATATTTATAATGATCCACGCTTTTAAGAATTCTCCCAATCACCCTCTTTATAATCAAGAACAAGAAATTCTTTCTACAAAGAAAGCAAATGATCAACTAATCAATGGATTTAATTCGCTTTTTAGATTATTGTATCCTGATCGTATTTCAACACGAAATTATTATGTATCAAAATTATCCCTTCTTATAATTTAAATAAAATGAATTATTTTGATCATAGGCGATCTCTTAAACAAAGAATTCGTTTCATAAAGAAGTCTAAACCTAACAAAGAAAGTTTATTGAATTATATCATGAACATATAAAATGGCAAAAGAAAATCAATGTTTTCAACTTTTAATTAATGCAAGAGTTTTATTAGATCAAACATTATATATTTATAATTCCGTTAAAAACGATAGATATGAACTTGAACAAGAAATGGATTTACTTATTGATTAAAGCATTACATCAACATGACATTTCATTTAGCTTATTTTATTAATTATTGTTTACCTATTATGATACATCAACTATCTCTTTATGCTTTTACTTTATTTCAAGCACAACCTTTACTTTTCTTTATTATTGCAAGTAGATTATTTATTCATCATGAAATACTTTGTCAATATTTTGCAATAAGTTGTCAACATATAGATATTACTCTTAATTACTTATATAGA